>CM069897.1:2952607-2973089 GCA_036034705.1 Thielaviopsis punctulata
AAAAAAAACATGCATAAAATGAGGAGTCAGAGAGTGGGAGAAGGAGTTGAACGTCAATCAAGAGGACGGGCACAAACATGGAATTTATTCCATTGATAGGAGCTTGACATGTAAATCACTTTACAGCACAGACACTTGGCCACCGCAGACTTTGCAAAGAAAAAATGCGGAGGTAGAGATGTGTACATACGCAACATTTACTATGTACATACTGTATCATATACGTATGCATGTTAGTACTAGTACAGGAGAATCAAAATTACTCTGCTAAGGCTACAGTTGGCCCCCAAATCGGTGTTATCACCGCGACCTTGTAGTGATTGATTGAGCTACTTAACGTCTACCTGGATCCCTTCTGGAATATACGACGCGATGTTTTCTTCGAGAACTCGATGATTGCTTTTTTTTCTTCATCACATTTCTTCAGCACTTGAAAACTGGGCACATTCTGCTCCTCTATCACATCTCAACATGAGCTTACAGGCTACTAAGGTCCCTTGATAAGAACAACCCCGTGACAAGGCACCCATCACAACACTTCTCTCCGTTTCTTTTACGTATTGCATCCAGACTGTCGGTTGCTTCATTGTTTCACCTTACAAGTATAATTTGGTTCCCCGGGTAGGAGAAACCTTTGTCAACTGGGCTCAATTCAACTCAAACCACTAACCGAGACTGAGCTTATCAGGAGAAAAGAAAGAGGCAAAAAGAAAATCACCATGAGTGAATAAATGGCTGCAGCTTTGTGTTTTTATTTCAAGGGATGTAAGCATAACCCTGCCTGCACTATTCTAACCCTAGAGCCCCAACAGCCGCCCGGATCTCGTCCTTCTTTGCAGCACTCCAATTCACCCCCAGCAAGATATTTGCCAGCTTCTCATCCTCCCCAACGACCATCCAAATTTCATCTACTACCAAATTACGCACTTTTGGCCACGGATGGAACATGAGCGCACCCAGCCGCTTTCTTGCCTCGACAACAGCCTCCTGCGAGCGGCCCATGACATGCTCCGCAAGCCGCGCTACGCCACCGTAGATTTTAACGCATGCTTCAATCTTGCGCATGTTGCCACTCTTGTACGTGGCCTTTTGCGCCTGCGTGCACAGCGAGCGGGCGTCTACCGCTGCACAAGCAAATAGATTGGCATGCAGCAGAAACGCAGTGATTTCTAGCGACGACACGAGCACTCGATCGGTGCCCTGGAAGGCCTTGATGTTGGCGGCCAGCGCGCTGGAGATGCAGCTGAGGTTGGCGGGAGCGGACGAGGCGAATTGGGTCAAGGCGGCACGGCTGTTGACAACAAGGACTTCGTTGCCGGTTTCAGCAGAGGTGACAAAGCCGGAAAGAAGGGCCGCCATCCACGTAGCTTCATCGGCTTTGGCGATTTGCGATATCAGTGGGTTGAGGTACGGGAGGGTGTAGAGCGAGAGTAGCGTATAAAAGTACTTTTGCGAGGAGAAAGTGAGCAGGAAAAAGCCCTTTTTGTATCTGGGTGCCGTTAGCAATGTATTTCGTCTAGGAGAAAGAAAAATGATAGAGAGGAGTTGTACTTACGGCTCATCAATGGCCAGAGCCAGCGTGTGGTGTGCCTCGGCCCGCACCCGGTCCAGTTTCTCGGCTGCCAGCCGTAACACAGCTGGAAACAGCCGACGCACTGATTCTCTTAGCCACTCGTGCGCCGTCTCAGGCAGCTTGTTCATGTGTTTCCACAGGCTCTTGGTAGCCTTGAGAGCCGCCACACGCACCAGCGAGCCAACGTCACCGCGGGCGTTGGTCGTGTAGTTATCCAAACCCTCGGCAAGAATATCCAGAAACACCATCGGCGTGTGGCGCAGCGTATCGCTTTGCGTCAGACTCTGCAGGATAGCCACGTGGGTCTCAACATCGCGGTCGGCAATCCACCGGCCGAGGAGTGCGTGGGAAATCACTTCGCTATCTTGCCGGCCACTGGCTTGCAGCACCATCTTGGTCACGGGGTACGACATGGCTACGGCGTAAAAGTATCCGTGACCATGGCTGCTGCGTGTCGTTTGCCGGCTGCGAATCACGTCGGCCCAGGTCTGCACTATAGACGGACGTTGCGCTGCCGGTGAGAGAATCAGATAGACCAGTCCGGCAGCAGAAACGGCGTCAACGGTATCTTGGTCATCATAGTCCAACCAGCCCTGGAGAACAGAACCGAGGACATTAGCAAGCGCAGAAATGCGCGCAGTCGTGCCTGCAGACGTGGTGATGCACGAGTCCAAAGCCGAGACATATGCACATACCCTGTCTGAGTAGCCCGTTTTGATTATCTCTGAGCCAGGAAGACGCTGAAGATCCTTTGTGTCAGACAAATAGACTGCTTGAATCACAGCCAGCAGAGACACACTTAACCGACTCGCCGCCTCGGCCAGAAGCTCTTCGCGCCGGAACGTGCCCGTCTGTATATCTCCCAACAACCGCGCCACCACATCCAACAGTCCACAGACAAACCCACGCACCGCTTCATTCTCTGCGCCGCCCGCCAACTCCCACAAAGCCGGCACCTGGTCCAGCAGCGCTGCCAGACAAAGCACCAAGCCATGTCGCTCTTCGGCCTGACGCGCCTGCAGCCGGCGGATTCCGCGCTCAACCAGATCCACGGCCCGTGTAAACTGCCTCACGGCTTGGTCTGGCTGCATGCGCGCCAGCTGCAGGGTCAGAGTGCCGAAGCTCGTTCCTGTCACGCGCCGTGCAGCAGCATCGCCATCGCCCACGCCACGCCATGTGAGCAAGGCTGCTTGCAGGGCCTCGCCGTAGAGACTGCTTAGTTCAGTGGCTTTCAGCGAGACTTGGTGGATGGCGCGCGAGCGTAGTGCGACAGCGTTGTAGTCTACGGTTTGCACGACTGAGATGCCCTGAACGACAGTGTCCGGGTGGCGTCCAATTAGTTCCTGTAGAGCGGCAGAGGCGCCTCGGCGAATGTTTCCAGCAGGGTCGCGAGAAGCAGCTACGACAAGCTCGGTGGCGAGGACTTGGATGATAGAAGAAGTGCCAACTTGCGTGTGAGCGTGAGCGGCAATAACAGTGTCAGTCGAAACTGCGAGCAGCTCAGCAGTAGTATAGCGTCGAGAAATAGCCCAAATACCAAAGCATGCAGCATCACGCACATTAGTTCCCACAGAAGCACCAGTCGGGCCGCGCTGTTCAAAGGACAGACCCAGCAGCAGCGCATGGATGATGGCTGGTAGCTGTTCTGCAGGTGGTGAACGGCGATACAACAGGTGTGAAAGAGTGAGCATCAGACCGTGCCATTCGAGAGGATCGACAGCCGAGATATCACGTGTTTTGGGTGCAGCCGCGTCGCCAGAGGATACCCAGAGCACTTTCTGAGCGAGAGCCTCCAAGACAGCCTCGACGACTTGCTCAGCCATATCTGGGGCCAGTCGAAGAGTGATGATGCTCAGAGCCTTGCTGGCAGCAAAACGCACGGGTGTGTCGTTGTCTGCAAGACGTTCCATCAAAAAAGTGATGCACGTCTCCACGAGCTCCATTGCATCGTCGTCCTGTGAATCGCGCCGGAGCACCAGCACAGTGACTGAGCGGAGCACTTTGATGATCATTTTGCGTGCCACTGACGAGGCCATGATGGCCTGTGCCGCAGGGCCCTCGGACATAGTCAGGGCAAACACGGCACGAAAAATACGCACCAGGTAAGCATCCATATCCGAAGTGTCCACCGAAGCACGCAGCACGCCAGCCAAGTATCCCAGACGACCATTGTAGTAGTATGCCGAGTATCCAGGATGAGAAAGGCTCTCAAGCGCCCATGATACCAGGGCCTGTAGCACGCCGAGTTGCTGCATATCGCGACGCATGCTCATGCGAACCAGCAGAGCTTTTGCGCCATCCCGTTCTTTTCCGGGAGCTTCAAGGTACTTCACACCCATTGGAATTAACCGTACAGCAATGCCAGGGAGATTCGGTGGCCAAACAAAGTGCGGCACAGACGGGACAGTCAAGTCTTCCAGGTCAACGGAGCTGATGGTGGACAAGTCAAAGGGAGCAAAGAGCAGCTGCGATAGCCACAGCAGAATGACATAACGCTCTTGCCAAGTCCAGCGGATAATGGGATCATCAGTCTCTAGTGAAGCAGCGGCTGTCTGGCCCAGCACGTAGTCGGCTTCAATGGCCGAGAGTAGCAGTTCGAGATATTTTGTCTCGACATTGAGGAAGCGCACAATTACTTTTTCTCCGCGGATCTTGCAAAAGGTGTATAGAAGACGCGCAACAGCCTGAGAAAGCGGCTCAATCAAGTGTGACTTGGTACGTAGCTGGGGCTGTAAGCCGCGAGTCTGCAGGAACTCAAGATATGCCGAGGCCAGCTGTGGGACCAGTTCGGCCAAGTGAGGGTCCAGCAGCTGCGGCAGCTCCAAAAACTGGTCAAGTACCTTGACGCAGAGTTAGCTCGGAATCGGAGACAAGCACAAGATATATAAAATATACGTACAAGACTGTCCAGTCGAGACACTTCGCGCATACGCACTTGGTATCGCAGGCGTGCTGTGCCATTGGCATCGGCTGGTTTGCGGAGCAGTTTCGGTAGTGAATGCCGCAAGTCAGCAAGCAACTCGGCCGAAGCCTTTTGTAGCCATACATCAGCCTCAAAGTCAGAGACATCCATTTTCCTTTTTCTTTTGATGAGATGGACTTTGGGCTGTATGACCAAAACTCAATGAACCCCCTTATAAGGCGTCATTAAGCTGCAATTGGGTGGATTCTAGGCTGATGCTAAGCTGTTCTTAGGGTTGAAGATTGGATAACCCTACCAAAATCCTACATGCGGTGACATCAGTGCCCCACTCCTGTCTTCGGCATTTACAATACAAGTATGTACGCAGTAGTACTATGTAGAGAGTAGTATGCTTGAATTTTACCATACGGAGTAGTATTAGCTCTAGGAACGGGCGTGATGCATCATTTTGCAGCTGAGTTATTCCATACCAATTATGACAAGATAGACGCCCGGATAAACCTCAAGCTGATTTCTTCTTTATCATCTGCTTATCACTTTGGCGTACAAGGAACATTCCAGGAACACATTCACATCAGCACACCAAGGAAGTTGGTTCGCATGACGATGCTGCACCACTTACAAGCAAGGGGAGCCTCATAAAATACAGGTCGTCCTGAGATGACGTCCATGGTGCATGAAGGCTCATAGATCGTGACCCACAGTAGGTCGATGGAACTGTAGAAACTGCATGCTTGCATTGTGTAAGCTGGTAAAAGTATGTATAGCTATCATCCAACTCGCATGTGCATTATGTACGTAGTACGTAGTACGGAGTATATGTTATTTGCCGCGGCCCTAGATGGCCTCGTGACCTGTCGTGTCGCGATTCTACCCCACGCTATCACTAGACTAACTTGGCACTACGCAGTTATTCTGATTCATGCCATCGTTAGTACTTCAGGGCTCTTTATCATCTCAAGAGTGTCTCATGTACTATGTACACAGTATTTCTCTACCTCTGTCTCGTTTGCCCCCTCCTTCATTATTTCCTTATCTCCTTGATCGCATGGCTTATTGTTGCAAGGAGAACAAACAATGGTGCACACTCTTCATCATCTTGTCTATTTCAATGTTTCTGTTTTTGTTTTCTTATTTAATACCTCGTTTTTTTTTGTATCTTCTTGTCCTCGTGGTCTGTATTTAGAGTTGCACATGACTTCACAGTGTGCAGGACTTAGCGTTGGCTTTGGCCTACATTTGCCCCCCATTTGCCGTGTTGGCTGCATTGTGGCTTTCAGGATCATACAAGTACATACATACATACAGTAGTACGCAACAAGCCTTTTTTGGAGTCCATGATGTTGAAGAAAGCTTTATATCAACTACAAGGGGCATGTGAGATGACAGTGTGAGCCTACACCTTGACACACTGACCTAGCCACCAGCTTTCGAGGCATCATTCTTTTTTGTCAATTGTTACTGCAGTAAATATTTTGTAATAGAGTTATGGAGCTTTGACGAACAAGGCAATCGATATGCTACGTAGAACAAAACGCCGCCTCTGGTATATATGTAGATACATAGTATATCACAGTATATAGTACAAGTCACTGGATGATCTTGTTCCATTGTCCTTATTTTAAGTTTTGGGGTGATTGGAGATAATTTCCAAATGTCTGGTGTTTCTCCAACCATCCTATGCTATAATTGATTGTGTACAAGTAATGTTATACGTACGCGGTGCATATGTATCTCCGTAGTATGTATCTTGTCACAGGGTTAGGGAAAACTCACTGTTGTGCGTTTATATATCGACAGCAGGTACGCTCCTTGAAGTTCTGAATACGGAAACTTCGATAAACGCATACGCATACATACAGAAAAACCACACCCACACAAAAGAAACCTTCACCACCCCAAAACTCTATGTACATTCATACGATACAGACCAAGTATCACGAGAACATCTAAAGTCTCTTTGGCTTCGAAGCGAGTCTTGTGACCACTGGAGAACTAAATCATTTGTGGTCAACTCCCATTCCCAGAGTTACATTCTCCACTGAGCTTTACAAATCTTCACGGTACATATGTTCATGCTTACGTGAATCAACCACCACAGGTATTGCGAGTACCACCACAACTGCATATGCCAGGCAATATCTCAATATCATTTATCATCTTCGGGATGCGAAACCACTAACAAAGGAATATACCAATACATAAACCAATAAGAAACAAACCTTTAGGGTAACCTGCGGGCAGCAAGATCAAGCTGCAGATTGACTGCTTGCCCTGTATGTATGTGTGCTTTTCACCCCTCCTTCATCCTCTCTCTTAGCCATCCCATCCTAGCAACATCCCTAACCTGTCCTTCCTATCTGTCTCTTCCCACCCATTCCATTCCTATTTGACTACATCCCAGTCTTCCAGCCCAGCCCAGGCCCCTCCAACTTCTGCTTGTCTACTGCGTATTTGACTTCATACCAAGCCAGGCCTCCTTAATTCCCTTGTCACGTCACTCCGTCCCGAGCATATCTGCGTTATACTTTCTGCACTGCTGCCCTGTTCTGCACGACGCTGCTGCACTGCATCGCTCTGGCCTGCCCATCATCTGGAATCACCAAGAGACCCTGGCTATTTTTGACTTTACGAGTGCCGGGCACTCCAACAACAAAAGAAAAGACGTCTGCTGATATGATATACATATGTACATAGTCCCCTGCCTCTCCATCTCTGTTAGTCGCAACTTGCCCTGACTTCGATCTTTATTTTCCGGCCTCTCATTCAACTTTGTTCTGCCTTGTTCACGATTTCTGTTTGTGGTTCTCGGCGGAATCCAATCCTTTGGCCTATCTTTCACCCGAAAAATTGAGAATTGTCTTTAATCGTTATTCTTTATCTTTGAAACTAATCCCCTCTCGGTTGACTTTTTTTCTCCTCTCTTCCCTTTCTTACTTATTTTGCTTCGTTCACCTCCATTCATGCTCAAGTAGCTTTTTCAGCCATTTCTTCTTCAGATCCCAATAGTCCCGACCCCTCAACTAAGAACCAACCAACACCAACGTACTAAAGTCAACACAAACCGCACATTCTGCTTTGCCGCGACACCGACCGCTTGGCTAATTAATTGACTTTGTCTTTTCTTCCCACTTGTGCCGCATCCGCTGATCTCCGTACGTGACCACGGGTGTGGAATCTTTTGGCATTGCCCGTCATCGGCTTCTTACGGTCATGCATAAAAGAGCCAAAAGATTCTACGCTTTGCGAATTACTATTTTCGAAATCGAGTCCCGTCGGCGTCATTTCACCCACGAATCGTGATAATACCTCCTACTCTTGCGATTCGGCTACATAGTCCTATAAACCTCCATTTTTCTTCATTGGCGTGATACATCTCTTCTGTCGGCTTTGCAGAAATCACCATGAACCATAACTCTGGTGACTTTCACGAACCAGCAATGGATTCCACTACAGGCTTGCCTTATATGGCTCAACAACTCCCTCTGCACCTGCTTCCTCAGCCATCGTCGCAGATTCCTCAAGCTCACCAGCAGTTCGCATCGTATATGACTCCAGTGGCGCCGTCGTTTGACCAGCCTACACCCCCAATGGTTTCTCCCGTCGCAAACACTGGCGGCCCAGTTTTTTCATCACCGCCCACCCCGATCGGAATCAACGGATTCAATATCGATTTTGCTCACCGCCCAACGCGCCAGATCCCCTTCCATCCGCATCCCGTGAACTCTGCTAAGAACACACACTCTATGTCACCCGTCATGCTGCCATCTTTGGAACAGTCGGCTTTTGATACTACCTCCTTTCAAGTCGAGCAGCTTCCACAGGCTGCTTTCGATGCAGGAGGTGTTGGCACGGCTCAGACAGACCAGGCGCATGTTCCATCGCTACCACCAATCTCGCGCATCTCTTCGCGCACCATTCTTTCACCTCATGCTCACTTGAAGGAATCCCGTTTTGTGCCAACAAGTTTACCTCCAATCAAATCTGGTCAGGTTTTCCAGATTCACGAAGAGGACAGCAATTCGCCTGTTGAATCTACGCCACCTCCACCCCCAGTGTCAATGACGTCACAGTTCCTCAACTCCGAACCAAGTCTCGGAGGGTTTCATACCGTGCGCTCAGAGCCTTCGTTTCCAAGGATGGCTTCGATGATGGAGCAGGTGTATAAGCCCGCTAGTGACGACTTAGAAATTGATCCTCCGCAAAAAAAACGCCGTATGGACCCTGGCTTCAATGCGCCTCGGCCATCAAGTAGCGGCCGCTCGAGCGCTATTCCAGATCCCGACAAGGCCTACGAGGAGATACTACAACAACAGCCTTTTACGCAATGTTCTTCATCAAACAACACCGTCGATTTGACCAACAACAAATGTATGTATATTCCAGGGCGTGACGTGACTTGAGAATTATGCTGACATCGAAAAGACGACGAAGATGTGCAGGTGTACAATCCTCTTGACGAAGAAGTATGTTATGGTTGTATTGAAGGCATACTTCACTGCACAATTGTGCCATCTCCCAAGCCCGGCGCGAAATGTCTTTTCGGAGTTAATTGGTTTCCCACAGTCAAGATCGTACTTAAGAAAAAATCTGGCGACGGGACGCATCTCATTCACGCTTATGATCATACGCGCAACATTGTCGGCCGGCTGGATTCTCAAGTCTCAAAAGCTCTAGCGCCGCTTGTTGACTCAAATATGAAAATGCGTACCGACTGCCGCATCAACTCCCGACAAAAGATGGCAAACGAGGTGCCTGGTCAGCCATTTGAGAAAGACAACCTGTTAGAGATTAACATCTATGGCCCGGCGCGTTACATCAACTACATTGGCGAATGTTTTCACAGGCACCACATTGTCCTACGACCACCGCAGTTTGTGCAGCCCGGAATCAAAGTGATGAACCCGCACAAAGCTGTTCCCAAACCGACTGTTCGCCCACCAATCCGCTCGTACAGTCTTACAGCGCAGCCAGCGTACCAGTCGATTGGTACTAGATCGGCGGAGGAAGTGCGCAACGAAGTGCAAGGCATTTTTGATTCAATGAAGTCCAACAATCTCCCCGAATCCGAGCCCAGCGACATCATCATTACACCGCTTCTTCAGCATCAGCGACAGGGTCTGCATTTCATGCAGAACCGCGAACGAAGCGATATTTGCGCAGATGCTGCTTTATGGCCTGCTAGCAAGGACCGCAAGGGAAGAGACTGTTTTCGCAATGTTTTGACCAACCATTTGTGTGTTGAGCCTCCACTCACGAGAGGAGGCATCTTGGCCGATATGATGGGCTTGGGAAAGACTTTGAGTACCTTGTCTCTGGTGGCAGGATCTCTCGAGGAGTCACGGGCCTGGGCAGTGCTGGACCCAGTACAGCCTAGCCAGCCCCCACCCAATCCCAATGCAAAGAGCTGGCCATCTACTGGCCCCAGTCTTGGCTTGACACGCATAGTGTGCAACACCCGTGCAACACTCTTGGTCTGTCCTCTGAGCACTATCACCAACTGGGAAGAGCAGATTAAGGCGCATATTAAGCCAGGAGCGCTGAGCTACTATATCTATCATGGATCGAATCGTATCAAGGACGTTGAGACTTTAGCGGACTTTGATCTTGTTATTACTACATACGGTTCTATTTCGAGTGAACTCGGTTTGCGCAGCAAGGGAAAACCCGGCCAATATCCGCTTGAGGAACTTGGCTGGTTCCGGATTGTCCTTGATGAAGCACACATGATTCGTGAGCAGACGACTCTGCAGTTCAAGGCTATCACCCGTCTGCAGGCCAACCGGCGATGGGCCGTGACTGGTACGCCAGTTCAGAATCGCCTGGATGACTTTGCTGCACTTCTGCAGTTTATTCGCTTGCGACCTTTTGATGACCGAGCCAAGTTCAACCGATTCATTGTCGAGCCATTCAAGATGTGCGATCCTAATATTGTCCCAAAGTTACGGATTCTTGTTGACACGGTGACACTGCGTCGCTTCAAGGACAAGATTGACCTGCCCGAGCGCACGGACGAGATTGTGCGGCTCAAGTTTTCGGACGAGGAGCGCTACATCTACCAGCTATTTTCTAAAGATGCCCAGGACCGTGTTCAGGCTCTGTCAGCAGGTGGCGAGAAGGCCCTCAGTGGCCATACATACATCCATATACTGCGGTCTATTCTCAGGCTACGCTTGATTTGCGCCCACGGTCGCGACTTGCTGAACCAAGAAGATCTTCGCGTGATGCAAGGCATGACGGCTGATATGGCTATTGACCTTGACGGCGACGACGATGATACAGTGTCTGACTTGTCAGAGCGCAAGGCTCACGAGATGTACGAGTTGATGCAGGAGACCAATAACGACGGCTGCATTTCGTGCAATAAAAAGCTGAGCATTGATGAAGGAGCCGACGAAGAGTCTGAGACGGACCTTCTTGGGTACATGAACCCTTGTTTCCACGTGATTTGCCGTGGCTGCTACCGCCTTTTCCGCCAGAAGGCTTTGGCTCGCCTGAATGGTGCACCGCGTGGGCCGTGTCAAGTGTGCAGTTCTGTGGTATCCGCCACTTTTGTTAGTCTTTACAAGAGCAAGCTCAGCCCGGAACACAATGGCGTCAAGGGAGGTGAAAGCACCACGATTTCTAACAGCTCGTCATCGGCAACCTTGTCGGCAGCGACTAAGCGCGCCGAGCGTCTCCAAGCCTACCGTGGACCTAGCACAAAGGTGCGTGCGTTGCTGGAAGACCTGCTCGCGTCTAAAGCCAAGAGCCTCGCGGCACCCAGCGAGCCGCCGTACAAGTCCGTGGTGTTTTCCGGGTGGACGTCGCATCTAGACTTGATCCAGGTTGCTCTTGACGATGCGGGGCTCAAGTACGTACGTCTAGACGGCACCATGTCGCGCGCTATGCGGTCTGCGGCCATGGAAGCCTTCCGCGAAGACCCGTCGGTCGATGTGATCCTGGTCAGTATCTCGGCCGGCGGACTGGGCCTGAACCTGACGGCTGGCAACAGCGTGTACGTGATGGAACCGCAGTACAACCCGGCAGCTGAGGCGCAAGCGATTGACCGCGTGCACCGTCTGGGCCAAAAGCGGCCGGTACGCACGGTGCGGTACATTATGGAGGATTCTTTTGAGGAGCGCATGCTGGAGTTGCAGGACAAGAAGAAGAAGCTGGCCAGTCTGAGCATGGACGGTCGTGACAAGGCGCTAGATAAGGGGGATGCGGCCTTGCAGAAGCTAAAAGACATTCGCAGTCTGTTTCGGTGATTTTGCATAGGAGGGGCTTTGTTTTTATTGTTTAGCGTTACGTCCACTGATACCTCTATTGTTTATGCTTTAATATAAAATGACCTTTTTTTTTTTTTCCCCAAGTACTTGAGTGTATGTATTTGTGAATAATGTATTGGTGTTGCACATGTCCTCTATACTAGTATTATGATAAATGGTAAACAAATCAGCCCACCATGGACACATCCTCGTCATGCCGCAACCCACTAAATGCCGTTCCGTTATTCGCTATGCTCAAGCGCGCACACAGACTCAACAACACCACCGTCTCCCGTGCCGCGTAGTGATTCAAGGCGTCCAGAAGGATCTGAAGGTGTCTGCTGAAATTCAACTCCCACTTACTCAGCAAGTCAAACAGGTTGTCCACGCGCGCATCCACCGTGGTGTACTGGCCGTTCCCGGAGGTGGATGCGGACGCCGCCGCGGATGCAGATGCAGATGCAGCCGCTGAGGAGGAGGAGGAGGAGGAGTCGCTGGTGCGCGCGGCTTTGGCAGCTTGGTAGGCGGCCCATTGACGTGCGGGGATGGTGGGAGGGCGTGTTGGGGAGGAGAGATCGGGATCGGACTTTTCGATTTCGCGGGTAATCCAGGTGAGAGTGGAGGGGGAGGCGAAGAAGGTGCATGTTTGCATGAGCTTGGAGTGGATCTGTAGTGGGATGTTAGTTACAAGAGCATGGTGAAGCGCAAGGGAGAAAGAAATAGAGAGAAAGACAGAAAAAGAGACATACCCGTAATAGCTTGCCGTTGGTCAGCATGCACTCCTTTAGACATGAATCCAGGAAATCAATATGGTCCCCAATCAGCTCGTCGACGGTGCGCATCGTGCTGCTTTCATCGCTGCGGTCCAGGCGCGCCATGAACTTTTGCCAGTTCGGCTCGATAATCTCCGTCGTGCAAAAGTAGCGCAGCTGCTGGACAAAGACGAGCATGCGCGACCGCAGCGTCCACGCGCGGGCCTTCCAAATCTCGAGACGGCGATTGCTCGAGCGGTTGGTCCACGCGAGCCCGCGCGACTGCACGTGCCAGCTGGTCGACAGCTGCGCCTCGAGGTGCTGCAGCGAGAGCAGGTAGCGGAAGAGCGTCTGGTAGCGCCAGATGGTGCGGCGCGAGATGACTAGCGATACGGGGAACGGCACCACGTAGTCAAGCTGCAGCGAGGTAAAGCCCGTGGCGTTGCGGTCGGTTTCCAGCGGCTGCGCAGACACGGGCGGGAGCACTTCGTCCTTGTCGACGCCCGTGATGCCCACAACGTGTTGCAGCGTGCGCGTCCAGGGGACTTCGTTCATTTCCACCTTGACGTCCTCCTTGAACGGGTCTAGCGAGACCACGCTGCCGGGCTGGCGCAGCACCAGATCCAGCAGCGACTGCAGCTTGCCTGTGTTGACTGCCTTGATGGGCTTGCGCAGCTCCGACGCGCCGAGCTCCAGGAAGTAGGTAAAGTAGTCGGACGGGTCGAGGAAGAAGTAATGCTTGATGGAGCGCAGACGCGCCGGCAGAGCGTGGGTGGTGAGAAGCAGCTGCATGAGAGACTCATTGGCGTGGGCGTAGGCGGCGTTGATGTTTTCGAGAAACTGTGTGTCGGCAAAGGATATGGGCACGTCTGTGGTGGATGTGCT
Organism: Thielaviopsis punctulata; assembly: GCA_036034705.1. Lineage (NCBI taxonomy): Eukaryota > Fungi > Ascomycota > Sordariomycetes > Microascales > Ceratocystidaceae > Thielaviopsis > Thielaviopsis punctulata. Next base: position 2,965,991 of record CM069897.1, read on the forward strand.
GACGTCCATGCCGCCACACTCGCGCACTACGTTGAGGTACTTTCCCGAAAGCAGGACCTTTTCCTTGACAGCCTCCAGCTGCGGCGGGACGATCTGCTGCTGAATGGTGTAGCGACTGTCCCAGTACTCGTCTATATAGTCCATCTCAAGACGGTCGTGGCGGATGCTCTTGGCTTTGATCATGAATTCAGAGTGCGGGTCGTGGATGCTCCCGTGGTGCAACCACTCGTTGAGCATCACCATGTACGGCTTGCTGGCGTCGCGGAGGAGTGTAGTCAAGAGTTTCTTGGCAGCTGGATCACCAGACATGGTTTCCAGACGCTGTGTAATCAGGCCGAGCACTACACCGCCCTTGCACTCTTTTTTGCCTGTGATATTGCCCGGGCCAAGACCTGCGCCTTCACGCAGTGTTTCTAAGATATTCTCAAAATCATCGCCACTGTCAACCTCCTCCTCGCTGTCCTCATCCAACAGGGCATTTTTCGTCAGTAGCTCCAGACCGAGTGTGTAGATCTGGAACAGCGTGTGGCTCATGGGTTTGATGTGCACGTTAAGCACATGGATAGTAAAGTTTTCGTTTGTCAAGAACTGCGTTTCCAGCTGCGCAATCATGATCAGATATTCGTGGAGGATTTTGCGAATCGAGGCACACAGCGCGTGGTTCACAAGGCCGAATTCGTCGCGGCTTTGAGCATCAACAAAGCACTCCAGCGCGGAATAGTGCTTGGCCATGCGCAGCATCGACACTGTCAAGTCGTGCAGACTCGGGTCCAGGCCTGGAGCAATACGGTATTCGGGGCCGGTCAGCCGGTCGCGCTCTTCGGTGGGGTTGTATACTTTGGCGAAGCGGATATACTGGCCCTCGTAGCCCATAAATACAAACAGCAGGTCTTCAATCATGACGGCCTCCTGCGCTTCTAGACTAAATTCGGAAAGCGGTGTGGGCGGCGAGGGATGGTTTGCTGCCGATGGCGGCATGGAAATGCGGGAGGCTAGAGGGGCGGTTGTGTGGGTTACAAGAGATGCTTCGGGGTTCCAGACGACTGTTCGAGCATGTGTTAGTTGATTCATTACTTGGTATCCTATGACGTAACCGGATGCAAGGAACAAGAATGAGAGGAAAACTTGCCAGCAGGAGCTTCAGGCGGCGCCTTTTCTTTTTGTTTCTGCTCTGCCTTACGTTGTGGCCTCCGCTCTCTGCGATCATGACTGCGCGACCGCGCCACAAGCGTCTCGACATGATGCGTGGTGCGCGTTTCCGACCGGCGCTCGCGCTCGTCAATCACCATTTCATCCGCCGACGCCCGCATGTGCGTGTGCGGCCGCGGATTTCCCGATGCCGAGCGCTTGTGCGACGTGCTCCCGGACGCTGTGGACTGGAAAAATGACGGGCCGGGAGACCCGCTATGAGTGGCGGTGCGCTCCGAATGGTCGCGGCCGCGCTGGTCGGGCCCGCGGAAGCCCTGCGCGGTAGTGCTGCGGTAGCGCGAGGTGGAGCGCTCGTGGGCATCGTGAGTGTTCATACGGCTGGCGGCGCGGGCAGAGGCCATAGTGCCGGTTGTGTGGGTGGGTGATTTGTGGGGGAGTTTCAGACAGGGTTTGGTGGGACGAAAGAAACAAAAAAATAATAATCAAGAAACAAATAAGAAAAACAACAAAAAGGGTATCACGAAAACAATAGAGGGTTATAAGCGTGAGGTTGGCGCTGTGCCGGAAGTCGCCCGGGTTATTGTGTGTCGCTTCGACCAATACGCCTTGAATTGAAGGCCGGAGTCTGTCTCAGGCCACTTGTGCATTAATCGCGGTGACAATCTTGGCGATAAGTCGAATTATGTATGTATCGCTTTCTGATGGACAAGATTGAATTGAATTGGATTGGGATTGATTGATTGATTAAGCTTGAGCCACATGCCATTCTGCGCCGACCCCCAAGGTGGGATGTCTCTGTGGCGCTACTGTGGCTAAAGCAGCCAGCCAATGGCTAAGCTTCGCCAAAGACCCCACCTAAGATTTGGCTCTGCTTTGGGTGCTTTTTAGGTGCGTACGCCAATGCTTGCCTGCCTTGTTACAAGCTTGCTTGCTGCGTTGTTAGCGCCCTGGAACCCACTGTAACCACCGAAAGCACTGACGAAGCTTCAGCGAGCCTTGTTGGAGCTGTGTTACCAGCTTCGTTTTCTGTATTGGACTGCCCTGTGTTTTCTTCGTTTAACCACTTCTGATCTTCAACTACCCGATTGATCGTTGATCTTATTGTATCCAATCTATTCAACTTGTTACCCAAAGCATCTGCCCATCATGTTCATGTCCAGATCAGAATACGGTATGTTGTAGTCGAGTCTTGTCCATGACGAAATTCCAACCTTTGACTTCTTGCGCCACACGGAAACTGACTAACTTGCTTGCTCTACCTAGACCGTGGTATCAAGTACGTCTCTTAGACTCGCCGACCCTGTCTTGCCTTTATGGAAATACTACATACTCTGCGTCTCCATCCCTTCCCCCGTCCGAACCTCTGCAACTAACAACACCCGCCTAGCACGTTCTCTCCCGAGGGTCGTCTGTTCCAGGTGGAATACTCGCTGGAAGCCATCAAGCTGGGCTCCACTGCCATTGGCGTGGCCACAAGCGAAGGCGTGATTCTCGGCGTGGAGAAGCGCGTGACCAGCACGCTCCTCGAGACGTCCTCGGTCGAAAAGATTGTCGAGATCGATCGCCACATTGGCTGCGCCATGTCGGGACTGCAGGCCGACGCGCGGTCCATGGTGGAGCACGCGCGTGTCGAGTGCCAGAGCCACGAGTTCAACTACAACGAGCCGCTGCGCGTCGAGTCGTGCACCCAGGCCATCTGCGACCTGGCCCTGCGCTTTGGTGAGGGCGCCGACGGCGAGGAGACCATCATGTCGCGTCCGTTTGGTGTGGCGCTGCTGATTGCTGGCTTTGATGAGGACGGGCCGCAGCTATTCCATGCGGAGCCCAGCGGCACGTTTTATCGCTATGATGCCAAGGCCATTGGATCGGGTTCGGAGGGCGCCCAAGCCGAGCTGCAGAACGAGTATCACCGGGTGAGTTTCCTGTGATGGCTAGAAAGAAGAATAATCAGAATAAGCAGAAGCAGAATAAGCTAACAAATGACAGTCCCTGACACTTGAGGATGCCGAGACCCTCGTGCTCAAGACGCTGAAGCAAGTCATGGAGGAAAAGCTCGACTCCAAGAACGTGCAGCTGGCCAGTGTTACCCGTGAAAAGGGGTTCCGGATATACACGGATGACGAGATGAAGACTGTCGTCGACCGGCTACCTGCGAACTAGGTGCTGATTTCTTTTTCTTTGCAATGCTTAGCTTAGACATGGCTGATTGATGATGAGGAAGCGCGTATTTTTGTGTTTTTGTTTTGGGTTGAGTCTAATGAATGAGAAACGCCAGTCAAATCATAGTTCTTGTGATAGAGAAACACACAATATACATGATGTAGGTAAGTATTACATATGAGAGTGAGATAAGGGTTATATGCGAGTACAGACGTGTGTGCTTGGGCTGAGAAATCTTTCGTCTTCTCGAAACGAACAAAGAAGCAGTAGAGAAAGAAACGGAACACGATGTGACTACTAGAGAATCATCTTCAACTCCAAGTCCTCTTGAAAACAGCAGAATACAAAAAAAAAAAGAAGAGAAATCACGGCAACATGGTATCCTTCAAGTCCAGCCTTTCCATATCTTCCTCCACCGCCAGCAGCCCCAACGCATAATGCGCCCGCTCCGACCGCACCAGCACCAGCTTTTCGTCTTCCAGCTCCTCGAACCGGCGGTCCAGACGGCGCGGGTTGTTCCACACTCGGCTGTTGCTGCCCTCGTGCGCCATGTCGGGCTTCTGGAAGCGCGGGCCGTGGCCCATGTTGGCTGCCTTGTCCCACGCAGCTTCGCAGCCCTCAGCGATTTGGCGAGCCGAGCCCCAGCCGGTCAGACGGGTAGTGTCGTGCATGCGGAGGACGAGCCAGGCGCGTTGGTCCTGGTCTTGGAACTATAGGAGAGAGGGGTGTGGGTTAGCAAGGGAGAAGAAAGAAAAGAGGCGAGTCTGAGGTGAGACGAGAGGAGGAGCAAGTGATGAAGTCTGACACTAGGAAAACAAAATGAAATACCTGGACACCCGCGACAAACAAACAGAAACAACTCTCGATAAAGGCGCCGCCTAGCAATGTGCTGATCTCCGTCACCCGCGAAGTATCGTCTGACAGACCCGCCGCAATCCGGCCAATGTCCCGGGCATACTCTGCCGTAGTCCCAGCCGCCCTGCCAGCAGCCATCATACTTGCTGGGGGCATAGACGGGTGGGAGCGGTGGAGATGAATCAGGCCCATGTAGTAGTTCATCCAGATACCCGCGACGCTAAACGTGCGATACTGCAGGGTCGGGCCAAAGGGCGACTCGCGGCGGTCGGTAAACTCAGGCGCCAGCGGCTCAAAGTCGGGCCCGAGACGCTGGCGGAACATGGCAAAGGCGTCGAGAATGGCCTGCCACTCGCGCGTGGCCGCGTCCGTCTGCTCGTCCAGGTCGACGTCTTCTGAGCTTGTGCTCTGTGGCGAGTCGGCCGGCATGCCGCCATGCGGAGAGCTGAAGCCCATGGGCAGCTGGACCTTCATGTCCCGCGGCATCATGCCGTTGAACATGGGCGGTGGCGACGGGCCGTTTTTGTTGAGCTTGGCGGCTTTGGATTTGCGCGAGAGGTCGCGGCTGGCAAAGTGGCGGACGCGCGCGAGGAGCAAGAGGAGGTGGTCAAAGGTGCCGTAGCTACAAGGGGGTAAAGATTTGTTAGTTGGATGTTGGCAAGTTGAGTAGGCGGTGATGTGTAGTATATGTGTATGTGTGCACTTACACAGCCTTTGGGTTGCCCATTGGGCCACGCGGAGGACATTGGTGGAAGACATCGGAATCCATACTAGAGTTTGTTAGTACCCGCCAACTCCTAGAAATCAGGCTAACAAACAGAGAAACTTACAACAACTTGGTCCCGCCTAGCATACTCTGATAAATGTTCATCTTGAGATACCAAAAGAACAAATCCCGTTGGTGCTCATAGTTTTCAATGTCCCGAGACGTCGGCTCGTTTGCGCTCTTTGTGGTGCGAATCGGGCCCTGGCCGACTTCCTCTGGAATTACGTGTCTCCCCATCATGTACCCGAGAAAATCAGTATCCAGCTCGTCCAGATCCGGGTCTAGCTCTTCCCTGTCGTTGCCCCCAGCATAGTACGGGTCGAACGGGTCCTGCATGTCCCGCTGGCTCTCCATCTCGGCGGCCCGCTTCGTAGTCTGCTCCAGCCACCGGCGGCGCTTGATGGGGATAATGACGCGCGTGCGCCGGGGCAGGTCGAGCTCGTGGAAGAGAATGCTGGCACCGAACAAATGGTTGCACCACTTGTTGTGATCCGACTTCCACACTTCAAAGTAGGCCAGAAGTAGAGTGGCAGCCAAAGTGGCCGGGTTGCTGCGCTGGTTGGTGGAGCGCAGGCTGTGAGCAATGCGGCGTAGAGAAATGTGGTAGTGGTGCAGAGCCGAGATTTCGGGGGTGCCGCGCAGTTTGGAGATTTGCAGACTGGCCAGAGCGAGGATGGCGTGCATGAGAGCAGGGTTTGTAAAGGAGATGAAGGGGAATGTGTCTTGGTATGAGTGTTAGCAGGAGATGAATATAAAGCTTTAAAGATGAGTCATGGCACAACAGAGAGTTGAGGGGGTTATCGAGTAAAGCGAGCATAAAAGAAAAACTTACGAGACCAGATATTCTGTCCTGGAGGCGCATGTTGCCGAGCCTCATCAATCGCCTCAAACTCAGCGGCAAACCGGCTATGGTCAAACGGATGCCGCTCATACAACGACATGCTGACGCCCGTGATGTTCACAAAGTGCCAAAACACGGCTGCCGTGTTGGGATCGTTCAGCGGCGAACTCTTCATTGACGGCGTGTAATTCTTGAGTACATTGGTGTCGTCGGCATATCGCGAGAACGTGCGCAGCTGAGTGGAATACTCGGGCGTGTTCAGCCCGCCCTGCGACTGCACCAGCTGCTGCACCATGGCGGCCTTTTCGTCCGCAGCCAGTTTTGTCAGGGCTGTGTCGTTGCGCAGGAATGTGTAGTCTTCGTCCATGTCGGAGGAGGAGTGGTCGAGGCTGTTGAGGTAGAAGCTTTCGCCACTGATGTGTTCGTCTCCGTCGGCGGAGGCGTGAGAGTGGGAATGGGGGTGTGGAGGAGGGTCGGCGGAAGAGATGGAGGCTGGAGCGGGCGGGTGAGTGGGAGTCTGGAGGGATGGTTGGGCGGGGTGGATGGACGTTTGGGGGAGGGGCATTTGGTGGACGAGCGGTTGAGAAGGAGGCTGTTGTGGAGGCTGTTGTTGAGCCTGAGCTATGGACTGCTGCTGAGCCGGAGCATACAGGTGCGATGGAACCTGAGTCGGATTCTCAGGTATCGGCTCTCCAAAGTACCCATTTCGTGCTATTGACATGCCCGGCTGCATCATGGCGGAAGGCATTCCCGGCGGCGTCATTTGGGGGTGGTAGTGGGCCGGCACACTATCCAAACCCATTCCATTTGCCGCCATGGTCGCCTCCATCTGCAACTGGAGTGCCATATCAGGCGGGACACCCATCATATCCACATCCATGGCTGGCTGGGCGTAAAACTGCTGCATGTGATGGGGGTGCTGACCTGCCAAGCCCATAGACGGCGCGCGAGAGTCGGGAGACGCATCGACAAAGCTCATGTGCTGCATGTGCTCCTGCAAAAAGAATTGCTGGGTTGGATCTACAGGACCCAGGTGGGCCAGCGGGGACGACGGGTCGTGCATGCTGGTCTGGGGAACGCGGCCCGGCATAAAGGTCGGCTGGATGTAGCTGACGGGGCCGTAGATTCCGTTGGAATTGGTGCCCATGGTGTGCCGGAAGGAGTAGCGTATGCCGTAGCCCTCGCAGATTTTGCGGGACTTGAGACAGTTTTGGCAGTAAGGGCGGCCTTCATCGCACTTGATTCTGCGAGCGCGGCAGGCTGTTTAGATGTTAGCTTGGCTATGTGTGTATACATGTATATATATATATATATATATATATATATAT
>CM069897.1:2973289-3007429 GCA_036034705.1 Thielaviopsis punctulata
CGTTTGTCGTCATCAATCAAATCCTATTTTATCAATGAGAAGTAAAGAATGGGGACCTGATGATGTTGATGTAAAATCATACAAGACAGAAACGGGCAGGCGTTGCCGGTCCTTCGAATTCTTCTACAGCATCTTTGCAAGCAGTAGTGCAGTAGTACACACTACTACATATGTTATAATATTATATAACATACATCCATCATCCATCTCATATGTTGTTTGTCATACAACAACAGAGAAATTCAAATATGTACAGCATCGTTTGATTGTCCCTGTCAACTTTAATCTTTCCCTCAATAAACAAAATCATGCCATCCCGGATTCACGGGTCGCTTTTGCTTTCCTGGACATGTAACATGTCATATTGCTTGCCTCCAAGCTTCTTAATGCCAAACCCGTCTGCCCTTGTTCGCTCGTCTACGTAGTATATGTATGTACCTTGAGCTTATTTCACCTTGGCTGACTTACAGAGTTCACCTGTCAAGCTACATACTAGATTCAAAACCCCCAAGTTTCCAAAAGAGACAAAATGCCACATGCACGGGTCTTCCTCATTTTGCTCTTCTCATTGGATACCAAGACAGCCTTTCATTCTAAGCTGTATTTTTCAAGTTTTAAAATCTTCATCACTATCAACATATAGGATCTCTCAAATTGCCAGTCTTTGTGGCCTCAGGCCTTGTTGAGCACCAAAGCTTGGCCACATTTTTCAAGCATGGATAAACCAAGTCATCCGGGTCTGGTCTGCCCTAGGGTTTTGTCTGCTCTTAACCCTTTTCTTCATTCTTAAGTCTTTGCATCCTCATCCATCGACAATACCTCGTTACAACTTGCCTTTTTTTCTCTCACGGTATTTTGTGGCGTCTTCTGTTTATTTTTTATGCACGTCTTGTGCTTTGTGTGCATATAGATTCACGGTATCTTTTCAAGTCAGCCATCCTTACAAAAAAAAAAAAAAAAAAAAAAAAAAAAAACGGAAACGTGCCTCGTACGTTTGAAGAAACCCGGGCTGTTGGGGCTTCGACAAAAGGGCCCCAGGTTTTATCGACTTGTCGCCTCCCCCCACGCTGATAGTGCCTTCTTTTTCCTTTCCAAGAAATAACCCACAAGAATGCACATACCTCCTCCCCAAGAGCCGCTGTGTCGCCCGCCTCCGTTGCATCTATCTCGATTCCTCCCACTCTCTGCCCTGCCCTGCTTTGGCTTGGCGTGGCTTGGCCCCAAGGGTCTGTACGGCGGCCGCAGGCACAAGTCTACCGCCACGCCGTACGAGAGAGCCACTCTGCTCGAAATCAAGATGCCGTAGGCTCTCCGACGCCGTAGTCTAGCCAAGCAAAGTTTCTACGTCCCGTGGCGTGAACTACTGCATTGCGGCGCCTGTGTTCCTCTTTCTTGCATGTGTCTTGCATCTTCTTCCCTTTCTTTTGTCCTGTATCGCGGCTACGGGCGTCTCTTTGACTGGCAAGTCGTGGGGGTGGGCGAGGTTTCTTGTTACCCTCCCCTTCTCCGGTCCATCGCAGACGACCGTTATGAAATCCCCCTCGCTTCTTCTTGTACCCCGCAAGACGACCGCCTTGATCTTATGATGTCCTTTTGATTAATACATAGCTTCCTTGCTGTCGATCAGGAAAAGACAAAAACGGCCCAGATCGGATCTCATCAAATCTTGTTCTCAAGGGCCCCTCCTACGCGGCTTCCTGCATAACATAGATACAAGCCTTTGGGACCTAAACCTCTCCATTAATTCAGGAGTAGTTAAAGCTGGTCACTTTGTTTGCCTTGTGCCATTGCTTGCCTTGTTTACCTGATGCAAAGTCTAACCCCATTCATTGGCCGGCACGGAATAACAAGCATACTTGCCTCTTTTCTCCGCCAGTCTCAAGTGCCAAGCTGATTCCATGTTTCCCGCCCTTTGGCCCCGTAACGCACCATGTACTGAGTCCTTGGGAGCGTTTCTCTCTTTATACATGTTTGCGCTTGCATGCACTGTAGATTGGTTGCTCTTTTTTTAATTGTTGTCACCCGTCTTTTGTTGTTTCTCAGCTACTACTACACATAGCTTGATTGCTTGTGAGATTCTTTGCCCTACGTTTATTGTGCCTCCTCCGGCCTGATGTTCCTGAAATTCCGGCGGGAAGCTGCTGGCCTGTTTTCCTTTTTGTAATTCTTCCCTGGTGTTTGTTTGCTTGGATTAAGTGTTGCTTTGCTTTTTGTTCATGTACCCAAAACTCATAAAGTTGACCGCCGAAACATCCTGTGCCAGGTATTCATATTCCAGCCCTTTTGCACTCCAGTACAGCCGCTGCCTCTTCCTTGTTACTTGTCTGTCCCTCCAGCGTAGATTTCTCTGCTCTGCCCTGTACATTCATCTTGTCGCCATCAAACATGCACTGTGCCCCAGACTTTGTGGTTTTGATACGCTCAATCCAACGTTGCACAAGGCAAATGGACAATATGAACATAAAATACAAAAAAATGAAGGAGGGAACTGAGATTACTTGCTACATTGACCACATCAAAATCACCTCTGCTACCCTCAAAAGAATTCCATAGTTTTCAATATCCATGTAACTGTAACCATTCAGTCAAAATTCAGTGTTGCTCATGTAATGTTGCCGCGAACAGATCACTACTTTTGCAACAAGAGAAAAAGAGGACACAATAACGCAAAAAGAAGGCTCCCTCGTTGCTAGTCGACTGCGATGAGACGCAGCATAGACCTTTCGGTAGTATCACCTCCAGCCAGCCATTCCAGCGCCTTTGTGCATGCTGTTACCGCGATTTCATTTCCCCATTTCACTTCCTATTTCTCTCGCCCGTTGTCTGTTGAGTTAACCCATACAAAGGGTCTCTCTGTCCATGTAAATAGGGGAAAACGAGAACAAAATTACGGAGCCGCTTCGACTTGTTGTGTGATTCTCTGTCGTCTACCGCCTGGATGCCATAAATCTGGAGCGTAGAAAAACGGTGGCTTTTTCTTTTCCTTTGTTCCTCGACGGGCATCAAATGGGCTTGAATCAGGTCTCGAGGGCTTTTGCGAACATTCATGTTTCTCTAACTGTATGCAGCTTTTGGCTCTCTGGGCTGCAGAGTGCTCGCTATATCTTGCTTCTTTTTTTTCTTATTCTCCGTCACTTGTTTTGTAACTTGCTCCTCCTTTAACTAACCTCCCCCCTTCTCTCAAAGATCCAGAAATCCAGAAGTCCCTGGCTCACACCTTCCCCTGGCCTTGCTGTCTCTGCTTCTCGTACACATCTGGCTCTGCAGAAGCGTGTTCATTGGCTTATATTCACTTTTGTACCTTGAACATGGCAGTGCAAACAGAAGGGGGACACTTCTAGTGTTGTCCTCATTACGTTCAAGCCAGAAACAACTTTGTTGCTATAAATCAATAAATACACTGTGTATTGTCTCTCCATAGTAGAACGTTGCTTCTGCCAGGTCTTACGTGCCTTGAAAAGGAAGACAGAAAAAGAAAAACCTCGCCATCTGCCCCATGAGGCTCTGCCTTTCTTTTATATCACTAACTATCTGCTGTCCATCGGTATCTTCTTCTGTGGTGCATAAGCATCTCGTAGTGACTTATCCTTACGGCTTGTCCGTCTTCGCCATCAGGCATTCTCCTCAATATTGCCTCAAGAACCATGTGCCCCGCGCAAAGCCGCTACACGAAATGTCCCATCGTAGATCTGGCCCAGACTCCTCCCCTCTGCGGATATCTCATCACTAGATCGCCACGATGGCCCCGATACCGCTCCTGTATTCTCAATATTTTGAACAATCTTCTCAGCTCTTTGTTCTGATCTGCATATTTGTAACAATTCAGCCAGTAGTGTATTTACTAGATACTACTACTACTACTACTACTACTACTACTACTACTACTACTAGTAAGCATATGATGCAGAAAGAAAAAGAACATGGCGTACACTAAGTTTGACCCTCAAACCCTTTCTCGCAAATGCAAATAACGCCTTGTTTCTTTTTCACTTCACTTTTTGATTTTCCATGCTTCCCTCGCTACCCAAGTGCATTTTCGCCACCGTCTTGCGTCTTGTCTGGCCGTATTCTCCACCCGGCTCCGGCTGCCCTGTAGAATCCTGCTCCTAGCCAATGTATATACCAGTGAAATGATATCATGGAAACCCCAATTTTCGTTTTTCTTTTCCTGCTCTCAGCTGCAGTATCTTCCAGTTTTATCATCCCCCCAAGAAAAGAACACGACGCCCGATAGGCCAGAAAAACAGAAATGAAATTGTCCCCCCCCTGCCCATAATCAGAGCAAGCCCTCTCTACGATCCAAAAGATCCTCCGGGTTACACCGCATATGTCCCAGGCTTCAGTACTGTCTGGCTGGCTGCGCTTCTTCTCTTTGAGGGGGCTTGATAATGTGGCTGTCGATACATCTTTCCTTTTTCTTTTTCTTTCTGGCTATCTGCATGATACAGCCCTTTTCCGGCATGTCCGTTAAGCCTGATTTTTTTTCTTGGAACTATGTATAGTCTCTTTTCATACTATTTTCCCGGTAGTTTGTTCATTCACTTATAAACGTCTCGCCGGTAGACCAAGAAAAAGAAAAGAAAAGGGAGAGGAGGGGAATAGCGCGGACAGACAACCAGAAACACAGCATTGTCTCACAAGAAGCGGCAAGAAAAGAAATAATCAAAACCAAGATTGTATTTTAGCTACAATAAAAGGAGAGAAAAATTAACTGTGTTTGTTTCTTCGCTCTATCGGGATCTCCTTGTTACTCCACGGCCTTTTCTTTTTTTCCTCTCCCTCTCTCTCCCTCTTGCCTAATATTTGGGGAATACAATGCCTTATGGAGAAATGTGTGACAAGAAATGACAATAGTAGGTTTTCTCTCTACTGGTGGCACTCCTCATTTCGTCGCTTTGCCTGTTTGCTAGATAAAGCCCTCGGTACCGCTTGTGCCTGTTTCTCAAGTTGCAGGGCAGCATTTGTTTGGCGCATAAAGTGCGGTGTGTATTTGCATACTTGATTTTAGAATACTATCTTTCATTTCTTGTTCAATAAAGCATAAGTCCCAGGTCAACATCATTGTTAGCTGCGCTACTAGAATACCGCACAAACTTCCACATAAACTTCCTGTTCATAAAGCCATCACCCCGTTTGGCTTGGCCACGAAGTATCTTTCTAGGGCAGATAGAAAAGAATTCAGTCACGTTTTTTGTGTTTTACAAGTTCCTTTGATTGGCTGCATTTCCGTCACTTAAGGACTTGTTTCGGCATTAGAACCATGGGAATTCTATATTAACCGGACAACTGAGGTTGTACTGAATGGGTTGCACAAGAAACACTAGGGTTAATAGGGTCCAGTGCTACTGTCTTATCGATAACTGGCCCACTTAAACTTTTTGCAAATCGAGTTTTGCCCAACTTTGGGAGCATCACGAAAAGAAAACAAGAGATTTTAACTTTGTTTCTACGGACAACGTTTCTGCTTCTAGTTTCTACTAGCAACAATAGAGACGGCTAGAGACTGCCGTTGTCTCAGACTGCACCCTCTCCTCGACATCGAATTCCGTCTATACGCCAACCAACTATGTTCTCTGTTAAGGGCTGGTCCGTCTCATCGGACAAACTTAAAAAGGAGAGCCTGACCCAAGCTGCCGCCAATGCCGCCAGTGTAGCCAAGGAAACTGGTGAGCCCGTGGCGCCTGTCAAGAAGCCGCGCAAGAGAAAGCGTGGCGGTGACAGCACCCAGCAGACCGCAGTCACCTCTGACAATGTTGCTGATCTCTGGGAGACTGTGATTGAGGGCAAGCCTGCGCCGAAAGCTGCGGCCAACGGCAAGGGCAAGGACAAGAAGAAGAACAAAAAGATCGAGGACAAGCCTGCTGTTGCCTCAGCTTCTGCGGCTGACAAGGACGAACAGCCGCAGTCCAAGAAGCAGAAGTACCAGGACTCCAAGAAGGTCGACAAGAAGAAGCCCACGCAACAACCCGCCGCTGCTGCTCCCGCTCCCGCTCCATTAGCCCCCCTTCCACCGGCCCCCGCCAAACTCACCCCACTCCAACAAGCCATGCGCGCCAAACTAATTCCCGCTCGCTTCCGCCACCTGAACGAGACGCTGTACACACGGCCATCTGACGAAGCCCTGAAGCTCTTCTCCACCACGCCCTCGCTGTTTGAAGAGTACCACGCCGGTTTCCGCCAGCAGGTCGAAGTGTGGCCCGAGAATCCCGTCGACGGCTACGTCGCGCTGCTGCGCGCCCGCGCCGCCGTGCGCGCCCCGTTTGTGCGCCGCGGCGCCAAGCCCGAGAAAATCACATACCCCAACCTGGCTGCCACGCCGCTGCCGCGCACGCACGGCACGTGCATCATGGCCGACCTGGGCTGCGGCGACGCCAAGCTCGCGCACGCGCTGCATGCCGAGCGCGACACACTACGCATCGACGTGCGCAGCTTCGACCTACACGCACCGTCGCCACTGGTGACGGCGGCCGACATTGCGAATCTGCCACTGGAAGACGGCGCCGTGGATGTGGCCGTGTTTTGCCTCGCCCTGATGGGCACCAACTGGCTGGACTTTATCGACGAGGCGTACCGCATCTTGCACTGGAAGGGCGAGCTGTGGATTTCCGAAATCAAGTCGCGCTTCGGCCGGGTCGGCGGCGCGGGCAATGCGCCGCCGGGCCGCAACGTGGTCTCGCACTCTGTCGGCAACCGGAAAAAGGGCGCAGCTGCGGCCGCGCCGCCCAAGAAACTCAGCAAGGAGGACAAGGAAAAAATGGCCGAGGGCCAACGCAAGGAGTTGGCGGTCGAGGTTGACGGTGAAATGGACCGGCGGCAGGAGACGGACGTGTCGGGCTTCGTCGAGGCGCTGGCCAAGCGCGGCTTTGTGCTGCAGGGAGAGCCCAAGGACGCAATCGACCTGTCTAACAAGATGTTTGTAAAGATGCACTTTATCAAGGCGGCGCCGCCGATCAAGGGCAAGAATGTGGAAAAGTACGGCAAGCCCAATGGCCAGCAAAAGAAGAAATGGCCTGTGGGTGGAAAGGTCGAAGAGGAGGAAGTTGACGAGGACAAGATTCTGAAGCCGTGTGTGTACAAGCTCAGATAAATGGGGGAGGGTGGAATGTGCTAGTAGTAGTTAAAAGAGTGTGGGTTGTGCTTGGTTTTGCATCTAATGTCAATGTCATGGGTTTACTCTGGGTCTCTTAATAAAAGTCTTTATTCATTATTCCTATATCTTTTATGGTAACATAAGCACCAGCCATGTGTCTTTGTACACCTCAAGCGCCAAACAGCAAACCAGCAGCAATTTCTACATTGCCACCAGCTGCTTGCAGAGCATGGATAGCTCCTTCTCTCGGGAACCCAAGATCCATCAACTGCTGTATAGACTCCTCAGGGAATCCAGATCTGCCACTCGAAGCTTGTGGCGCCACCACCGGCGCTGAAACCGTAGCTTGAGCAGGGGCTGGTGCCACAATAGGAGCCGTGGGTGCTGAAGGTTGACTATGTTGACCACTGGGACCAGCCTGTGCCGAGTGCGGAGGCTCGACGGCACCCGAGCGGGAGTCTATCGTGGTACCTGCAGGACCCTCCACCTTGGCATCTTCAGCATCATCTTCCTTCCCAAAGCCCTTGGGGATCTCGGCTTCGCCCAAGAACGCTACCTCCTCACCCTGAATAATCAGACGGTCTCGGGCCAGATCGATAGTAGCCTGGTGACGCTTGAGCATATCGAGACCAAGCAAGAGATCGACCGACTTGCCTTCCATGACAGTGAAGCTGCAAGGCAAAAACAAGTTGCCGATTTTGATCTGGAACAAATGCACACGACCAATGATGTTGGCGGTGCCAACTCCACGAGCAACTCCCGAAAATCTCTTGTCAACCAGACGCATAATACCGCACTCCTCGGCACACGACGGAGACATGACGGTAGCCTGAGCACCGGAATCAACCATGGCCTTGACTGTCTTGCCATTGATGACAACATCAAGATACAGCATGTGGACACGACCAAAAACTACATGAGAAAATAGTGGAACAAGGATTAGTATGTATGTATATGGTGACATCACTGATTGGATTTGAGTGGGGTCTTTTTGTTGGGTGCAGCGCAGCTGTACAAACAAGTAGCTGGAGCTCGGCTAACAAGGCCGCAAAAGGGCCGGAAAAGCTTTGCATTCCCAGGGAAAAGATGGTACAAATGTACAGTAAAGAGACAAAGAAAAACTCACCCTCAGGATTGTACTCCATGGCGTTTTGCAGATTCTCCATGACCCGTTCCTGTCGAATCATCTCCTCGATGCGCGCCTGAGACTCCACATCAAACGGGTCTGCGTTCCAGCGGTTGATTTGGTCCTGGCGAGCGCGGCGCTCATCGCTGTCTCTGTTGACGTTTTGGTGTATGAGACCGGCAAAGCGCGCCGGATCATTCAGCGCCTGTGCCAGAGCCGGGTTGGTGCGCTGCAGGTGGGCCAGCATCTCCGGTGAGCGCAGAATCTGCATGCGGAGGAACTCTGGGTCGATCTGAGCACTGCTGCTGTTGCTGGTATTGTCGGAACCACTACCGCCAGCAGTCGATGAATCAGGTACACGGCGTTGAGAAGGGGCCCCGGGGCGACGAGACTCGGGGATACCAGTGCTTCCTTGCATATCTCGAACGTGTACAGCCAGCATGTCTCCGTCTACGACGCCAATCTCCTGCAATGTCTTGGTGGCATCGGTGACCAAACGGCCATTGTGGTAGATGTGCTGTGAGTTTACTGGTATTTGCGTCTCGGTTCTAATAGATTCGCGGAGGGTCTCGAGAGTCATATCGGGGAAGATTTCTATCGTCAGAAGCATGTCCTGGTCGTCACCCAGCTCGGGGTTGGTGATGTTGAGAGTTATTCTCCTGTCAAAGGATGGCAGATAGTCAGCAAGTTACTACATAGCAATATGGCGAACAAGATATTATTACATTGTGAAGGGTGTTGATGCAAACAAAAATAAAAAGGCTGAGCAACGAAACAAGAAAAAAAGTGGTTGCAAGTGCGAGTCGAGCAAGTGCAACGGAGGCGGGAACAGGACTGGATTCGAACGAGAATTAGAATTGAAGTGGAAGTGCTGACTCTCCCTAGAAGAAGTGAAGCACAGAAGAAAAAGAGAGCAAAAAGACCTTGAGCTGGCAAGTCGAAAATGAAACACAGGGGAGCGAGCAAACAGGCGGGCTGGAGATTCTTTGCCGCCGCTAACCAACTTAGAATCAGGTAACCCGGATGGATGAATGAATAGAACGGGGATGTACTGTATGTACCATACATACAGACGTATGTATGTATCTATGTAATCTCTGGTTCCTTTTTGCTCGTGACGCTGTGTTTGATGTTCTCAGGTGCAGCAAAAGCTGCCGTTTGTTTGTTTATGCCACGTTCAAATTCTATTGCGTAGCATGCAACCAGGTAAAAAGAAGCTGCCAGACGGTGGGGGAGATGCGGATTTGACAACTAAAAGAATCCAGCACCTGCTTCAAGCTTCTTTTGGCGTTATGCAAGGCAAAAAGCCGGTATGTATATATAATAACATATCCAAGAATACATACATACATGACCAAAGTCGGCAGCATCTGGCTGACTGCGTGGGCTGTCGTTGAGTAAGCTTGATACCCATTTTAGAATGCTCTAGGCGCTGGGGGGCCCTGTTTGGAGGGGCTTTTAGCGGGGTACCCGCAGGTGCAATACAATACCAGTATGTTAATCAAGCCTAATGAATGTACCCATACAGCTCTCAAGTTGCATGTTGGCTAGGATTGCGTCCAGCTTTTGAAAAGCGGTGCCAAGCTTATAGGTCACCAGCAGAATAGGGTTATCTGATCAGGCCTACATACGCAGCACGCAGTGCAGAGTATGTACACTGCTTAGGTCCCAGTGTAGCTGACACGACCTTTGAGATGGAAATTTACTGACCCAAACAAGCTTTGGATTGAACAAATAACCAGTCAGTTTGATCGTGCCGTTTTCTTGCAGATGGAACCCAGAAAAGCTCTTCATGGCCAAGCACTCATATTCCACTGGCGTTGATACCGAGGACTCAAATCGGGTGTTGCTCTCTTCATGTCTGTTTGCTAGTGGAGCCTGGACAAAAGGACAAACACATATATATACATACAAAATCACGACGGCTCATTGCAGATTGCATTGTGTAATTAAATGCCTTACGGACTTGGACATGGCCAAGAAACTGGCCAGTGTAAGTTGTCTCCACTTGCTAAATTTCAGTTGCTTCAAAAAAGGCCCAATAGCCGAAGAAGTGAAATTATGTATTCAGGTGACATACCCAAGCCGCTGAATTCTCCCTTACTTACCACCACTAACTAACTTTATTCAAGATGCACGTTTTCTCAGACATCGACTTTCCCTACCCAGTTGGTATTCGTCCTCTGACCACTGGCGATGTCGATGCCTGTGAGATAGTTGAAAACAATGCGTTTGAAAAGACTCCTGAATTCCGCGCTACTCGTGAAAAGGTACCGTGCACAACTACTTTCATCTTTAGACCGCATGCGTCTAACTTTCCTCCAGTTTGAGTATCGCCTGAAGTTCTACCCCGAACTATGCTACGGCCTCTTCATCAAGGTCAAGCCCAATGACACTGTCTTTGGCAAGACTCTGCCCATGCAAGCCGTTGACAAGCAGGCCGATGCCTCTGATCAATGGTTCATGGTTGGCCATGCTGTCAGCACTCGGTCCAACAACCCCGTCATCTCAGATGAGGACATGTCTGTTCCTGTGGGTTGGAGAGATGAGGGCACCAAGCCCCGCGAGGGTTTCATGACAGGCATTCATTCCGTTGCTTTGCTTCAAGCAGTCCAACGCAAGGGCCTCTGCCGACTACTATTGACTCATTACCTTGATGAAATGAAGAAAAGAGATGACATCAAGGTTGTCAGTCTTTTGTGTCAAGATGTAAGAGCCCCTCTGTCACTTATTTCTGTTCCATTCTGACCGTGACAGTATTTGGTCGACGCATATGCTTCCATGGGATTCAGCAAGGTCGAGGGAGAGAGCCTGGCGACCTTTGGTGGCGGTGGATGGAATGACATGGTAAGAATCTAGCAAGACATGTTTTTTGGTGTTACGCCGGCTGTGGCTTGAAACTAACAAGCACCTAGATCACCAAAGTTGATTCTTAATCCGGAGTAATGGCTTTGGACTACAATTCCAGGCCCCAGAACGGCTGAAGCCTCATGTAACTGGGTAGTTCTAACCCAAGTACATACCAGTACAATATGTACATACATATCATCCAAATTGAAGTGTGAATTCCGCACGGTCAACGCCCCGCTACCCGCGTTAATATGGAGAAATATTCCTACTGGCGGATCTCAACTCAACGCCAGCTTCACATGTCAAGTATGCACAGGACGAAGACATGTTGCGGTTCATTACTATGTATGTATGTACGTATGTATCTACATAGTGTCAGGGACTGTCTAGGTCTTATAAAGATGAGAACCCCATGAAAATAACAATATTAAAACAAAGCTTTGTTCAATGATAAGCTTTATACATAGTAAATAATACAAATTCTCAAATACCCCGATTGGTTACATTGAACGAAGTCTGTTCTTTTCTCGGATTTCTAGAAAAGAAGACGTCAAGCTAAATTCCTCCCCAAGTTTATTTGTCCCAAGTTCCTTCCATTAGACCTTGGCGGGGCCGACTGGCAAATGTGTCCCCACAATTGATAAGATAAACACCAAGCAAGCGGGGACACTAAAAAAAAAGTTTTGGAAAAAATTGAATTTTGTTTCTTCACCGCCCGGCAGATAAGCAGAAGAAAAAAAGTTGTTTTTGTATACCCATCCATCAGCAACGCCATATTGGAGTGCGTTGGACCTACGACGACTTCTTCATTTTCTCTTCCCCCCCCTTCCCCCATTTTTTTTTTGCTTCTTGAGCTTGTCTCCCTTTTTTGAAGATTGAATTTATATCGTCTTCATTGACAACACCAAGTCGCCTATCATGTCTCTGCGTACTTCGTTCAAGGACATCCCTCCGGTCCCTACGTCGCAGGAGTTCCTGGACATTGTCCTGAGCGGCACTCAGCGCCGCCTGCCGACCCAGATTCGCTCTGGCTTCAGTACGTCTTACGTCGATATGAGCGCGCAGCTGTCTTCCGCAGTCGGCGCATGCGATATCGCTCTTGCGCGCTTCTCGCAAATCGTAACCGCTAACCGCCTTGAACAGAAATCTCACGTATCCGTGCCTTTTACACCCGCAAGGTCAAGTTCACCCAGGAGACCTTTTCGGAAAAGTTTGCCGCCATCCTCGACAGCTTCCCCCGGCTGAGCAGCTGCCACCCCTTCCACCGTGACCTCTTCAACACCCTGTACGATCAGGACCACTTCAAGATTGCCCTGGGCCAGCTGTCGACTGCCAAGGGTCTCATCGAGACTATCTCGCGCGACTATGTGCGTCTGATCAAGTACGCCCAGTCGCTTTTCCAGTGCAAGCAGCTGAAGCGCGCTGCTTTGGGTCGTATGGCCACCATCTGCAAGAGATTGAAGGATCCTCTTCTGTACCTGGATCAGGTGCGCCAGCATCTGGGTCGTCTGCCCTCGATTGACCCCAACACCCGCACTCTGGTGATTTGCGGTTTCCCCAACACTGGCAAGAGTTCGTTCCTGCGCTCCATTTCGCGCGCTGATGTTGAGTGAGTTCTATCTTTTTTTTTTTCCTCTTCTTCTCTCTTTATATTGGTTGTGGACTCTCAAAGCTAACCCTCCTTCAGTGTCCAGCCTTATGCTTTCACCACCAAGTCGCTCTTTGTGGGCCACTTTGACTACAAGTACCTGCGCTTTGCCGCTATCGACACCCCCGGTATCCTCGACCACAGCCTGGAGGAGATGAACACTATTGAGATGCAGTCTGTCACGGCCATTGCCCATCTGCGCTCCGTCATTCTCTACTTTATGGATCTGTCCGAGCAGTGCGGTTACCCCGTGCAGGCCCAGATCAACCTTTTCAAGAGCATCAAGCCTCTTTTCTCCAACAAGATTGTCTTTATTGCCGTCAACAAGATTGACATTACCCGTCCCGAGGCTCTCGACCCTTCTCTCAAGAGCCAGCTCGACGCCATTCTGAAGCCTGGTGAGATTGAGTTGCTGGAGCTGTCGTGCAACACTGGCGAGGGTGTGCAAGAGGCCAAGAACGCCGCCTGCGAGCGTCTAATTGCTGAGCGTGTCTCGCAAAAGATGAAGGCTGGCACTGGCGCTGCCGGCGCCATCAGCGGCCGTCTGGCCGAGGTCATGTCTCGTATCCACGTCGCTACTCCCATGGGTGGCCAGACTCTTGAGACTTTTATTCCCGAGGGTATCAAGAACCTCAAGAAGTACGACAAGAGCGACCCCGAGCGCCGCACTCTGGCACGTGACATTGAGGAGGAGAACGGCGGTGCTGGCGTGTACAATGTCGACATGCGTGCCGACTGGATGCTCAAGAACGACGAGTGGAAGTACGACAAGATCCCCGAGGTGCTCGACGGCAAGAACGTCTACGACTATGTTGACCCTGATATTGAGGCCAAGCTTCAGGCTCTCGAGGAGGAGGAGGAGCGCCTGGAGGCCGAGGGCTTCTACGAGTCGGAGGAGGAGGAATACGACGAGGAGGAGCAAAACATTATGAAGAAGGCTGAGATGATTCGCGAGAAGCAGGGCCTGATCCGCAACGAGGCCCGCATGAAGAAGCGCCTCAAGAACCAGGCCATCATCCCGCGCTCCGCCCGCAAGGTGCCGCTGTCCGAGCTGGAAGAAGGCCTGGACGTGCTGGGCGTGGACACGACGGACATTACATCGCGGGCGCGCCAGAACCCGTCGACGGCGCCGCGCGGCCGCTCCGTCACGCGCTCGCGCATGGGCACTGCTGACCCGGATGCCATGGACGTGGACGGCGACCGCAGCACGGAGGCGATGCGCCAACGCATCCGCTCCATGAGCCGCATGCGCGACGTGTCGCGCGTCAACCGCCGTGAGGACGGTGTGGAAGGCGCCGAGGTGCGCACCAAGGTCGAGCGCATGGCCAAGCTGGCGCAGAAGAAGATGAACCGCATGGCCCGCCAGGGTGAGGCTGATCGTCACCAGACGGCTGCGCTGTCCAAGCACTTGGTTGCTGGCAAGCGTGGTATCGGCAAGAACCAGCGCCGTTAAACGGAGAAAGCAAATATGGCATCAAAAGGGCCAAAGGAACGAAACAAATCAAGAACGAGACAGCACAAAAAGGGTTCATACATTTCATGCATTCTGGTCTTACTTCTCGGTCATCCCGTCTTTCTTTGGCCCTTTCTCAACTCTATTCCTGTCTCTCTTCTCCCTTCCCCCTCCTTCCCTCTTTCCCTCTTTCCCTTCATCTTCTTCTCTCTTCTTCGTTTCCATCTACGCCATGTGATATCTTTGTCAACACTCTTTTTTTTTTTCCTCGGTTGTTCTGCCATTCCGGAACTGAAATGTCTTGATGTTTTTTCTTTTCTCTTTATTTTCTTCAGACTTCTTTTTTGTTATACAAGAAAACAAAAAGAATAAAATTGGGTGGGTTTATAAAAAAAACATTTATTAAAAAAATCGATGCGATGGTTGGTTGTTTTTATGATGTTTTCAGACGGGATTTCTCCATCATGTCGAGCATCGGGCGTTTGGGTTATTTTGAATCTCAGTAATTAGTTTGAACAAGCACACTATAAAATTAAAAAAAAAAATACTCTCACCGAACACGTGCATGTTGTATGTAAAATCTTAAGAATCAGAACTGTAGTACTACTATGTATGAATATTGTTTGTATTAGGTGGGTATAAAAGGACAGCTGTGTTCATCAATCACAGCGCTATACATGTCAAGAAAAACACGGGCTGTACTTGGCACACATATGATGCAAAAGCGGCTTAGTCATGACAAGTATGCAAGAGGGGGGAATGAAAGAAAAATAAAAAGAAACCATCTACTCCTCCGACAGGTTCACCTCACGCAGACCCTCGACAACCAACTCCTCGCCGGCGTAGCGGCGGTAAATGTCGCGCACATCGTCAGTGGTAGTCTCAAAGTGAGAAGTAGCGTCGTAGCTCTTGGAGATGAAGACGTTGTCCGTCTTGCCGTCCGAGGTGGGCTCGTAAATGGGAATGGGGGGGCCCATGAACTGCTCTTCAATCTTGCCTAACCGCTCCAGACCAGGCTGCAGCTCCAGGTGGTGGTTGGCCGAAGTCTCGGCAATGGTCGAGACAATGGCAATCCAGTAGCCCTTGGGGCACACATTGTGGGCAGACGACACAACGGCAACGTAAATGTCGTTCTTGCGGCCAACCTGCGACTGGGGAATGACAATCTGGCATGAGTCCGAGTCGCTGGTGCCGGCAAGAGGGTGGTTCAGGATGCAGATAGCACGCAGAACGTGGCCCGAGACCTTGGCCTTGCTGGGGAAGTATGAGGGGTCGGCCAGAATAGCCTTGGCCTTGGTCTCAAACGAGAACTTGGGGCCATCGTTGGGGTTAGCCATGGTGGCCTTGATACCCGAAACCTTATCGCCGTCATAGAGGAACTCGTCGACGTCGGCGTTGAGCATGTAGGTACCACCGTAGATAGCCGACAGACGGGCGAAACCCTGGGGCAGCTCACCCAGACCGTACAGAGGGTAGATGTAGGGGGACTTGCCGTAACGAGCAACGGAGTTACCGTACAGCTTGATACGCTCAATGGTGTCAGGAGCAGCGCCGGGGGCAGTCATGAACTCGTCGTTCAGGTACAGAGCCATAGCGTGGCCAATGAAGTCACGAGTGGTGTCCTCCAGACCGAACTTGTCAAAGACATCCTTGACGGTGCAGTTGGACATGTCCAGACCTGTGATGTGTGGTTAGAAGACGGAACAATGGTTGCATTCAGAAGAGAGATAATACATACCCTTGTGGGTGGCG
This sequence comes from Thielaviopsis punctulata, assembly GCA_036034705.1. NCBI lineage: Eukaryota > Fungi > Ascomycota > Sordariomycetes > Microascales > Ceratocystidaceae > Thielaviopsis > Thielaviopsis punctulata. The sequence continues at coordinate 2,989,209 of CM069897.1, forward strand.
GGGTCCTTGGCATCAAAGGTGCCGAGCCACTCGATGAAAGACTTCATGCGGCGCTTCTCAAACAGACCCATCAGGGGAGACTTCAGGGCCTCACCAGCGTCCGAGGGGACCTTGGCAACGGTGGCCTTGGGGCCGTTGCCCTGCTGGACGTAGCTTCCGGTAACCTGCTTGAACTCCAGGTAGCGGGTAACGTCGGTAGAGACCAGAATGCGGGTCAGCTCGCCAGACGACATCAGGAACTTGGGAACCAGGTCAATGTTCCAGTCGTTGGCACGGCCGTACTTCTTCCAAGGCTCCTCGCCGGCGTTGTAGTTGCCGTATTTCTTGAAGAGCTGTTATAGGCATGTTATGTTAGTGGTCGGCTCCGAAAGATTACAAAGATGCTGGAAAGGGGTAGGATGTATGTAGTCGTACAGTCTCAATGTTGACCGAGGCAGCCTCACTAAATTGCAGAGTTAGTTCGAGGTTCGTGTGGCAAACAAGATGGTATAAAAATAGCCTAAAGGGGCAATTCAGGAGATACGTACGCGCCATAGTGGTCGTTGCGGTCAATGTGCAGAACCTTCTTGCCCTTGACACTGAGAACACTGTATATGGGAAATGAATGTTAGAACGTTCTTGCTTCGCTTCAGAAGGAGTGTTATGATGTTGTTTGGTGCAATGCGGTGCAAATGTTGATTTTGGCTGGAAGAGCTCTGGCCCGACATCTCCTCACTCAGCTGAAACAAGGCGAGGGGCAATCAAGCAACATGTTCACAATGTAAGGAGACGGAACGGGACGAAAACGGTATATGTGGGGGTAGGCAGCGGTTAATTACCCAGACAGAATGCACTCGGTCAGGCCTAAAAAGAAATCATCAAGTCAGCTTCAGATATTTCGATGCATTTGCTTCAACTCAGAAGAGCATGGCAAGCTTGCAATGATGCGCAAGCTATGGCTTCGGCACAGTTCAGTACAGCAAAGCTTCAGCTAGCAACAGTATCGCCAAAGCACAAGCTTTCGATGAGCTACAAGAAAAATACGTGTAGCCAAGCTCAAAACGGCCCATCGCAGCTTGCACCAGATAAAGGCAACAAAGGAATCCAGACTTACCAGTGCCCAGCACAATGACATCGTACTCGGGGGCAATCTCTTCCATGATGGCTATATGTGATGAAGAAATAAAAACGTAAAGCAGAAGATGGGTTGGATGAATGGATGAAGATGAAGAAGGTTAAGAAAGTTGCTGCAGGGGGGAGCAAGGTCAAATATAAATGCAGCAGAAAAAAAGGAACAAGTATGTACAAGTACAAGTAGAACGAACCTAAAGCATTAAGCGGTAGAAGTCAGAAAGCAGAAGAAGCGATGTTGGAAAGCCGTTGCAGGGTTGCAGAGCGCTGAAGCAGAAACAGGAGCAGGAACAGGAGTAAAGAGAAGCAAGATTAATTAGTGCAAACGGGGGTGAAGGCCCATAGAAATATGTACCTATAAAGTCACTGGTTATAGAGGCCTGTCATTCGAAAGCTACATACATACATGTAAGTACAATGTATGTATGTATGTGTACATACACAGTACATGGCAACATGAGCAAGATGCAGTACTAATGCATGTAGTACATATGTACATACATAGCTTGGAAACTTTACCTGTACATACGTATACATACATACATACATACATACATAGTGGGCTTGAAGCCAGAACAAAGTGGGGAGCTTTGGATTCAAAGAATAACCCAATACGGAGCTCCCAAGTCCCAAGGCTGCGGGGGTTCAGGTCCCCCCCCCCCCCCCCATAATTCTCTTCATGAACTATGAACCTTCCAGACTGTTACTGTTTCGACTTGAGGCCTAGCTTCAGTATCTACGAGAGAACTTTGTCAGAAATTGCCTCTTCCCTTTTGTGTGCATCGTTGTTTTTGGCCTGGTTTGATACGTGAGAAAGACTCTCAACGGCAATGCTCTATTAACATCTACATATGTATGTACATACTACTAAATACATGGTAACCAACGATATTGCACAACAAATCTCAAAGAATCAGCATGCTAGTCAAAAATCAAAAGCAATCAGCGGGCTGGGAGAGCAAGGAGACTTTTGCGGTTACCGTACTTTAGGCCAAACGAGATCGACTTTATTTCTTTTTTATCTGGCCCTTTTTGCCCTTTTCTCTGGTGTTAATTGCTACGGCCTCCCCCCCCCCCCTTCTCAACCTGAGAGGTTCATCTCGTGTTGAATTGGATTTGAGTGGCCCTGGAACCTAAACGGGTACATATGTGTTTTTGTACACATCTACCTTGACTTTCAAAAGAAATAACTTGATTGAAACCAGGCAAAGTCTGTCATCTTGAGATTTGTCTGGCTAGCTTGTCTGCTCATTTCCGTCAACCTCTGGTTGTCAAGGTGATCGGTTTGTTGTTCTTTTTGTCTCTTTTACTTTTTGCCTCTTTTACTTGTTCTGTTTTCCTTCCTTTTCCTCTTTCTCCTCTCCTTCCTGTGCTCCTTTCTGACTCGAAGCATGTCACTTTCACTTCACTTGTGTGCGAATACGGAGGCGGGGCTTCTAGATCTTTATACATACTACGTAGCACTTGTATGTACAGATATATTTATGTACATTGTTTCATGCTTGTGTTTATCCCATGTTATTTATTTTTTATTTGCATCTATGCTCTGTTTGTCAATATGCATTTGCTATTTGCTTGGGGCCGATCGACTTAGATGTCTTGTGCTCTGCATTTAATCCTGTGAATTGTCACTCGTCTATATCTGCATTGTTAATATCTATGGCATCCAAATCTGAAATCTGCCCTAGCCGCAGGTGCATACAGTCATTAGCTGCATTAATCATTTGTACCACGACCCATTGTGTGTTGCGCCAGGAAGCACAAATACCGACTTTGAATTGAGCAAGTCAATTATCTGGCGCCGTTCTACCGTACTAATGCCACCACGGCTCCTCCCTCGTTTCTAGTGACAGCTTGAAGCTCCAAGCGCAACTCTACCTACATATGTATAGATCAGTTCTTTAAAAAAGGAATGCTATTTTTCTTACAAAAACATAGCATCGCATGTCGACATGTAATCCCAATTGGAGAGTGGTATCCGTCTCGTGTGTTTCCTATCATGCGCAACGCTGCTTTTTTCTTTCTTTTGCTAGTTCATCTGGCACTTATAAGGCAACGCGCCTCCCCGATCACCGCCAGCATTCCGGCCACCGTTATATTCCCCTTGCCTGGTTATTATTGTCCGTCAAATTTCTGGCCCTACTTACGGAGGGCTTGTCATTGGCCTGTCTAAACCAAAAACTAGCAACCAGCCATCTGGTCAACGTCAACTTGACAAGGTCAAATCTATACTATGTGCTATGTACAGTTTGTTACTTCAGTCAAGACAAGGCCAGCCTGTAACAAATTTGCATCGAGACATGTGCACAAACGTATACATACCAGTATTATGTACAACTTATGTATGTACTATGTACACATCCTTGGACATGTGCACATGTACTTGTATACTTGTAGAACGCCCACTCTCCGAGATGAATACATACCATGAAAACAACCCGCCCTAACATATTGATTCTCCCCTTTTTCTTTCTCCTCTCTGATACATCCACTAACACCAATAAAACCAGGGAGCTGTTGCTTCTTTTGTTCTCTCTGTATGTATGATGCTTTATTGTTTCCTTGGGACTGTGACCTAGGCCCGGTTCTCTTGATCTGTGTCCTATTATCATTTCAGTTGTCCCCCGGCTATATCAAGATTTGCTCGTACCAGCCATATCATTATCATATCGTATAGCTTTAATATTCTGTAAGTATTTCACTCTAGCCAGCCGCCTCGGTTTTTTTTTTTTTCTTTTCCCCTGGCTGTCTTTATCTATTCGAATCCCTTTCTTCTCTCCCCTGAGTTACTGTCCATTTTAACCCCCAATCGTCGTCTGATAATTGTTCTTCTTCAGTGGAGAACTGGCGAAATTAATGAACCAGGGACAAGGCTTGGTAAGCATGTATGTACATACACATATATGGTACAAGTAGCCACAGTCTCCCCATGAGCAGGACTTCAACGGACAAAATACAGAAAATCCAGGAACTTGCGAATCAACAATACAATGTCATTAAGTAAACTTGTCTTCATTAGTCTTGTCAACATAGAACCTCGATGTCAACATGGAGGGGGTGTTTGCTAGGGTTCTACACCCTAGTCCTCCGAAATAGAAATAGTGATGGGAAATGAAAGTAGAAAATTCAATAAAAGCTATAGTACAAAATGGTACAAGTAAGGGTTGTTTCTCCATTGAAAGCCATACTGATATAGCCTTGTTCAGACCCAACCAATCCACCCTTATGACTAAGGGCTTTCCTGCACAGTGGAGAGCAAAACTTCTCTCTCGACATATCGGTGCAATGTCCAAGATAAGGGATAGAAGAAAAACGAGTAAAGGGTTAAAGTAGTGTACAAGGTGCTGGTGGCATGGTGACATGTGATACTGCCATCAACAGAAGTCAAGGGAGGGTTTGGGATACGTCAGTTTTAGTCTATGCCTTGGAAGTAGCAACAGGTTCGGCGTCCTTGACGCCTTCATCGAGCTTTGCAGCCCAGGCCGCATCCTCTGCAAACACATCTTCTTCAGATAGTGGCGCCGGAATGTAGGCGTCGCCGGTACCCGACAGATTGATTTCGGGGTCATTCTCCGCAGTCTTGCGAGCGTCTTCCCACAGGTAGTAGCGTTCAGTCAGGGTAGCCTTGATGCGTTTCATCGTCAACCGAACCTAATCATACAAGCACACACACGCACGCCCACAACATTAGCACATATACCTCCTCTACTGGTCAAAACACACCAATAAAACTTACCTGGGCATCACGAGCTCTCGACTCTGAGTGACCGAAACCAAAATCAGAGCGCATGCGCTCAATATCCGCGGTAGCTATCAAATTGCGCTCCCGCAGACACACCCACCACAACCGATGCAAATCCTCCCAGTCCTTCTTTCTCAGTTCCTCAACCGTCCACGCGCGTCCATGCTGCGCATCCTCCTCGGGCGTGCGCATCAGCTTGCCCGGCGCCGGAAAGAAGCCCCACAGCCCGTGGTCCGGGTTTTCCTCAACCGTCGGTGTGTAGTCGGCAGGCTTCGGCAGCGGCTCCTTGGATACTGACACGGGCTCACGCAGACCGGACCGCCGCAACACACTGACACCACGGAACCGGTTGTTGTCGCGCGTCACGTTCTTGGCCTGCCGCGCGCTCGTCGATAGCAGACGCATCGGCGCAGAGGAGAGACGCAGAGAAGCCTTGGAGGCCAGGATTAGCCGGCCGGTGCACGCGTGGGCCATTGTGTTTGTGCCGATCTTGGTATGGTATGTGGAGGAGCGGGTTTCGTAGACGTGCTTTTTTTGTGATAGAGAGGCGGAATGCGGGGCGCGGGTCGAGAGATTTTCCAGGATCTCGATGTCGGGCTAATTAGGCGACTAAGTTTTAGCAGAGATCGGCCGTCGCAAAGAAAAAAAAAAGCGCGATGAATTAATTGGCTGCGGCAGCGTACCCAAAAACACCAAGCAGTCGCAAACTCGAGCTTTCGTCGGCGTCACGATGCTAATGGTCCGGGTCAAAAATTGATTAGCCAATCAGAGTGGAGATCCGGACATACTGTGGGTGAACTTCAAGCCAGTTGGCTCTTATCGATAAAAAAAATGAAAGCTTCTTATCGATAGAAAGCGGGCGAGACTATCACGTGACTGTTGTGTGACGCTATGTCGTTCTTCAGAGACAGAACCAGAAGCTCGTAACTGTCACAGAAAACTTGTGCTCAGTACGGGATCATAGGCATATAATTCTCACTTGAGCCTTGAAGGTTTCCTCAGGCAGCTGGTGATAAGTCAGTTAGCCTTCTTATAAGATGCCAGAAACTCCAAGTTGATTTGAGCGTATTGTATTCATGATATAAAACTTCTTGACAAAATTGGAAACCATCCCTTCTACAGTATACATCATTCAAAGATCAAGTGGTGTCGCTATAACATGCATGTTGCTCAATTTCACAGGTCACCTTGACATATTATACATGTCGAGTACTTCACTTTCAGATATATCCGGTACATTTGAGATATAGTTTTTGTGGATGTCAACATGTCATTTAACATTTTGCCAGCATATTAAGTGAGAGCGTCTATTTCTGCAAATGGTTCAAACGATATTGTAGTCATGACACACCTCTCGAGTTAAATCTGCCAGTCACTATCGTTTCAATAATAAACTACCTATTTTTGCAGCTTACTATACTGTCTAGAATATCAAACAGGAAGCCAGTCTAATAGGTTGCATTAGATGGGTGACAAATTGCCCCAGTTCTAGGAGCGAAGGCGCAAAATATCAGAGTGTGAGTAGTGCAAACTTGATCAGTATCACTTTTACAAATCAGATTTTGTTGCCAACAGGCACAACACCATGCGAACCCCACAGTGGTGTGGTAAGGAGAGACTGCTATTCTTCAAGCTACAGCTTGCTTGTAAGAATAGACGTTCGTAATGTATGTATGTGCATGACGTATGCACTTAGCAAGTACATATTTTTTATTAAACAAATGTGTTTCTTGGTGAGAATGACATGAATTTGATATCGGAATTCATAGTATGTTCTTGCATATGCCTTAGTGCTGCACTAACTTAGCTCGATGCTGTCATATTTTGATATAGTCAACAACAGCATTTAGGTGGCCTTTCAGAGATCTTTCAGAGATGGGCGATTTGTAATTTGTCGAGTTATATTGTATTCACCAGAACCCGAAAGGTTTATTAGAATTGTTTAGTAGTGCTGGTTCTCAAGTAATGAAACTCTTATGTAGCGTACACGCCGGTCAAGCTTGATCTACTTCCTCTTTCATCTGCCCTGTACATGTAACCAACAGACGAACTTGCTTTATCTGATTACCATCGCTACTTTCCGATAAGGGCAAGTAAACTTCCGGTTAATGCCCTTTTTGTGTTCATTATTTTTTTTATCGGCGAAACCGGGAGCTCTCTTAGACGACGGATACATGCAATAAAGAGCATTAACGAGTGCCTTTACAGGCATATACTCTATTAATGTAAATCCCGGATAACTTCGTAGCGCGTGCCCAAGGTTTCCCGTTTTCGTAAGTCTACAAGTACATAGTGGGATGAAAAATTATTTTAATTCCAACCATTTCCTTTTCAACTAAAAATCTCTTGGTCCTTCGCCTCTGGCGTCATTGGCTGAGTTGGAACCCTGATCCCTGGCAAATCATTCTTTTTCATGCTGAAAAGAGAAGTTCTTTGTCACTACACATACATATGTATGTACTGGTACTGGCATGTACTGGTATGGAAATCAAGTTGTGTGTTCTTGTACATAAGTACAACAAAACGAGAACACGTACAATTTAGGGCAAAGCACCGATAACGCTGGCATGAATACAAGTACACAGTAGTGTCGCTGTGCATTCAGAGTATGGAAATTTAGAGTATGGAGTGGAAATGTCATGAACCAAAGGTTTGCGGCACGTCATATGTATGTGCAGTAGTATTTTTTTTTTATTCATTACTCTTGTGGAGCCAGCAGTAGTATTGCCAATGAGTAAAAGGGCCGCTCAACATTCTACTCATTGGCCAACTTCCAGTTTTAGCATCAAAACATCGAAACTCCCAGCCTCTTTTTTTCCCCTCTTTTTCGACCTTGGGTTCTCATTGATGCTTTGTTCATCCCATTTCTCTTTGTTTCTTCAGAGAATAGTATGTATGTATGTATGTATACCATATGTATATTGGTACATACCAGTACACCATGAAAAGAGGGGCAAGCCACAATGTAGAAATCTCGACGTCAATAGTGGAAAACACGTTGAAGTCACTTTATTGTAAGTCAACCTCATCAGACAATGAACAATGACCATATGATTTTTACGTCTTTGTATTAGATTTTGATGCGTGGTTGGTGTACCAGACTTTGTATTTTTAATTTTCTTTTTTCTCAGGCAATTATCCCATACAACGTCAGCGAGCCATGCGCAAAATGATAATGCGGCCGAGAATTGGCAAAACGAACGGCCGAAGGCACAAGGATTATATTTCATAAAGCACCAAGCACAAAATTTTGGTTTATGCATCTAAGTAAAAATGAACAACTATCCAGGGGAGAACAAACCGTAAAGCACGATTTCCACATCTTGAAATACATATGTATTTGATCTGATGGTAGATATGCATCAGACTGTGCCCACTAAACAAGCTCATGGTTTGAGACCTTTAGTGGGCTGGTGATTCTACAAACACACTAGGATTTCTTTTTTATGCTCCCCCTGGCTAGTGAAGCGCCAGAAGAGCGTCATATTGCTTGGGTGTTTAGGCCCGAAAGGACGGGTTTCAGTTTATCTCCACCAGAAGCTTCAACGCCCAAAAATGAAGAATCATCTCCACTATTTACTGATAACTTCAGTGCAAGGCGTTCGCCAGGGTTTAGAAACAAAAGTGCGGCTTAAAAGCCAAACTACAACAAGAAGAATTTTTGACAAGCTGGGAAGAGATCCACATGGCCGTTGGTTAATCATCAACATGTCCACAATTAACCTCAGGTCTTAATTATAGAGAACGAAGAACGAATAACGCTGCTTTTGCTGCCAAGATTACTCATGTACGATAGGCTCATATTTTCTTCTTTGTATCCGTCATGTCACAGGTGTTTTCTAGCCGACTAATCCCGCACATACTTGTACTATGTATCAATATCCACGGCTAAATCGCCGTGTTTGCTTCGTTTGATGCATAGTCGATCGTGCCCATGGCATTATTGTCAATCGTTCGTTCATATACTGTGCTATTCCAAAGACAATAGGCTAATTGAATACATACATACAAGCATGCCATCTGGTTGTAAGATTTGGTGTCATTGAATGGTCTTGCGTTTTATTTATTGCCGGGCGTCATAGAAACAGATAGAATGTGGCCACGAAGGCGGGACTTTTTTTTTTAGTGTACATACTACATGCACTACATACTGCGTAGGTACACATTTCCCTAAGGGTAGGAGTAGCGTCAAGTAAACCAGAGTACGTGAGAAAATTTCAGTGCCGGTAATATGACGAAGACAGGATAACACGTCGCTCTAATATTTTAGGCTACAGAGTTGCCATACCATACCAACGTTTGACCTGCAATCGCGGAATGGAAAAGAAATAAGCAGTTGTTGCATTTCTGACATCTTGACCAATGGCCTTTATAACAGCATATGCGATGGCGTGTATTTCAACCTGTGGATACAGAGTAGTATTGTTATTATGTACGCATTATGTACTTTGAGCCTGTCCTACTGGAGTTTAATCACAAGTATCCTGGCCAAGCCCTCCGCTTTGTTATCTGCATTTCAAGGGCAAACTTGCCATTTGTCATCTTTAGTGTAATATTCAGCAAACCGGAACTTGGTCGGAGATTACACATGCATGTCTCTGGTAGTACATAAGTACATATTACATGTGTACATATGTGTCAAGGTATCTTGTCTATGGTGTTGCCTACGAGTGCATGCATAGTACACATGTGCTTGTTTCTCACCTTACATTAATATTGGGAGCTCCCTACATGAGTGACACCGTTTTTCTTTTTCTTTGCCACAGCTTCTTCATCACAAGACGCGCAAAGTTTCCTTAAATGCTGGCTCATAAGCCAACTTGTTTTGTGTTATTTTTGTCCCATCGTAGTTGGAAACTGATTTACATACCTGTTTCTGGTCGGCCACAACTCGGTCTTTTGAATGCTGTATCAGAGAACTTGGTACTCTAACGTCAAGTGTTCGATGGGCGCCCATTTTCTTTTCCAGTGTCGTTCTTGACACTATAACTAAACCTCATGTCATTGGTTTGCATTTTGCGTTTTGCACTACATAACCACTGGGCTTGCACATTGCTCGGTGTCCAGCCTATTATCATCCAAAGCAGGGCCAATATCGCAAGGCCGGGGGGCTTTTGCAGCTGCATTAGCAAGTCTCTTTGTGACTTCAATGGCTTTACTGCTATGTCCTACATGTCCGTACAGGTAGTTTGATTTGTCGGACAAATATACATATGTATATATGTATGTACTGGTATGTGGTTGATTGTGGATATCTCTAGCCTGCCCACTGAAAAAGGTATTTAAGCTTTTCGCATCTTCTTCTTTCAAACTCCACCCTGAGTCGACAAAAACAATGGAGTTGTAAGGTGGGGGAAAAATGGAGCCATAACTCTGCCAAAGAGGGGCCGGTTGAAGCTGGTTGAAGGTCCAAATGCGCGGGGCTCAGGAACCCATTGTTCAGAGCCTGTTTGATCGCGATCTGCCAGCTACAAAGAACGGGTCAAAGGGGCCGCCCAGCAAAAGGGTTCCATAAAAGAGAACAACCCGAGATCCATTCTTTCTAGAAGCCGCCACAAAGTTTCGTCCAGATCGGACCCATTAGAGGCAACAACAATTGATGATACATGCCACTAGTCTTATTTTTTTTTTTAAAAAAAAATTTTGTTTTGCGTATTTTCCGCTATGAGGAGCATTGGCTGTGAAAATATTGTATGTACATACAGCTCATACTACAAGCATTGTTGACTTGTCGGGATATCATAGTAGCACATTGTGTTGGGATGACACACTTTCGTTCTAAAATTGATGTACATATTTTAGTCAACTTTGATCTCTCACCATTTGATGCATAGAAGTACTCAATAATCAAGGCCAAGGGTGTTTTGTGGTTTTTCATACTAAATCAAGTTAGGGGGACCTTAGAGTTCCATAATAAACTTGATTAAAAAAAGTTAGGGAGTTATGCAACAAAATATCAAACCAATCGTCGATATTTTGTGATGTACTTATGGATGTACTACGTATATGTATGTACATAGTTCATCTTACAGGTACATAGTTACATATACAATTCCCGAATTATATGTACTTATTGAAGTCTTCCCCTCTTTTTGTCCGCAAATTTGAAGTGAAAATTTTGCAATCGCACCTGCACTTTTGTTCTCACAAACAAAGATCCACGAAAGCAGCTCTTCTTAAGAGCGACATAAACTAACTTAATTACATACGCATATATACTACGTATCTACATAAGTATATGGTATGTACTGGTATGTTGTTGCAATCATATTTTTATTGTTAATTTTGTTCGAGACCAGTACATAAGTTTGTAACAGTATTGCACTTCTATGTCATAGATAGATAGGAGTAAGGTCAACCGGTCCTGTGTGTGCACTTCCGGTAGCTTAAGCATTGCACTATCGATGGATTGTTATATCTGCTACCGTGTTCTTTTATTTTATTTTATTTTTATTCAACAGGTTAATATTTACTAAGATTACTATAAATATGTACTTTTACATACAGATTACAGATTGCTTTTCAGAGCTACAAGTATGGCACGTTGCTAAATGTCCGATACATTGGTGCAATGCATCTACTTGTATGTAGATAAAAGTATATAAATTCCTGATTTTCCTATCTTCATTTGAGGCTATTTCAAAACCGTGACCCAACGTACATATGTACATACTGCGTGCATACGTACTTGTACAATCGGTCGTTGAATTTCATCTTAATGTCAATTTATCCAATCAAGGAGGTGAAGTTGTTGCTTTCGTCAAAGTTTCTTCTAGGTGCATTCTTTCAGTGGGGCAACCCTCTGTAGGACACTATGACGCCTGTAACACAAAGTGGATGGAGGGGTTGACCACATTTGATAGAAATAATGGAGTTCGTTGGGCACTACCATACATATACATACATACTAGTACAGTACATATCTAACCCAGAGCCTCGCTCACCACATAAAGGCGACGAACGAAGAACGATAGATTCGATGTATCTGCCTCCTCAAATTTACCAATGTCTATTTCATAACGAGGCTTCTCTTGTTTTCTTTTTGGAAATAAGTTACTTAATGGGTCAAGGCAGGTTTAATTTAAAGTTTGCTTGATAGCATTTCCACGTGGGCAACACTGTCGTTGGACAGATGTCACAAACATAAACATTGTGATCAAGTTATGCTTGCAAGACTGGATATACCATAACTTTTTCGCAAAGTTATGAAGAGCTACATAGCTTTATAGCAGATATGCACTTGAAAATGTTCAACGGACAAACCAACGGACTAACATCGCTAAATCCTGCTTTCTTTTCTTCCCTTTCCTGAAGCAACAATACATACGTATACATGCATCTTTGTTGCAGGATATGCGAGAGGGTTGGCTTGGAGTAAGTACACATTTGTCGTTTGCCACTTTACGAGTACACAGCATGTACCTGTATGTATGTACATACACAAATGATTGTGCTCTTATCTTCTGACGTCATAGCCTTGGGAGAGCAACTCTCACACTTTTTGTAAATTTGTGTGCAGTCGTGCGCTGGGCGCTCTTGGAGCTAATGTCGAGAGCTTTAATCCGAATACATAATTACACCTGACAGCAAGTTTAAAATTTATCTCGACATGTATAGCAATGTTAGACTTGTATTTCATTCGTGTACGTACAAAGTCCCAAAAGAGAATGCTTCTGATTCGTGGGTGATGATTAGCCCTAACCCTGAGACTATGTATGAGCAGTCGGATTGGAATCCATACCTGCCGATTTCGCAGTGAATACAAATTCTGACACTTGACGGCGCATAAATTGATATATTAGGACGTTGTATGTATGTAGGTGAAGTATGTATTGTATGTACAAACATATAGTACGCAGTAGAAATACATAATGAAGTCGTTGTGGATCGACCCAAACTTATACCATACCAGTATATTCGAGATAACTCCGCCAAAAGCTCCACTAATATACCTCGTTTTGTTTACCTTGATAGCGGTTGACTGACTCTCATACTCCTGTTAGAGGAAGAGATCCACAGATATATGGCCCCCCATAATAACGTTAAAGCCTCTCTTGATTTTGATATATTGAATGACGCTATTCTCCATTGTTTTTAAGAAAAGAAAAACATATGTTGTAACAGAGCAGTAATTTACTTCTTAGATAAAATTGAATCATAAGAAGAACGCAAAATAAAGACAGAAGACACCGCCTGCCAGTGAAAATTTTTTGCCCACACAATAATTCCATTGAATTTATTAATAAGCTCGCACAAGTCTTTTGTGGGTCCAGGTACCCCCTTATAAGGATATACTTTGCATTATCATAACTGATAAATATATGAATAAGAGCCCACAAATTCCCGTTTTCTTCTTTCTCCACCTACGCGCAGAACGAACTTCAAAACTTCTACTCGCCAAAAAAAAAATCATACACGACGAACACGCCTTGAAGAGTTTCACTTATTACCACTCTTCTGGTCCTCGACTTCAAATCAAAATCTAAAGGTACATTCGACGGTATAGTCCATACTTGAGTCTCCTTATCGGCATGGCGATCAACATTGTTTTTCTTCCACCTTGTTGTTCATTCAACATCTTTGAATACCCTAGTACCTAGGTGCATATTTTTTGTGTGGATTCTAACTTTCTAATCATCAGAATTTTTTGGCCTTTGCCCTTACATTCGGATAGAAGCGACTTAGACCAGGAAATCGAGTCCACCCACCCACCTGTTTACCCACCTACAACGAACTTCATTCATAGCAAAAAAAAAAATCCGTTCAACATCGGTCTGCAATACATATTTTCCGGTATTCAGTCCACCGCCACCCGAATCGGTCCCTACTATACGCGCTGAAGTTTGTTTATACATCAGTGCAAAACTTTTCGCCTGGGGTCAATTTTTTTTTCTATATCTTTTTAAGCGGTATTTGAGCAGAAAGAATTTTCATCATGGAGGATCGCACCGCTTCTGACGCTGTTGCCGCCGCCGCTGCTGCTGCCGCCGCCGTTGCTGTCGCTGCTGCCAACACGACGACTGCCCCGGCTACTGCTGTTAGCACACCGACTGCTATTTCTGCCCCCAACGGCTCGGTTTACCAGGCTTCACCGATTAACCACAGCCAGTCGCTTCCTGCCAGTGAGACTCAGTCTCCTATGGCTCAGCTGCCTCCTCTGTCGCAAACCCAACAGGCGACTCCTACCATGCAGAACACCACTATTGCGTCTACCATGCAGCCCATCTTCACGCCCACACCGGCTACTGATGCTGGCTCGCGTGGTCCAGGCACTCCTACTAGTGCTACCACCACTACTGGTCAGATGCCCAACTTCGCCGCCGCCGCCGCCGCTGCTGCTGCTGTTGTTCAGACTGCCACGACTCAGGCTGCTGCTAGAAACGCCGTCTACTCGTTGGCCGCCGCTCCCAGCCAGTACCCCCCTCCCCAGGCTTACACATCTTCCATGATGTCACAGACTACGCCGGCCATTTCCCACCCCCAGCCGATTGCGCCTGCGCCTACCAACCGCAACGTCCCGCCTTCGCTGCGCCCCATCTCTCATCAGGGCGTGCTTCAGCCTGGCATCACCTATGGCGCGGGCCTTCTTCCTCACACTCTTCCTGAGGGTGAGCCTACCCACGTTGTCGGCTCCCAAGGCCGTCGTGGTATTCTCCCCAGTGCTCCCGGTAGACCTAGCGTCAGCCAGATGGGCGCCAAGGGTACCATTATTCCTCAAAAGGACGCCGATGGCAAATTCCCTTGCCCTCACTGTACCAAGACGTACCTGCACGCGAAGCACCTGAAGCGCCACCTTCTCAGACGTAAGTTTTGCTTTCATTTTGCGCTGGCTTTGACTTGCTCAAAACAAGCGAATAACTCGCTGTCAGAATCATACTAACCCATTGACTTCAAGACACTGGCGACCGCCCGTACATGTGTGTTCTGTGCCGCGATACTTTTTCCCGCTCAGATATTCTCAAGCGTCACTTCCAAAAGTGCTCTATTCGTCGTGGTAACCCTACTGGCGTTAGCCATCTATCTCATCCTCAAGCACATGTCAAGAAGAACCAGCAGAAGCAGGCCGCGCTTGCTGATGCCGGTGATATGGCTCACCTCAATGGTTTGGGCGCTATTCAGGATGGTATGGTGCATCCCTTTGGTACTGGCATGGTCCCCGTTACGAACCCCCTGGGCGCTCTTCATACCGATCAAAGTCAGTTCGCCCGCCCGTGAAAAATAATGATAAAAATAAACGGAAGAAACAAAGAGCAAGAAACATAAAACGAAAACAGAATATGTGGACCATCCCCAGTTCGGACACACAAGCTTGATACAAAAGGACCAACACCAACTAACATTTCTTTTTTTAGTAACAGGAACTGTCATGGCTACTGGCACCCGTCCTGGTTTTGACCAGTCGTACGCAACCGACGTTTCTGTGACCATGTCTGGTCAGTCCATTACCAACTACAGCATGGCTACCCAGGCCGGCGGTCTGCCGATGTACGGCGCTAATGCCGCTGCTACTCAGCAGTCTGGCCTTGACTGGGATCAAATCTTCCAACCCGGTGCGCAAAATCTTGATTTTCTCTTTTCCAATTCACTAGCTCCTAATACAGGCCGACAGACGCAGACCGTACCCAGACAAGACAATAAGGGCAATGAAGATGTAGTCCACGCACTGAACATGTCAAGCCCGGAATCGGAATCCTCACGTTCCTCCTCGGACGACAAGCCGCGCAAATTAAAGCGCCACGATACGTTTCTAGAGTTACAGGAACGGATTACAGCATCGCTCTACCCTTCCGGTAGTGACGACGGCCAACCTCAAAAATTAAAAGAATTTTTTACGCCAACCAATATCAAGGACTTTCTCTCAAGCTACTCTCACTTTCACATCCACTTTCCTCTGCTTCATGCGCCAACTTTTCGGGTCACCAGTGCCATCACGCCCTTGCTTATTGCTCTGTGCTGCGTGGGCGCTACCTACTCCGATCGGGTCACAGCCGCTGAAGTTCGTGAAATGATGCAAGGTTTGCGGTCTGTGCTTGAGCGTGACTGCAGACTATTTCCATTTCGGCCTGAGGGGCCCAAGGAGCCTCTGGCGACTCATTGCGCTAGCAAAAATGATATTGAGGAGCTGCAAGCGTTGCTTCTGTTTTGCACCATGTGCACATGGCATGGATCACCCGAGGAGCGTGAGTTTTTCACTCAACATCGCTCGTCTTATCTTGAGTGTATTCAAGCCTGTGGCGTGATGAAAATTTCTGGCCCTGGAGAGCCCGGATATTCGGTGCTGCACCAGCCTGAGTTTTCAGCTAAGAATTTTGATGAGTCAACATTTGACTGGGAGTCATGGGTGAATCAAGAGCAGAGAGTGCGTTTCTCCTACGTGAACTTTTTGGGCAGTGTGGGGTGGAGCTTGTTTTACAATTATCCTATAGAGTTTGACTGTTTTGACTTCGCTCTACCAATGCCGACAGATGACGAAGCCTGGGATGCCCGAGATAAAGACACCTGCCTTGCTGCACTAGGCCTCAAGGGAGATGAAGCTGCCAAGAAGTACAACCCCGATGGCACACAGCGTGCCAGACAGCCTGACATGCCAGATGCTCTTCGGTCTCTGATGCATAGCGGTTCCCAGATCCAGCCGGGCAGCACCAACCTCTACGGCAAGTTTATTCTGATTCACGCCATCCTCTCGCTCATCTGCGACGCTCTTCGTGAACAGGTGTCTATTGCAGACCTTGCTCGTGAAGAGGCCCTGAACGCCGACCCAAGCATCATTTTGCCTCCTGACTGCGAAGAGCCCGCCACACTCATTCCCCACGACACGCTGCGTGCTATTTATACTGCCCTCGACAAGTTCAAAGCCAACTGGGACATGGACATGGTAACGCAATTCCCGCCGTCCGGCGCCAAGATGAACCCCCGGCGCCACGGCTTTGTGCGTGACGGCATCCATTTTTACTGGGTGTGCAAGTACCTGCTCAAGTACACGCGGGCCGACGACTTTCGGTGCTTGGGCGAGACACGGCTGCGGCAGGTCATGGGCTGGTTGAAAACGGTCAAGTCGTGGGTTCTTTCCGACGGCGCGTCGCGTGGCGAGGAACTCGGATCGGTTGGTGAGATTGGCGAGTACGATCAGCCAATTGACGATGCGTTCAACATGGCAGACTTATTCCGGCCGCTGCAAGATGTCATTGATGACCCTCGGGTGGCCACTGTGGAGACAAATCTTTCAGACTCTGGCACCGAGCCGGACACTGATGAAGAGTAGCAGTCTTTTTCCTTTTCTTTTCTTTTTCCTCTTCCTTAATATTCCTTTTTCTGGCCCGCCTTTTATGATGGCTCTAATCTCGTTTCTAATTCTCTCCATACGCGCTTTAATTGCTTGACGATTCCGGCATTGACGCTTTTTTGTGCTCTGCATGGCTCTCCTCTTACTCATTTTGTTCATTGTTTGATCCTCTTCTTCTTTTCGTACAGTTGCTACAAATCACTTCCTTCAAACAAGTCGTAACTGGGACTTTAGTTCACGAACTTGACGGGGAAGTGAGACCACAAAAAAGTTTGTTCTTTTCTCAATATGGGTTAAATTTTGGGGGTATATTTTTTGTTCTTTTGTATTCTTTTCATTTACAAAATCACGGCATCTGGAAAATGGCTAGAGATGGCTTCTCTCTAGGTGGCTTGGTTGGGCTTTGATATGAGGTTTGGACTCGATCAATTGGATTGAGGTCCCCATGTATGCTTTCTAAGTTGTCAATGTCATATCTCGTTTCCAGCGATTCAGACGATTCTCTAAACAAGGGAATTATTGGCATTATTAAAAGGCTCTGTTATTCAAGTATCGTACATATCTGGGCGGTTGATAGTGAAGGCAGTAGTAAATCTGGTGTCTGGTGCTGTAGTTCCCAATTTCACGTGTATACCGCCTCTGCTGTTTACTTGCGGTCCACTGTGATTAACCGCGGCTTGTACTTTTCCAGGACAGCCTTGTCCTCCGGAGGCGCCTCGTATTTTTCCTCGATGCGATCGGAGAGCCAGATGCCAGCAGCGCCCCAGGCAATGATGCCCAGGCCGAGAAAGGCCCGGGTCTTGGACGACAGGTTCTTGTAAGCCCTGCAGCACACGACAGAGGATAAAACAGGTTAGTTGGTTTTGATATATGAGGGGGTGAAGGGGACTACAAGTTTAACTACTGTTAAGACGGAGGGGCCGTACTGGAACATGGTAAAGTCAAAAGTACCGACAATGGTGTAGACGGAATATAAAGAAAAGGGAAAATGAAGAGACAGTGTTGCTTATTCAGCGATGAAGACAATGAGTTCTCAAACTCTTTTTTTTTTTTTTTTTTTTTTTTTTTGAAGCCATTTTTATATTC
>CM069897.1:3007452-3023547 GCA_036034705.1 Thielaviopsis punctulata
AGAGAAAAAAAAAAAAAAAAAAAACGACCGCATATAAATGCAACATGAAGACCCTCAAATGCGACGTAGAAGAACACATGAACTGGTTCTTGAGACTTATCATAACTGCATCTTGACTCTTTACTTGGAATTCGTGCTCTTACATCTGGTGCAACCCAGTACATAACATATCACCTCACTTGTGTAACTTCGATATGTCGTTTTCATATTTTGCTTCTGTTACAAAACTCCCACAAACTCGTGGTATGCCGGAAGACGTTGCTCCGAATAGTCATCATGTTTTGAAAAATGGAAAGATTGCTGGTTTCAAGAACATCTACGAGTCATGGGGGAGCGGGGCCTCACCGCTTCACATTTTTGGCGTCATGGCTAGGTACATACATGCATTCTTATCACTAATGAAAGGCTTGCCGGAGAAATGCAGCTAACAAGTGAAACTAGACTCGCGCTCAGAGGACAGCTCAAGTTTCCTGATACCAGCCCGCCTACTGTCCCTGTAGTCAAGCCGTCCTTCCTCCCGACGCGGGCATCGCCAGGTGCAAAACTACGGGCGACCTGGCTCGGCCATGCATGCTACTACGTTGAGTTCCCATCAGGTCTGCGCGTGCTGTTCGACCCCGTCTTTGAAGACCGCTGCTCGCCATTGTCCTTCATGGGCCCCAAGCGGTACACGGAGAAGCCATGCGACTTGGCAGACCTGCCGGCTGTCGACGCCGTGGTCATTAGCCACTCGCACTACGACCACCTATCCCACCCGTCTGTGCTGGAAGTCCAAAAGCACCATCCAAATGCGCACTTCTTTGTTGGCCTTGGCCTGGAGAAGTGGTTCCGCCATGAGGGCATCCAGAACGTCACCGAGATGGACTGGTGGGAAGATGCCAAACTACAAGTCCAGCGCCAGCCATCGTCGCAACCCACCTCGCTCCCATCCGCCTCTTTGTTCCCCGAGACGATCGAGGCCACTATCTCGTGCACGCCCTGTCAGCACACGTCGGCGCGCACGCCGTTCGACAAGGACTCGACTCTATGGTGTTCGTGGGCCGTCGTGTCGGGCGGCAAGTCGGTGTGGTTCGGTGGCGATACGGGCTATCGCGCCGTGCCCTACAAAGCCCTTGAAACGGCCGACGACGACTCAGCCGCGTCGAATCTGCCGCGGTGTCCGCAGTTCCAGCAGATTGGCCGGCTGCGCGGGCCGTTTGACCTGGGCTTGATTCCGATTGGGGCGTATGCGCCGCGCGCGGCAATGTCGCCAATGCATGCGAATCCGTACGATGCAGTTGAGATTTTCAAGGACACGCAGTGTGCGCGTGCGCTGGGAATTCACTGGGGCACGTGGGCGCTGACAGTGGAGGAAGTCATGGAGCCGCCACGGATGTTGCGGGCGGCGTTGGCCAAGAGTGGGTTGCCAGAGACGGGGGTTTTTGATACGTGTAATATTGGAGAGAGTAGGGAGTTTTAGGGGTCAAGGGTTGAAGGAAGCTGTCCCGGGGTGATGCTGAATCCAGGGGATTGAGAAGGGAATAATTTACATGCATACATGCATACATACATACTATGTACATACATACAAGTATTATGTATGCGATGTTCAGGAGCGTAATCCTGGGAGCTCTGAAAGACCCGAGGGTCTGGTACGCACGCTACTCTTGATGGCAGTCAGGTGAGGCTAAGCAGAGACTTCTCTCTCTCTGTCTCTGTCCTGAACAACCTTACAAGTAGCACATCGTCTTTAACTGGCTTGGCCATGGTACATGTCTCTCGTCTTGCGCATCCTCATCTCATCTTGCATCCGTCCAATTCTTGTATGCACGCACTACATGTACATTCTGCAGTGTAGACGCCAGAATTCGCCTATTCATTTGTTGGACAGCGCACACGTGCGGCTTCAGAAGCCATCAATATTAATGCAAGTACTCTAAACACATACATTGCATACAGCAATGAATCTGCATGTATCCGAGCAAGCCACAACATACACTAACAGCCGCTTTTGGCATTGTACTTTTTAATCAACTGCAGAAACAAAAGGGAGGAACAAAAACGACCCTGCATCAAAGGGGATTCGCTTCTCTTGTCCTTCCCCTTGGTTGGGACAGAGAAATCATTATGATGACCAAAAGAAATCAAGCTTGGCTTCCCTTTTACGTGGCATTGGACCCTAAATGTGGCAGTGCTAGGGTTATCCAGCCTCCGTTCGGCACGGCCGCGAACCCTGGACTTTTGTTCATATTTTCGTGCTTATACATACTACAGTATTAGGGCCATGGAATGCAGACCTGAGGGAATTATGATTAGTTGAAGTTGGACTTGATTCATCTGTTTTGGTACTACTACTACTACTACTACTACTATATATGTATGTATGTATGTACTACTACAGCATCATACACTTTTGGGGTGGCGTTATGCCTGAGTTCAACGACAAAAGGAATCACAAGACAACATAGATGAGTATGAGTAAGGGATGAGAGACCGGGGTTGGGTCCTTGCTGGCACTTATTGCCGGCAACCGATCATATTAAGGGTTTAGTGGACAAAGTCTTTGATCTGCGGGTTGAAAAGAAGACTGCAAAGTACAGGGAACATCTGGATTGTTGTGAAATGTGTCGTCTGAATTCCTCTGGTGCTGCGGTTTTTTTTTTTTTTTTCACCTTGTACTTTGTACTGAACTTTACTTGGAGCAATTCGAGTGAGAAGACAACAGCGCAGGGAATATAACAAGTGAGGTATGTATGTACATACATGTAAGGGAGAAGACTTGTAATGGAAGTTCCGAAAGGGAACATAGGAAGGAAACAAAGAATAAAAACGTCGTGACATTTGCAAGGTGTAGCTTCATTCAAAACAGAATCAGGGTGACAAGCCACCATATTTTACTTCTGTTTGGGGAAACAACTTAAGGATAGAAAAGAGATGTACTTATTGTACGTAGTACATATATAGTATAATGAGCTGTGAATTGTTCGACGTTGGTGGTGAGACGGAGTTTTCCCCATGCTCATAGGGCAAACGGAAAGGAAAAACAGCAACATAGACAACGCGTAAGTGCTTGAAGCAATATTTTTTTTTCCCAGCCTCTAAGATTTTGATGGTCAGAAGAGCTGGTCTGACGTTGTTAAATACCAGTGAAAGATGATTAGGAAGAGAAATATATGACGTGTGTCATACCCAAACATGTATGTATGTATATAAAACGGCATCACAGGATAGTCAGTAAGCAAACAAGCGACCAAGCAAAAGACACGACAAGAATACGAGGACGAGGGTAGAGTTGTATGTAATTGTACTTGTATGTGTGCATAGCCAAAAAAGAAGGTCAAGAAGCTTGAAATGTTTGACAAGCCTGCTTGCTGATGGGTTTGTACTTGGTGGATTCTTTGTACTACAACAAGGCTTCTTGGTCTGGTGCCGACTTTCAAGTTGATGTTGGTTTGGTGATGGTAAGTACAGTAGATACATGCTCAAGCTACGGAGGCCGAAGTTTCCACAGCTGCCGCGCTTTCCGAGACTCTATAAAGTCCGTCCGTACAGGACGATGCAAAGGATAAAGAGAGGGAACAAGTAAACAAGAACAACACGAATGTGAGTTAGTTGCGACTTCTGAAACCCGAAACTTTGGGCATGCAGGCCAAGCCCACCATTATCAGCCACAATGAACAAGTTTGTGCACATGCGGGCAACAAGCAATAACGAAGGGGGTAGGCTTGTTTTGTATGAGCATCACAATAAAGGCCGAGTTGTCTTTCAACAAGAAGAGAGTCGTTGAAGGGAGTTTAAACAAGTTGATGCAGGTACTGTGTACATACTTGTGATGGCCAGGGATACTGTTAATTTTATGTGATAGGTTTTTAGACATAATGTTCACTCAGAAGTTTAAGTCATGAAAATGTTTGCTGCCGTATAATATGGGCGTAAAACAGTTACAAGATATCGACGTTGGCATGTTCCTTGTTACTGCCACGCCAAGCCAAGCCGAGGGATCCTTGCACGGCTCTTTTTTTGTTCAAAGTTTTTATTTTTGGATGCTGAGAGATTGTTAAAGAGAAGGCGGTACAGAAAGACAGAGAGACGGAGAGGGACACACACACACACACACACACACACACACAGAGAGAGAGAGAGAGAGAGAAAAGAAAATAGTACACGGTACTCTCTGTACTTTACTCCTCTGAATATAGCTCGGTAGTTGAACAAACTGAAGCAGAGAAATGTCGTACATAGAGCAACGACTTGGCGCAGCATCAAATCTGGGGGAGATGAACAGATATAATAAGGAACAAGAGTACGCTATTATCAAGGGCATTTGTAACCCAATGGA
This sequence comes from Thielaviopsis punctulata, assembly GCA_036034705.1. Taxonomy (NCBI): domain Eukaryota; kingdom Fungi; phylum Ascomycota; class Sordariomycetes; order Microascales; family Ceratocystidaceae; genus Thielaviopsis; species Thielaviopsis punctulata. The sequence goes on from CM069897.1 coordinate 3,011,771, forward strand.
GGCATCACTTTTTCTTTTCTTACCCCTTCAATATAACCCAAGTTTGCATGTCTGCATGTTTAAAGTCTCAGCCTCAACAACTGATTTGAGCAAGGTGACAATCGCCCTAGGTCTGCTGATGCATACACATCCATACATACTGTACACAGCCTGTTTTTGTTTTCTTGGGTACCATGCCTCTTTCTTTTTAAAAGATACCTCGCAAAGACTGGGTATACTTGTTGCTAGCTTCCCTTTGCCCTTGGATTAACCACGTCTTTGTCATCGCTCTGTATCACATGTTTATATGATGAGAATCACGATGTGATGTCCTTTTTGTGCATTCTCTTTTTCTTATAGTACAGTACATAGAAATGTTCACTTGCGTGTGCTGGTTCATGCTTTACAATTAGGTAAGCTATGCTTATTTAATAAAAAAAAAGTTGACTAACGTGTATACCATCTTCTTAACGGTGTTGTACTGCCGTAAAACTCAAGGTCGGCCCCCAAGACACCCAACGACAACTCTTTCTTCTTTAAGTCTGGAGATAGGCATAATACTTGTACAAAGACAACCGTTAGACGGCCACTACTGCAAGGCTAAGCTCCGAGTATTAGATAAAGCTGCTGTAATATCGAAATCATGAGATAAGCTAGATTTACAAGTGAGTGAGTGATCTTGGGAAAAGAAATAGATGTAACCGCACTAAGGCCCGTTCCGGATATGTGTGTGGACATACTGCATAGATACATGTATACATACTATGTAGTACATAGTACAGTACAATATAGTACTATGTATACTGCGTAATCACTAGTACAATAGTTCTAGTTTACGATTTCAGTTCGACCCGAGAGAATGTTGGAGTCTTGCGTATTAGATCTAAATCCCCCACTTCCTAGTAACTTTTTGTTCACTTCTCTTCTTCAATTTTGGTTCTCTTGTTTCTCATGCCGTCCACCTACGTACTCAATGTTGACGTCGCATGATAAACCAGAGACTTTAGGACGTATGTACAGGAAATATGTAGTACTATAGTAACTGCTCATCATACCCTGGCACCGGGTTCCAAACTACAAGTACATACATACATTACCAATCTGGATTTTCATCACACGGGTTCGTAGCATTGGGCTAATTATGTAGTATGTACCATTCGGCTCGGCTCTCAAAGTCACTCTAAACAAAAACAGACACTGTCTATTTCATTTCTTTTTATTAGCCTCCCTGGCATTTTCTGCGCCTATTCCAGAGTCGATTTTCTTGCATTGACGGGTTACTTTACACTGGTCGAACAAACAGGTCAACCCCAAAAGCTGAGAGTAAATTTCGCTGTTACATAAGGAAACGAAGACGACTGACTGACTGCGGTGTCTGTGGCTGGCATTCCTCGGAAGGCTTTGTCGTTACTCGTCTTTTCTGTTTGAGATTTCTCATTCTTTGTCGTCTCTCCTCTCTCGATTTTCTATATCTGTTTATGTATACAGGCCTTGAACCCTGAAAGCATTGTATGTACATAGTAAAAAATAGCGCTCCCTGCTTTCCGGGGCTAGCGCTGTGTTGTGCTGTGCTGTGTTGTTCTGCTGTACAAGTACATACTGTACATACAATACATCTGTATGTACTAGTATGTACTATGTACATGTACATGGCTGCGCTGAGATTCAATTCCTGGCTCCTTCTAGCTTAGCTTTCACCTCGCTCTCCCTTGTCCCTTTTCTCGTCACCTTTTCTTAAACCTTCAGCTGTTGAACTTTTCTCTCTTTTCCTTTTCTTAATTCCAGACTTATTTCTTCTTTCTCTTCATCATTTTCAGCATCGACTGAATCATTCTTTCTTGTTTGTTCCTTTCTCTAATTCTTCTCTTCTATCTCTCTCTCTCCAGTCAGAAGAGAGCAGCCAGCTATCAACTGTTCTTCCTCAACTTAGTCGACATACTACAATACTACATACTACATACTATATACATACATACATACGTCCTCAACTCTCTTCTGCGCCCGTCCGCCTATTATCTTTATTCTCCTTAAATCAACCACCCCCAAACAAAACAACCCGCCAACCCAGCGGAAGGCCCCTCTGTCTGCGTCGCCGCTGTGTGGGCGAGATAGTGCGGCCTATCCACACTGATTTGGCCTGGTCTGGCCCGTACAACCCTTATTAAAACCGCCGGCCACTCTTTGCTCCAACAGAGCAAGCCAACCCAAACATGCAGCGTGTGTCTGCTCTTCTTTCCTGGGACCGCAGAAAGTCGCAACCGCCTGCCAAGCTAGCGTCACCACCAAGACCAAAGCCGCTGAATCTCGGTCCCAACGCCAACGGAAAGTTTGAAAGCCAACAGTTCTGGCCTACTGCGTTAGATCAGGAATGCGACAAGGCTGCAAGAATTCTCAAGTCGTTTTGCAGTAAGTCTTTTTTTTTTTCTGTATTCCTTCATTCGTCATTCCTGTTTTTCTCCACAACTCCCGGGTGAAAATCACCCCATCCATCCCATCCCATCTCATCGCCACCCAAAGTAGTAATGATGGATGCGTGCATTAATGATGTCAGTCTAACAATACATACTCCACAGCCGACGGCTACGAAACGCCTCTGCATGAGATCCAGCCCGAATCCACCGAAAACCCACAAGACTCTTCAGATGAAACAGCAGAACCTTCCTCGCCCCTCCACGTTACCAAGAGAATACCCCAGCGGATAATCCAAAACGCAGCCGGCATCGCTGTGTTTACTTGCATGCGCTCCGGTTTGTGGATGACGGGATCCGGCGGCTCTGGCATTCTGATTGCTCGCAAAGCTGACGGCACCTGGTCACCGCCGTCAGCTTTGATATTACACACTCCTACTCTTAGCTTCATCATTGGCGTTGATGTGTATGACTGCGTCTTGATTATCAACAACATAGCAGCCTTGGAGTCTCTGACCCAGCCCACCACCACTCTTGGTGAAGATGTTGGGCTGCTTGGAGGACCACTGGTCGAGTTTGGTGCTAGTGAAGACGAGATCCACTGGAAGGACCTGGGTAATACCGTCTTTACGTACCTCAAGTCTCGTGGAAAGGCCCAGAACGTCAATCTGAACGGTTGTATTCTGAGTGAGCGCGTCAACGAAAACGTCAAGTTTTACGAAAGGGAAGTGTCAGTCATGGACATATTGGCCGGCAAAGTCGCCAAGTATGCCGAACAGACTGGCCCTCTTTTCGAAGTGATCAAGCAGGCCGAGGGGCGCATTGACTATGATGCCCGTGTTATTGACCGGATATCAACTCAACCTGCCCCCGGTGATGCCCTGATAGAATCTCCGACTACTGCTGCGGCCCCTTCGGAAATCCCCAAGACGCCTCGCCTGGCCTTTGGCATTCCTCACCCGGAAGACCCCGATCCGTACGGCCTCAAGGCTCTGGAGATGGCTGGCATGGAGATTCGCGAGGCCGGCAGCCGCGGCCGTCCGACTAGCAGCCAGTTTGATGGTTCTAGCATGAAGCACTACTCGCGCTCTAGCGCCGACATGTTTTCTCCGCGCAGCAACCGTGGCAGCCTGATGTCGACCAAGACGGGCGCCACTTACATGACAGACATGGGAACTGCCGCCACCGTGGCCACCACAGCGCCCAGTCCGGCATTTAGTGAGGACAAGCATCAATCGCTTGAGCGTAAGCCGTCTGAAGTTGATTACACCAAGATTGACTTTAGCTCCATTCGCCATCTTAGCGGGACTCATACGCTTGATAGTGTCCCCATTACCGAATCGATTGCGGCTACGACCGAGAGCGACCGCCAGAGTTCGACATCCATTAGCTCCAACCCCAGCACGCCTCCTCTGGAAATGAACGAGGACAAGTACTCCGAGGTTGACGACAACAAGAGCGTTATCGAGCACCCGGTCAGCGATGTCGAAGAGTCAGATGACGAGGACAACCAGTGCGGCGAGGTTTCGGAGCTGTCCGACGATGACGAAGAGTTTGTCGATGCCGATGACGAGGACTTTGACGACCTTGACGACGAAGAGGAGCCTGTTGTTTTCGAGGTGGTTTCTGCCGTCAAGCCTGTGCGCGCCCCCCAGGCCCAGGTTGTACAGGCCAAGGGCCACATGGTGACTATTGCCAAGCGTGTTCCGCCGCCGTTGCCGACGCGCAGCCCGGCACGCATGTCGCGGTCCAGCAAGTCTGAGATGGGTGACATTAGCATGCTTAAGAGCCCGCTGCGCCAAAGCTTCAACAGTGACGGCGAGCCGCAGCACGTTGTGGCGTCTAGTAATGCGTCAATGGTGTCCATCGGCTCGCCCCGGCGCACGTCGCCTCAAGGTGGCCCTCGCATGATTGATGTGTCGCACTCACGGTCACAGTCGCGGTCGCTTGTTGTGCAGCAGGCTGAGGAGATTGTATCCCCTAAAACTGACGAGACTGTGACGCCGACGCTGGAAAACAGCGGCGCGGTTTACTCGCTGTCTGTGGAGCCGTCGACGCCCAAGGCATCCATGGCGCCGTCGCTGAAGAGCGTGACGGAGTCGGATGAGGAGAGCTCGGACGACCAGAGCTTCAAGTCGAGCGGTACTCAGAACGCTTCGACGGTCACGGTGGCTTAGGCAGCACTGGTGACCAGATATGTGTAAATCTATCCACATTTGTTTTCTTCTTTCTTATTTTTCTGCAACGGTTTGTGCGGCTCTTTATTACTATCATTCTTCTTGATGGCCATTGGATTCACCCTATGCTATCAACGGTTTCTGGGTTAGACCCTTTTTTATTGCTAAATATTTTCTTGGATGGTTGGATGGACGACATGATTTGGATACCCTTGAACAAAAAATCACTTGATGTTCATTTTTTTTTTTTTTTGGAAGCTTTTCTTCTCTGTTTATTTCTGTGTTTTTACTGTTACCTTGGGCTATAAGGTAAACGGAGGGGTTTTAAATATTGTATTACTTTCTATAGATATGCTACACAATGTCATCATTGGCTATATACCAGGCCTTGTCTTCATCTTCCCACAAGTTGCATCTTATGAAGTTGGTTGAGGTTCTTAAACGACGTGGGCACGTGATACAGACGCCACATTAACCCTAAAGCCACACATGAGCTTGGCGCGAGCTCAACCCTGATGACCCACTCGGAAATCTAGAGACGCGACGGATAGCCTTGTGGGTTTCGACTTCACCTGCGGAATTGGAGGTGTCACACAGCCAAAGTATAAGCTTTAACTTGCTTGTTTGAATCTACCCCACCAACTGACAATTCCCCCATTCGCATTCAACAGGAAGAACAAACTGCGAACAAAGCTCGGCTTTTTTCTTCTCTTATATAGCGGCGCACACACATCTACGGCAAATACAGAATAACAAGCCGCTCCCAAGAAGCGCAGCAGCATACGGACTTGCGACATAACTTGGTCACTCGCATTCCCTGCGCATTTGCCGCGCACCTGTTCCCGCGTTCTCTCTCGACAGCTCACGAGAAACAGCAAAAAGGAAGGACTCTTCTCTTTTCTACTACTAGGAAAACCGCCGCCTCACGACGACTGACGACCTTACGAGACACACGCACGCACGCACGCACAAAAACCTCGAGACAAAGAAAGACACCGCAACAATGGCCACTCAGCAGGGCAAGTGGAAGGAGGAGCAGATTCTGATTATTGCTGTCGGCACGCAAACCACTCTTGCGCAGATTGGCTGCCATGAATTGACGCCGCCCGTCCGGCGGATGCCGACACGCATGTTCAAGGATCCCGAAGGCGAAGGATGGAGGCCATACCACACGTTCAAGCGCAAGAAGGCCGGCGCGGAAAACGGCGAGGAGGAGTGGGTGGAGGACAAGGACTCGGACGAGGGTGCCATCTACCCTATGCACTGTAAGATTCCGTTTTATCTGTCGGTGGTCATGAAGAAGTACTAACGGATACAGCTGGCCGCATTGTGAATATGGAGGCTTTCCTCGCATTTCTCGAACACGTCCACATGTCGCTTACCCCGTCGTACCATAACACGCCCATCATGCTGATTGGATCTCCGCACTGGAGCCGCTCGTGCAAGGAAACTATTACGCGCTTCATCTTTGAAAAGACAAAGACGCCTGCTCTGTGTTTAATGCACAGCGCCCTGGCCACCCAGTACGGCTTGAAATGGCCCAACCTGACCGTTATTGATATCGGTTTTCAAAAGGTGGATGTGTCGTGCATTTACGACGGCAGCATTGTCAACGAGCGCTCACTTGGAGTTACCTATCCCCAAGATGACAGCATGATTTCTGGTGGTGAGCTCTTCACGCGCAACCTGTACGAGAAGCTCAAGGACAAGGGCTTCACCTACGCCATGGCCGAGCAGCTGAAGAAGAGTCCTATTGCCGAGGTTCTGCCGTTTGTCAACGAGCCCCCGCTGTACTGTGAACTGCCCAAGGAGCGCGGCGACGATACCGCTCCGCACGCCCCCGAGCCTGTTGCTGCTCCAGGAACTGGCGCTGACGGCGCGCCTGGTGCTGCGCCGCCCACCACAACTGCAGCGGCGGCGGCGACCGAGGCCGAGGCCGAGGAAGAATCCATGGCACAGGCTACTGAGGACGGCGTATTGGATGTTGCGGCAATCGTCACCAGTGGCCAGACCAAGGAATTCCTCGCGCGCAAGGAAAAGGAAAAGGCCGAGAAGACCAAGATTGCTAAGCGCAACAAGGACAAGGACGGCCAGGATGTTCCCAAGGTCAAGCTACCCAATAACAAGCGCACCCACAACATCTTCCACTACGAGGAGATTGTGTTTGAGGATCCTCCGCCCGTGACTATTCCCGTGGTTTCTTCCACTGCCGAGTCTGCCCCCAAGCCTGAAACCCCCGCAGACTCCACTGCCGCTCCTGCTCCCGCCGAAACCACTGCTGCTGCCGCTACTGCTGCTGCTACTGCTCCGGCAGCCGACTCGCCCGTGCATGCGCCCGACCTCGCAGAACTGCCCATGGCGATGGACCTGCCCCCGGGCCCTGTGGCGCGCAAAGTCACGCGTGACATTGAAGTGGGCCTGGAGCGCCTGACGTTCATCTCGCACGCGGAAATCGAGCGTATTGCTGACACAGTGTACCGTGCCATCCAAGGGATTCCCGACGTGCACATGCGCGCGCCGTGCTGGGACAACCTCGCCATTGTCGGCAACGGCTCGCGCGTGCGCGGCCTCAAGGACCACCTTATCGCCACCCTGACGGCGCGCTACCTCATCTCCCCGTCGTCGGCGAGCATCCTCGTCAGCGGCAGCGACCTGCCGTCGAGCACGCCGACGCCCAGCATCGGCACGCCCGGGGCATCCGGCGCGGCGACGCCCGCACCCGTCGCCGCCCCGTCGCTGCTGCAGGCCGCCATGGCCGGCGACGCCGCCACCAAGCACCACCACGGCCAGACGCCTATGAGCATCAAGCTGGCGCCAACGCCGGGCTATCTCGGCGAGTGGACCAAGCATGGCTACGAAGAGGCCGTCTTCCTGGGCGCCCAGGTAGCAGCGCGCATGGCGTTTTGCCTGCACAATGTCGACGCGGCCAGTCTGGAAATGCTGCGCGGCATGAGCCTGAGCCGCGTGGACTACAAGTAAGTCTTTATACACCCAAAATCAGACGGTCGTGTTGTTTGGTGTGAATGCTTCGTACTAATGCTCTGCTAGCGAACTCGGTCCCAAGGCCGTCCGTCGGTTCTCGGTGTACCGGTAATTGTTACATTTCACAGCACACAGGTCTTTATATCGTCTCATATAAATCTTTGTCCCTCTTTCTCTCTTTGTCCGTTTCTTTTTTTTTTTCTTGCCAGACCCCTTTCTTTTCTTTTCTTTTCGTTTATTGGTTTCAGGAGTCTTTCTATTGTTTCTTTGTAGCTGTGCTTTTCGTTCTGTTCTTGTCGCGCACTTGTTGCTTGGACAATGGTGTATTGGAGTCACGATTTTCTTCTCTTCTTAATTGTATTTGTCTCGATTGTCAACTTATAGGTGCTCGCTTACTCATACCAACATCTATTTGGTTGCTGTTTTGTACTTATGCCCTCAATCAATCTTCATCGTTTGGGATGAAGCAAATAAATGAAGACTACATAATGATAAGATAAAGATAGAGTTGCATCCACAAAGTGGGGCTATCTACTAATACATACGATTACCGTTTTGGTTTAGTCTCTCGACGACAAATCATCACACACAAAGGCATCTCATGCGCAAGCACATATACATATACATATATAAAACCTCAAGTGAATGCAAACTGCCTTGGCAAGTATATTCAAAAACCTCGTGTAAAATCAAAAGACAAATAGATCCGTATAAAAACCCAACCGCGACGCCATTTTCAAAAACAAACAAATCTTAGGTATGAAGAATGAAGAATAAAACAAAAAGGGGAAAATACAACCAAGCAGATGGCCAATAAGACAATCTGCCATTTGTACATTCAGGAACACCATTTACGCGGCATCAGCGCTGGCAATAGGCTGGCTAGTACGGGTGACCTGGTCACCGGCGCGGGTAATGCGGCGGCCAGCAGAGTCGTACAGGGGAACGCCGTCCTTCTCCTGCTTGGCCTGCTTCCAAATCTCAACCTCGCAACCACCGTGGAGGATACCAACACGCATAGTTGACAGCAGGTTGTGAGCGGCGTTTGAGTGCAGGTAGACACCACCGTTGAAAATGGAAGTGGCGTCCTTGCCCAAGGCAGACGAGATCAGAGCCTTGCCACCAGGGTGCTCGGCAATAAAGTCAGTGACATCGTGAATCACACCACCAATGACGACCAGGCCCTTGCCGTTCTTGACCTCAGCCTGGAAGGCATCCCAAGACAGAACAGGAAGCTGGTCCAGAGGAACACCCCAGTTCAGCTGAGCGCGGCGCTGGTCAAGCTTCTTTTGCATCTGCTGGACACGGCCCTTTTCAATCTCGTTGGCGCGGAACTGCTTCAAGTCGTAAGCCAGACCCAGCATGCTCCAGACACAGATGGCCCACTTGGTGGGGTCGTACTGCCACCACTCAATGGCGTTGCGGTAGTCCGAGGGGAACTCGTGGTGGAAGTTGTGGTAACCCTCGCCCAGAGTAACAAGGGCAGTGATGACGTGGTCACGCGGCGAGTTGCGGTCGTCAAAGGGCTGGTCACCAATCCAGTGAGCCAGAGAGTTGACACAGAAAGTAGCCTGCTGGACGAAGAAAGTACGCAGGATACCACCGTAGATGAGGCCGCCCCAGTAGTCACCCCACATCATACCGCAGAAAACGGCAGGGAAGACAAAGGCCATCATGATGACGCAGGAAATGTAGTGGGTGTGCTGGAAAACAACAACACCATCCTCGTTCAGGTCAGAGATATCAGTGCGACCCTTGGCACGAGGGTTCTGCTTCATGACCATCCAGCCCATGTGAGAGTAGATAAGACCCTTGCGGACCGAGTAAGGGTCCTTGGGGGTGTCGGTGTAACGGTGGTGGACACGATGGTCACGAGACCACCAACGGATCGAGCCCTCAACCGAAGCAGCACCCATGGCAGCGAGGTAGATCTTGAGAGGAAGAGCGGCCTTGTAGCAGCGGTGAGACCAGAGACGCTGAGTTGTGTTAGCTATAAGATATTTTGAGAAACAAGTGTAGAGAAACGTACGTGGTAGCCGGCGGTGATACCAAGACCAGTGTTGAAGTAGTAGATCTACAAGCAGTTAGCATGAGTCGGTAACGAAATGGTGAAATCGAGATAAGCATACGATAGAGAAGAGAATGGTGTTGCGAGTGGCGGGAACCCAGTAGGTGGAAATCAGGCCAGCCAGAGGAATGAACAGCACAAAGATGCAGTTCAGCCAGTTGATGTGCTTGTACCAGTTACCCAGCGTGATGGGCATCTCGGTAATGTGAGTCTTGTTGATATCGTAGCTCTTGCCACGAAGAGGGACGTAGTCGGTCGTTCCATCGGGGAACGACTCGGCCTTGGAAGGGCCAGCCTTGGTAGCGGACATTTTGTGTATCGAGAAATCAGCCGTGGAAGCTGAGGAGCGAGGAGGGAGGTAGGTACAATACAATACAAAGCTGGGAGAGGAGAAAGCTTCACGGAAGCCTTTTCTGGGGGTTGAAAAGAAGACAGAAAACTCCTCTTGACAAAAGTCTGTTCCGAAGCAGGAACAGAGCTGACAAAGACGAAGAAGTTGAAGATGGATGAGCAACAAGGAGAAGAAGAAGAAGAAATAAAAGAGGAGGGAGTAAGAAGGTTTGGGAACAGGCAGTGTACTGCCTTAATATATATGTATGGTAGGAGGATACGGCTCAGCAAAAATAATAATAACAATAATAATCAAATCAAAAAGGGAAGAAACAAGTCCGGGTTCGTATGAACTTTGGGTGGTTTCCTGTTAATCGATTAATTTGTTCGATTTAATCGCCTGGCTTATTTTGCTCCTGCGTTTCACTCTTTTTTTATTTTTTGTTGTTGGGGTGGGACTGACAACTGTTTGTTTTAATGGGCAAGACCGAAAAGGGTAAACCCAAAGACTTCCTAGTAATTTAACATCATGAATGTATACATATCACATCGCTTCACTTGCCGCAAGACAACGGTGCTGGTTGCTGAATTTCGTCCGAGTCCGGGCTTTTGCAAGTACATTTTTCCCATGTATATATGCATGTACTTGTATATATGTGGAATGTGGAATGCTTAGAGGCAATTCGACAGCTTGTTCTATACACACTCAAAAATGAAGCACTACAAATATAACTTTGATATGTTTGCCTTAACTTCATCCGTCTCCCGAGCATAGCGGCCAAGGGTGCCAGAGTACCTGGACGCCGTACCTGCTCTAATCTGCTTTGTTGAGTTTCCAGCTTGCTGTTTTCTTTACGGCTTAGGGCAGGTGCTTTGTAGTAGTGTACAAACATGTACACATACTATGTACTGTACTGTATGTATGTACTGTCTTGTGAATTGCGAGTGTCTGCGATTGACTTTGTTTGTTGTACAGTAGATGTCTTGCGCCATCCCACAGAAGTACATTCTATGTACAGGTACATATGTACAGGTACATATGTACATGCAGAGTAGTAAAAGTCATGGCTTGACTTGACTGAGCTTATGGTTTCCGCCGTATTACAAGTGTAAATGTGCCGTACGTGCAAAGTTTCGTAAGCACGACTTATATGCTGTGAGGCTCTCATAAGTTTGCTCTAATGGGGCCCTTGTCAGACAACCATGCATATTAATCAATCCGTCTCAGGCTACAGTGAAAACATACCATACATGCGTATGTACATGTACGTATCAATTGTACTGGTACGCGTATCCGTACCTGAATATTACAGTTATGTATCTAGGCCTCGCGATGAAGCATCCAAGTCATGATATCATAGTATGTACACATGTATGTATACGTATGTATGTATCCACTACTAAATGGCGATAAGCCCTGGCATGGCCTCCGCGCGTACCTGGCACCTACCATCTGCCATGCGTGTGTATTGACTATACAAGTACATACCAGTACATACTTGCTTGCATGTATCACCAATTGCGGTACTGCAAATATATGTATACATCTTCCATTAGTGTTTCGTTCATCTATGTATGCATGTACATACATATGTACGTATACGTATGTACTTGCCCAGTAAATACATCCAACAAAAGCCTCCCTCCTATACATACTTGTATGGTATGTACCGGTATGTATGTGTACATAGTAAAAGTTTGTCGCGCTCAACCTGACTCAACGACTTTCGCATCAAGTTCGACGTCCCCAACAAGTTTTACAAGTGCAGGGTTTTGATTGGTTCCGGGTAGCCATCCCTGCGGGTGTATTTTTTTTTTTTTTTTTTTTTTTTG
>CM069897.1:3023647-3049296 GCA_036034705.1 Thielaviopsis punctulata
CCGGAACTACGGAAGCGGCGAGAGCGCAGAAACACGATATGCTATGCTCCATGTGGCAAACACAATTAGTTGATCCAGAATAAAAATCCCCAAGCTCCTATCGTATACCAAGTACCGGCGATTTATTGGGCTACGAAGAGGAGCAGCTTCATTACAAATATACATAAGTACATATATACTCATACTTATATGTATGTACGTTTGTATGTATATACATACATTGAAATCTAAATTTGGTGTCAAAGCTCACTTACACCTTAAAAGTGGGGACCTTGTGAACAAGCCTGCAACTCCATTTGAATCTTCGCAAAGTTGACGTCTGAAAAATTGAGTGCACTTTTTCAATATGTATTTACCTCTATTCTACTGTCAGTTAAAAATACAATGCTTTCCATTCGTGCCTTTCCTCCTCACATGTCAAAACACCTGAAAGTCTGGGGACATAATTCCTGTCATATTTGACGAATCGTACCCTGAGCCCAACTGTTTCAAGTCTTTTTCGAGCTTGATAATGATAATCCAGAAAACTTGTACATACTCTGTACACAGCAACATGTCATTACCAAGTCCAGCTCTCATTGACAGACAAACTACAAGTACATACATACAGAGACATACCAGTACATCCCAACAGTATGAATGAGCCGCATGTTTCGAAGCTACATCCAGCAACTATCAGCCCATTACAATCATCCATCATATCTTTTGAAAACATCCGAGGTCTTTCTTTCATCACATTGAGTCTCTCTATTTCTGAGCTTTCATCTTTCTTAACAAACTAAATCCTGGCCTAACAACCATATGTACATACATATGTACGTTTCCATCTTCTTTACCACAAGTCTCGATGCGTCTCTTGTTATCTTATTCCACAAGTTACGGCACATAAGAAAACCAAGAATTTAGCATGACATGATGTAGCCCAACAACAAACCTCCCCTTTCATCATGCAGGAGAATTTCGGATTTGGGGAAACAAACTGTTATCTTCCATTTATACTTACGTATGTAAAGTACTTGACTAGAAAACCCGTGCCAGGGCCGGTTTCTTTTTATCATTATTCCTGGGGTGCTTCAGGCCCGCCCTTGTCATACGTCCGGCTTAGGAATATATTGAACAAATCATATATGTATGTATGTACATACGTACTGGGATGCTTGATATCAAAAACTTGTCTGCAGAATTCCGTTTTTACTTTTACGTATACAAGTACATATGTACTGGTATGTGTTTTGTCAGTGGTGATTTCTCTTACATCCATAGTCCCCTGCTACGTACTTGTATCAGTCCAACCGTCAACAACGCTTCTTCTGATTCTTCCAAACATTTAATCTAGAACAATATCAAATACATTCTTGAATTTTTCATTTTAAAGATAAATTTACCGTTTACCATTACTTCTTTTTTTTTTAAAAAAAAATATATGTATACATATATAAAAAAAAATAATATAAAATAAAAAAATAAACTGCTTAGATTCATTCCAAGATCCCCTCGTTTCCTTTGGGGATAAAACCTCCTCCATCGGCTCGGCTTAGCACCTGATAAATCCGTCATCACGAACGGAATAAGACTAATCCGCACGACATGCTGCAATATCCTATGCAAAGCTCTCGCAAAGCCGCCCAACAAGTTTTGATTTTAGTTTTTGTTTTTGCTCAAAACAACCTATTCAAAACGACGAATCTAAGCCAATGGTTAAAACTGCAACAAACAAATTCACAAAAACCAAAAATCATGGGTGGATGGAATGAAATTCAGCATCTCTGTAAACCCTAAAGTCATCGTAACCTCCAGATAAACCCTTATCTTATCATGTTTGTACTACATAGCACTTGGTGGGGGAGAGAACAAAGACGTAACATCAGATAAAATGGACTCTTAAATTTACTACATTCATAGAATTGGCTACTTAAGAAAAATGAAAGCGCTATCTAAACAACATGAAGAAAAAAGGAAAAAAAAAAATTAGAAAAACTCCAAGACAATGAAAAAAAAAGAAATATTATCTGGCCTTTTTTCGGCACCTAACTTTGAACACAATAAAAGAAAATCAAATCTGGGTACGGACTAGACGGTTTGTCAAGCTCTCTTCCTCCTCAATCGTCAACTTTGAGGAATCGTCTTTCAACTGCGCCGTCAACATCCCCATCAGCAATTCCTTATTCTCAGCATCACTGCGTGTCCGTACTTGACTTTGTTCTCGGCTACAATTCCCCTGGCTAGCCTGTGAATACACCGAACTCGCCGGCCTCGAGCCATGGATGGCATCCAAGTCTGATGCCGACACGTGGTTCATGCGGTATCCTGCAATATCCAGGATGCGCGACGATATCGCCGCTGTGTTAATTGGCGAGAGAGACCGCGGAGCTGACGGATCACGTCTGTTGCCCAGTATGGTCGATGGCGGGGCCAGAGTGGTGGGACGACCGCGAGGTTCGTGTGCTTCAAACTCGACGCCACTATCAACCAGCAGCTTGTCTAGCATTGGGCCTGCGTGCGCGTTCTCTTTGTCCGACATGGAATCAGGATCAGGGCTGCCAACAAATGGTTCTGCAACAGCAGAAATATCGTACGCAGCCGTATGGTCGCTGTCCGTGTCTTCATGCACAAAGCTCGCTTCCTGTGCGACTGCACCCGAGTGCACCCGACGTGGTGGCTCGGCATCAATATCGGCAAATACAGAGAGGTCAGGGTCAAAATCGTCCTTGGCAAGGAATTTGAGGGTCGAAGACAGGAGCATGTTTGTGCGAGCAGAAGGCGTCGAACTCGTTCCGCTTTCCTCCGGGTCACCAATTTCACTTGATGCCAGACTCGGTGGGCTGGTCCACACCAGAGGATTGCGCTCAGTTGGATGGCCAAAGTCCATGGGCGAGCGGCCACGGCGGTTGTCGTCCTCATCATCGTAGTCCGAGTTCGCATCCGAGTCAATCAAGTCGGAATGCTCGTAAGCCTGGTTCTCGGGTGGCGAAACAGTACGGATCAACGGAATACGCAGGTCGATATCATTCCTAGGAAATAGTGAAAGAAGCGTCGAGGCTTGCAGGCGATTCTTGGGGTTGTGACTCAGGCAAAGTGTGACAATATCGCGGTACCACTCAGGAACATCTGTATTGTTGTCGTTCAGCTCCAGAGGTCGTTCGTAACGCTCAGGCTCATCTTCCTGGACAGCCAATCCCCAAAGAACCATTCCCAGCTGGAAAATATCCGATTTGACCCCAATATACATATTGAGTCTTTGCTTGGTGCGGATAATAGCTGTTGCCTCTGGTGGTTCCCAACCCACAGGGCAACCACGGCGGTTAATGTCAATGATCTTGGCATCGTCGTAGTCATCGATGACGATGTTTGCAAGCGTGAAGTCGCCTTGAACAAACCCGGCCTCGTGGATATCCGACAGACCCTGGACAATTTGGCGCGCCCATTTGAGTCGAAGATCTAGCGGCAGGCCGACGCGGTCTATCTGGTGATCGTAAATGACGTCGACAAGAGCACCCTTACTGGCATACGCAATCAGCAGCCCAGTCACGGGCTTGTAATCAAGATCAGCATACTCGGGGTTTTCATCATCGTACACTAGACCGATAAAGTCAATGACGTCGGAAGACTGACGCAAGGAATGCAGGGCGTTCACTTCGTATAAAAACTCATCCACTGATTCGCGGCCGGGAATCTCCTTCTTGATCATCACTTGGCCATCAACCATGACGTGGTACACGAAGCCTGACGTGTGCGAGTCGAATTTGACATCACGCGATGAAATAAAGTCACAGCCCAAATACTGTAGCTGGCGCGTCGTTGGGTAGTTTATGACCTCCTATTTCCTTTTGTTAGGGTCTGTTTTACAAGATTTGTAGAGAATTACTTACGTTGACGTCCTGGGTCACATGGATGTGAAGCTTCTGGTCTCTGGTTTCCAGGCGCAGATTCGTCACTGTATCGAAAAATTTGATTCGGTCGAGGCTTCCGCGCACTTCAATATAGATGCGTCGGCTCTTTTCCCGTTGGCTTTGAACCTTGGTGAGATCGTCTTCCAAGGACTCCTCTTCATAGTCACGGTAGTCAACCGAAATCGTAACGCGGCGCCAGAATCCATTGTCGAGATACGTCACAAAAAACTTTTCACGAGGAGTTCCATCACGGAAGGTCATGCTCAGGTTCAGAATCCACCGCGTTTCCAACTCCTCACTAATGACCATGCTCGAAACTGACATAACGTCATCGTCAATGTCGTCATGCATCTGATCTGTCGAAGTTCCAGGACTGGCCAAGAAGCCATCCCTTACTCTCGGACTGTTGACAAACGGAGACGATGGAGCATTGGAAACTTCCGTCTCGGCAACCGAAAGAATGCTTTTGTTTTGCAGTTTGGCTTTGGTGAGTTTGCCAGATGACTTGTTTGTGCCTTGTAGAACGTCGTCAATCGAAGCAATGGGAATTGAATCTGAAAGTAACTGCTGCGAGCCATTAGCCTGACCTTGAGAAGTCATTGACTTGGACTGTTGGCCAACGACACTAGGTGCACTGGACCGAGGAAACTCGGATGATGACATGGCGCGTGAACTAGCTCGTGACAAAGTCCGCCGGCGGTCGGCAGAAAGTGTACGCTTCTCTGCATTTGTCTGGGAAACTTCGGACAAGTTCTCGCGTCTCTCTGAAAGCTGGCGCTTGAACGTCTGTTCTCGAGGAATACCCACCAGCGGCGGGCGGTTCTTTGAAAAAGCGTAGCCTGTGCGCTTGGCATTTGGAGAAGGTGGTGCAGGTGCAAGACCAGCAGCAGCAACTTCGGCAATAGATGAGCCCCCAGAGAGAGACGAAGCCGAAACACGAGGGGTTGCTGACATCTCTGGAAGGTAGACAGTCGGTGAAACAACGCGTATGATGTCATCCTCGGGCTCGCCCACGACAGGCGTCGTAATGGCAATCTTGGGAACCTCAGAGGGTGACGCAGGGGCATCAGATAAAGGCTCAACTGGTTTAGAGACAGCTGTGCCGGAAGCAACGCCAGCAGTGGTAGAAGTCATGACTGGAGATTCTGACGAAGAGGAAGAAGTAGAAGCAGGACCGACAGTGGCGGTTGTAGTGGTGGCGGCACTAGTACTAGTAGTAGTAGTAGTAGTAGTCGTAGTAGTAGACGAAGATTTTGGCGCAGCCAGTCGGGCCTTGTGTTTTAATAGTCTTTTTACCAGCTTCTTAGTCAGCTCACGCAAAGACCAGCGCACCCGCGTCTGCGTTTTCTGTTGGGAAAAAGTCTGCGAATGAGCATTTTGAACGCTTGAGAACATTCAGATAGGTGATGGTGATGAAGTAGAAGGGTGAGGGCGTAACAAAGCAACAGCAATAACAACAGGACGAGGCTAAGATAGCACAAGCCGAAGAAGTGAAAGGTGCAATGACAATGATGAACAGGTAAAAAGAGTAGAAGTATTAAGATATGAAAGGATACATGAAGAAAGGTAGCGGTGTAGCACGACTCAAGTTTCTAAGGGTAGTCATGAACAAAAGGAACCACAAAAGAAGATCATAAAGGGTTGAGTCAAGAAAGGAAGTAGAGAAAACAAAAGCAGAAAGACGGTGGTCCTTATAGCCTCATCGAGCTCGAACTAAGCTGGACAAGTTTTTGTACACGGGACAGCAATGTGGCAAAGGGTACAGAGAGAGGTATTGAAAGAATGGAACAGACAACAGGTGGGAAGCAAGAGCAAATAAACGACAAGGGCTTAATAGAGCATGTTTGGTACGAAGACGGACTATGTTCACAAGTGTAGAGACGAAAGGTGCCACTATGTAAGTACTACTGCAACTATATATGTATGTAGTAGTAACATGAAGTAGCAAACTAAGAACTAAGTCACTGACAAGGAACAGACCCATGGGATTTAGAGAGACCGAGTGGCTGCATGAAGCAGGTATGTATATACAAGTAGTAAATACCATGCTATTGGGTGCATACTAACACAGAATGCAGGTCTCTAATTCGACGTGACAGGATGGGCAAATGTGGAAAATACAAGAACAACACGAGAACCAGGCAAGGAGGCAGATAGGTGAAAATGAAACGGCAAAAAGCACAACTCAAGCCGGCAGATACACAGCATTACGAGGCTGTACAACAATGAAGGTTGATAGTGATGGGTGGAGTAACATTGGAAGTGCAGAAGAGTATCGACAAAAAGAAAAAGGATATATCACTTACATAGATAACAGGAGAAAGGCGTATGTATGTATAGAGACGGTTCCAAGCAGCAAACAAGGACAGAAACGAAATGGAACGAAACGAAACGAGATATGTACAATGGGACGGCAGAAGGCTCGGGAGAAAACTAGGATCAAGACTCTTGGATCAAGCCAGGCTGGGAAAGAAAAAGTCAAATCAGTCAAGGGCCAGCGTAGTGACGTCGGTGCTGTAAGTGCCAGTGGGAACAAGCATGTACATATTAGTACATATGTATCTGTAATACCAGCGCGCAGTTCTGGAAACAGAGGGGACAAAGCAAGGTCCTTCTGCAAGAGCAAAGTCCTCTACAAGTCAGACTTGGCTGGACGCCTCGGGTTACAGGTACGAGGACAGGACAGCACCAATATAGATAGGAGTATCCCCTTCTATATGTCTTTTGAAGCCTGAGGGTGGAAGAGGCAGCTGTGAGTAGTACCACCGACAAGATATATGAATGAATGTATGTAGTGTAGTTGCAAGCACGATGGAGTACAACTATGAGAAGCAACCGCAGTTTATCTGCACTAGGTTCTGAGTTGTGTCCTATGGATCTCCTTAGCCAAGCTTAGTACATATGTAGTACCCTCCAACTCGAGGACCGCAGAAAGCACGCGGAAAACTGGATAATGGTGGCAAGAAAAAGACGAAAGACGAGACAAGATAAAGATGAGTTGGTTAGACTTGGACTTGGAATTGGGTTGTGGGGTGCGTGTAAACAAAAGACACAGGTATGTAGTGGCTGCGTTGAGTATCTGCATAGAACAAAAGCCGCCAGGTCTGTGGTTATTGTTTTCTTTCTGGGGGCTCAGGGCTCTAAAGCGGACTTTTTAGAAAAAAAACGAGAAAAGGAATCAAGAAGAGAATATGTATGTAGTAAAAACAAGATTCGGGCCCAAAAGAGGAGAAGAAGAATAAGGAGATGGCAGAAGGCTGAAAGAGGGGCCCAGCAATTTATCGACAAAAGAGATTCAAGGGGTTCGTAAACCACGAGCAGAGCTTCGCTTCAGTAGGAAGATGAAGATAGAGAATGACGATGAAGAGAAAGAGGGGAAGGGAAAACGAAGATACCGTCTACCAGAACCATCGACAGGCAGCAATAGTAAAAGGCCAAGACAAACTTGAAGGTGTTGTTGTGTGCTGGTTCTTCCCTTGTCCCCTTAAACGCTGGGTGGGGTCAGCTTACAGAAAGAGCAAATTGTATGTACATATGTATGTATGTACGTGTATAAAGAAGAAAAGAGGCATGACTTTACTTCATACATATGCATGGAGCAGTACATATGTGTTGCATAAAAAGCATATAAGCGTTGCAAATTACTAAAGCAGTTGCTATACATACCAGTACATACATACATATACGTATGCAATTAGTTTAGACACAAGCAGATGCAGATGCAGATGCAGGAAGGCTGTGCATGCATGTTGCATAGGAGAAGCAACAGGAAGAACAGGACAAGAGGAGGAGCCAGAGGTCACGATGGAAGATATTGTTTACACCGACGATTTGCGCGGTCTTTGGACAGCATGTGTATGTATGTATGGTAGTGAAGTTTCTTTGGTTCATGGAGGCAAAGGATTCCACACTGAACATAGTAATATTGGTCTCAAAGCGAGCAAAAGAAACCTAATACATAATGATAGAAGACATATTTTAGAAAATACGAAAATCCGTGCCATATACATACATACTACATGGACACGTACGTATACATAAATCTAACATCTTGAGCTTATGAAATATGAAATCGCACATAATACTGTATCTCAAAAGCACGCCAAGTCAGCGTCGTATGTACCATACTGCCGACGCCAGATGTTAAACAGGCAGAAGGCGAGCAAATGAATTTTTCAGAGATCCACTTTATCCTCTTTAATAACAAAAGCTCCTTCCTTCCCTTGCCGTGTTGCGGTGGTACATACATATATATGTATGGTATATATGTACTACATATGTACATATACATACATACATATACCAGTACATATGTGTTTATCATACGTACATAATAATGGGAGAGAGAGGGTTGAAATTGCCATTCCTCTTTTTCTTAAAAGTCTGAGAAAAGTATAAATGTACATACACAATAAAAGCACAGCGCAGGTACGCTGCCCTGACTAGAAACTAAGAAGACAAAGAGAATAAAACACAGATAGAAAAGAAAGATAAAAGTACGTATGTACGTAGTATATACTATATCCGTATGTATGTATAGCAGTGCATATACTATAGTAGAAATACAAGCACTTCTCCCGCTTGTCCCTCTGTAACAGTATGTTATCATATTGCTATCGCCAAAGTTGGCTGTACATACAGAGTATACATACATGTAGTAACAAAACACTTGACATGTTTCTCAGCAACTGCTTATGTTTCTTCTGATAAATGCATTGATATGCAACCAATCAAGTGACAGAATAAAAGAGGCTTGCCCTTGATACTGCCGTTTGTACCACGACAGCTAGTACTACTATGTACATGCTGTGGGTTGCAGGTTGCAGGCAGATACAAGCAAGTATGTATACTACAGAGCATTTGGATTTGCAATGAAAATCTTCTTTTTCTCTCTCCCCCTCTTCACATTTCACATTCGGCGCTTGCACAACGCCCAGCTCATGTCGGCGCTAAAATGAGGCGGTTAAAGTGTAAGAACAATACAAGTACATATATATACATACTTCTTAAGAGGTCCTTCTCACTGTTGGGTTGCACCGTCTCTGCAGTTTATGGCTTATCCAATACCAGAAGATACAAGGTTCGCAATCTTGCTCCCCTTGTCTTGACTTGTTATTCAAATAAGGCACATGATCAAGCCCCAAGTACTCCAGTACTCCAGCTGAGAAATAGCATCATTGCATACAAGTATGTACTTGTATGGAAAAGCAAAACGAGTCAGAGAATAACGAAGCCAGGGAGTACGAGATAATAGATAAAATGACATGGGGACCTTCACCGCAACTTTATTTTTTTTTCTTAAATCATTGCAAAGAGCAGGGAAGAGCAGAAGAAAGCACAAGAAATTAGCCGTGGTGAGAATAAAGGAGAATGACGTAGTGCTCGCAGCCAACTTCAATCCTTTGTGTTTGGGGCCTTTCTTTGTTGGAAAAAGACAATAAGAAAATGTATATGTACATACATACATACAATGCATACCCACCCCTATTGTGAGTTTTGGTGAATACGCAATATGTAGCAAGTGATATTCAACCTAATACTGTTTTTTCAAGTTGCTTGTGCTTTGTTGCTTGCCAATATTTGTTTATGCCTTAAGCTGTGCCGCAGAAGCCGATTTTCACTGACTACATACATACATATACATATCAAAATATTGACTTGTCTTGATTGATAACCCTAGTACTGCATATAGAGTTAGGGTCCAGCTCCCTGAATATCTCCGGAACCAGAAAACAAAGTACTACATGTATGTAACCCGTTCACCCCATGTTCTGCTTTGCTGTTCGTTTCATGGGCATGGTTCTGTCCAGCTGGGAGTGATGCAATGATTTCCCTATTTGGATAGGCGGTTTGTCACAACATTTAGATTTTCTAGTTTCCACTGGTATAATAAATTCTGTGAGCAGATCAAGCCAATTTCTAGACTTTACCAGTATATACATATACATAGGTATAACTAGTTGTACGGGATATGTTTGCTTTTCTCTGCGTTTTAGCCCCAACCCACATGGTTGTCACTGTCTATTCTTTGGCTTAATAAACAAGTATGTCCCATATAAACTTTCACAAACTGTACAAGTATACTATACACAAACTCGGACATTTCTGTTCTAGTATGGACTTGTTTCTCAGTTTTTACTCCTTCTCGCATACATTTCCATCCGCCTTTCCGCTTCTTGCTTCTGCCCAACTTCTTTTGTTGTTTTCTTAACCTTTACTGTTTCAAGAAGACATCCCGCAGTACACAGTACTCAGTCACGTTATCCATTCAAGCCTCAGCACTGTGTGTATTTTGGTTGCAAGCTTTGGATAATGGCAAATTACACCCCTGTTATCGTTTTCTCTTTTGATTGGCGTCACTATCATTTTTGAAGCGAGCATGTAGGAACTGCAGCCCAACCATATCAAGCGACCGCACCCAACTTGACGCGAGAACGGGCTGTTTCTAAACCATCTATCCACCGGGCGTTTTTTTTTCTGTCTTTCTGCCATCAACAGGTAAAGTGTGAGTATCAAGGCCTTTTGAATTACGACAGTGGTTACTTCTGCTATGTAGTATGTACATACCAGTAGTATCAAAGAAAGCGAAACGCAACATACAAACATCTGCTATGCTGAGAAAACCAAGGCCCTGGAATAAAGAGGTGCATCGTATCAACCCCGACGATACCCGGTCTTTGTCTGCCAGGACTATCTACGCATCTGCTTATGATGAATCCTCTCTATGGCCCCTGGACCTGGATCCAGACCGCCAGCTCATTCGTTTTCATCTCAATATGGAACCCGAGAGTTTGTTGATCAGCCATCAAAATTCTTTCATCTTCGTTTTCCATTTCTCAGATTTTATTTTCCTATTTTCTCTTCAGTGGCCGAAGAATGGGACATGTCAAAAGTTGAAATTGCACATATAGTACACACTCCATGAATTTCCCCAATCTTCCAACCGACCAGTTGTCATGATGCATGCACTAGAGTTGTACTTCTCCCTATCAATCATGATATGTTTGTTCCTGAGGAACAACTCATGCACTAACTCTATATGTGCAAAAGGAACAAACAGCCCATCCACCTGGCAATGTCCAACACAACTGTGCATAACAGCATTCTACATATGTCGTCTATAAAAGAACTTAATTGTACATACATACATACATGCATACATGTGGCTACTTACACATCGCAGATGCATTAAATCTATCAAAGCAGTTTTTATTTATTTTTTTGCGCATGTCATTGGAAGAATGTGACATGAGTTGAAGTTATTTTCTTTAGCTCTACATGAAAATTGACGTGTTGTTTTTGAATTGCGTAAAATTCACCTTGGAACAATGGAATTCCGCATGTTGGGCATTGATACATGTCTGCATCTATCATATATATATATATATATACACATACATGTGTACTTAGTGCACTTGGGTTAATGTACAACAAATCAACAAGTAAAGTACCCATCTAGTGTGTCCAGTCCAACTTTGTTTGCCCTGTTTTGTTCCTTATCCTGTGATCAACCACTATTTCCTCTGTACCATAAAACGCGACAAGTTTATGGCAAGCTACCTTCCGAAGAACGCGATAGTTTTCTTTCGTCTGATGTTTTCAGTGTAAGCACGCACTTCTTGCCTTGCCTCTAGCTATACATTTACATACATAGAATAACGAGGGAAGGTAAGGCCCATAGCGTGACTGCCACGTTGATAGCTAATTTCGTTTGTCGTAGTACCAGTTAAGGTGCTGTGCAGACACTGTGTTGTACATACAAGGCTCCACATCTTATGCACATACTAAAAGCACATATGTACTACATACATACATACATGCATACATACATATGCAAATGCAATTAACTCCTAAATGCTTATACATACCTCTAAACACATAACACTCTTTATTTCTATGCCTTTTTGTTGACAGTTCCTAAACAAACATCAATCCTAAATGCACACCATTCGTAACTCTTGCACTTGCTTAAGTCTAGCATGAGTATGCTACATAGTTCTTCATGCCCAGATAACACATGCCGTTGCATGCTCCGCTATGTGCTGTCCCCTCCTGCCAAGCTGGTTATTACATATCAGTTGGTCACTTCATGGTTCCTGTACAGGACCCGCTTCTGCATCTATTCTTGTGCATGCCCGGCAAGTCTGGACTATTCATATGTACCTATAATACATGTTTATGTGTAATCTACTTATGTGCTTGTTATATGCACAAATATACATACTTGTACTACGTCATTTTCATCCAAGCCGGTAATATCCAAGCTCCAAACAGGCAAAGACAGCACATCAATGATCACTTTTCACAATACTCGCACAAACCTCCGATATGCGCTGGCTAGTTGGGGGGTGGGTAAAGGGTGTGCTTGTGAGTCTTGTCTGCCATGAATTAAAGTGAATGCATCATTCTTTGCATGCACCCTCATTTCCAACCGACATCTGTTGATGACTTGTCTTCTCGTTATCCTGCCCATCTTTGAAAACACTCTTTAGATAATCGTATAAATATTTGCTTTACACAGTCCACGTGTATGGGAGTTGCTCGTCAGGTTTCGGAGCCCCTCTCCCCCTTTTCGAGTCTTCTCCTTCTCTTTTGGCGTATGCTTGACACGCCTAACCGTTGGGGCTTTGTTGGTGATTGGGGAGAGACAGTTTATGTGGTACCGATATCGTTGCAAAGCAGTACGTGGACATTGCTTGACGAAAGGAAAAGGGTCCCGTTCAGGATTGGCTGGGCTGAAATGGATACATGTGTGTCTTGATATGTGCTCAACCTTCAACTATACCCCCCACTTACTCCGATAGTATATGTACACTCCTTATGATACACGCCTCACAGAGAATCTCAGATATGGGCTTGAACTTAAGTTTTCTTTTGCATCTATTTGGTGACAGAACCATAACAAATGCCTTGGGTACATGAAATATGGCAATAGAGAAGAATGAAAGATATGTATGTATGTATGTACATGTATGTACACATGTATAGCCAGTAACACATAGTACAACACACTGAGACACATTCCACAATGTGAGCAGGATATGAGAATATACAATGACTGAATCAAGAAAGACAAAAAACAACAGAGTGTATGACAGAAAAAGAAAATGGAATATAAAGTTACAGCGGCGCTTTATTTTACAGTCCCGGCCGAGGGGACCACAAGATGAACAACGAAGAAAAAGAATAAAAGGGAGAGGGAGAAGGAGAGTGAGAGTGAGAGTGAGATAGAGCGAACAAGGGAGAAGAGTGGCATTGGTATGGTCGCAGGAGTAGACTCTGCTGAAAAGTCAAAGTTAAAGGCAGAAGATGATGCTCTTTTTATTCTTCATTCTCTTCGCTCTTGTCCTTCTTCTCGCGGGGGGGGAGGCGTGGCTTGTTGGCAGCTTCGCGGTCCAGGCTAGGGAAGATGATGTCAAACACGTCCTTGTACCAGGCGACAGGCTTGCCCTCAATACCCTCCTTGATGTTCTGTTATGTTGTTAGTATGTAACTTACGTTTAAAAACAAGTAAAATCAAGGGACCAAAACATAAAGGCTTACCTCTGGAAGTTCCAACCAGTCGTGCATGCAGTCTTTGGGGAACAAAATGGTTGTGCATCCCGCCCGTCTCGCAGCCACCGTCTTCTCACGCAATCCACCGATACGGAGCACCTTGCCCGTCAATGTCAACTCGCCCGTCATCGCCACTGTCGGCGCCACAGGCGTATCCAGAGCCAACGAGAGCAGTGACGTAGCCATGGTGATACCGGCCGACGGGCCGTCCTTGGGAACAGCTCCGTCAGGCACGTGCAGATGCATGTTGGCCTTATCAAAGAAGCCATTGTCCGGGAACTCCTTAGCCATAAAGGCCTTGGCAAACGAGTAGGCAATCGTCGACGACTCCTTCATGACGTTCTTCAGGTTACCGGTAATGTCCAGGTGTGGCCGCGACGAGTGGCGCAGCGGCTGCTGTAGAATAGACTCGACGTACATGGCCGCTCCGCCCATTTGCGTCCAGGCAAGGCCCATTGACACTCCGGGCGGGTTGACCTCATACAGACGGTCCGAGGTAAACACCGGCGGCCCGACATAGTCCGAAAGACTTTCCTTGTCAATCACAACCTTGACCGTGTCAGGCAGTTTCAGCTTGGGCCGCACAATCTCCTCGGGCACTTTGGGTGCTGGAGCAGCTGCCTCGGCTTCGACACTAGCCTCCTCGGATGCATCAGAAGCCTTTTCCTTGGTGATTCCCGCGGCCTTCTTGGCCTCCTCCTTCGGCTCAGACTGTTCAACCACGCTGTCACCATACTCCTGCACAATCTTGAAGGCAGACTTGCGGTACAGTTTCTCGATATGCTTCTTCAGGCTACGCACACCGCTCTCGCGGCAGTACGACTTGATCAGTTCCTCTACAGCCTCGGTCGTCAGATCAACATTGACGTCCTGCAGACCAGCCAGCTCCTTGGCCGCCGGCGCCAAGTAACGCTGGGCAATGGCCATCTTCTCATCAGCAACATATCCAGACAGCTGAATCAGCTCCATTCTGTCAAGGAGCGGACGCGGAATCGTGTCCGTCATGTTGGCCGTGCAGACAAACAGAACCTTAGACAAGTCAACCGGCACGTCCATGTAGTGGTCAAGGAACGAACTGTTTTGCTCAGGGTCAAGCAGTTCCAGCAGCGCCGATGACGGGTCGCCCTGGTAACCACGGCCAATCTTGTCGATTTCGTCAATCAAGATAAGCGGGTTCTCGGTCTGGCATTTCTTGAGCGCCTGGATAATGCGACCGGGAAGAGCACCAACATAGGTCCGACGGTGGCCCTTGATCTCAGCCACATCCGTCAGGCCACCCACACTGAAGCGGTAGTACTCACGGTTAAGAGCACGAGCAATCGACTTGCCAATGCTTGTCTTTCCCACACCGGGAGGTCCAACAAAGCATAGAATTTTACCCTCAACCGTACCGCGCAGTTTTCCCACAGCAATGAACTCCAAAATTCGGTCCTTGACATCCTTCAGACCGTAGTGATCCTCGTTCAGCACATTCATGGCATGATCAATGCCAAAGTTCTCGGTGCTACGGATGCCCCAGGGAATCTGTGTAAGCCAGTCAAGGTAGTTGCGAGTGACGTTGAACTCGGAAGCGGCAGTCTCGAGGTGAGCGAGCTTGTTGATTTCGTCATCGAAAACCTTGCGCACCGCTTCTGGCATGGCAAGGCTGTTGGCCTTTTCCTTGAACTTTTCCACCAGTTTCTCCTTGCCGTCAGACTCCAGACCCAGCTCGCGCCGAATTCCCTTCATCTGCTCCATCAGCCAGTACTCGCGCTGGCGCCGGGAAATCTTGTTTTCCACATCCTTGCTGATCTTAGACTGCAGCTGGGCGTTCATGAGCTCCTTCTTGAGAACCGTCAGCGCCTTCTGCATGCGCTCCTCAACGTTCATACACGTCAGAATCTCCTGCAGCTCACCGGCCTCGCCCGATGCTACAGCAGCGGCAAAGTCGGCCAGCTTGGCCGGGTCTGAAGTGACGTTGCCGGTCTGGCTCATAGAAAAGGTTGAGATCTGATCGCGGAAAAGGTTGTTCATCGAAGCCACTTCCTTGAACACGTTGACGATCTCGTTGGTCACAGCCCGGATAAATGGACTCTTGGGGTCGTACGGCTCGTCCTTCATGTTCTCTACATTGACTAGGCTCACGGGATACTTGCGTAGGAACGATGTGGGCTCGTACTTGGAGTCACCCTTAACAGGCGGCGACAGCGCACTCTCCTCAAAACTGGCCACAACATCGCCCTTCGGCTCTTCCGGCTCGCTCTTGGGAATCGGCTCAGGCTCAGGAGTGTCTTTGGAAGCCTTCTTGCTGGCAGTCGCGCCGGGGGGAATCAAACTGGACAGCTTGATACGACGGTGAGGGTACAGAATGGCTGTCAGACCACCCTCTTGGCCGTGAATAGGAAAGGCGCTAGTGATTTGAGCGAACACTCCGACATCATGGACATCTTCAATGTTGTGGATAACGTCATCGTCGTTGTGCTCGTCCTTGAACATAAAAGTTCCAATGTATGGTTGCCCGCGTTTAATGGACTCAGTAATGGCAGCTGCGACTTCGGGATCTTTCACTGTAATGGCCTTGTAAAAGCCAGGGAAAAGCGGTCTTCTCGAGATGGGCAAAGCAAGCACTTGCGGGTAATCTTCAGGCACCTCGGGCTTTTGTAGACTGCGTTCGCCGCTGTTCTTGGAGCCCTTCTTGCCGCTGCCGCCGCCGCCGCTGCCATCTCCAGAGGACGAGCCTCCAGCTGCGCTTCCACGGCCATCCTTGTCTTTGCTACCCTTGGAAGAAGAATCTGCCTTGGATGCGCGCTTGGTCTCCTTGACCTCGGGAGAGGGCTCGGATGCAGCCGGCGACGCAGGCTTTTTTGTAGTTTCGGTAACGGAATCGGTCGGCTCGGGTTTCTTGTCTGCATCGGCGGCAGGTTCGGTTTTTTCGGAGGGGTTGTCGACGGACCGGTCGAAAAAGCCCTTGCCATCACCGTCCTTGTTCTTGCCACTCTTTTCCTTGGGTAGGCGCAGCGATGTCGAGAACGCAGAACCCCGTTGGTATAGCCGGAGCAGTGACGATTGATTGGACTGACTGCAGAGCGCTTGTCTAATGTGAGGCGTGTGGATGTGGGTGTGGGATGAAGCAAGAGAAGATATCCGCAAGGCTGACGAGACTGATGACGAAGCGCTGTGGCGCGCGAGGCCGAGCTGTCTCGTGACAGTCGATCGTGGCAGCATTGTAGTAAGATAATTGGCTGGGTGGCTAGTCTCCGATGAAGCAAAACTTGGTGTAGACGCAAAGATGTTGTAAAATTCGGCTTTGTGGCACTTGATCAAAGTATGACGGATGGGGGGAAGAAAAAGAAGCAGCTTGTTCAAGCTTTGCAGCAAAACTGAAAAGAACAAAATCAATGAAAAGATGCAGATACGGGCCGTTGCGGGCCTCGGCTTGTCCGCTAAAAGCACTCGGAATCAAAGGTTTGACGATGGAAAATCCAAAGAAAGTGACTCGGCTTCAAGGCAGGCCAAGGTCTACGTCGCATGCAAGTATAAGTATGTACAAGTATGTACAAGTATATGTACAATTGTGCTTGCTGTTATGTACATATGTACATACAAGTACATATGGTGCATACTGGTCTCACCTTCATGTGGGGCTTTTGGGTACTGGGGTCCGCTATAAGTCCAAGGTCCAAAACGTATGTATGTAATGCAGCTTTTGGTGGGTCAAAAAAAAAAGCCGCTTACAAAGCGAAAGCGAGTCATGGAAAATTCCAGAGCTTGGATGCAGAGAGCCGGCAAATTTTCGGCTCTTTGCTTTGGCTATAGGCACGTGCTCGAAATCAACGTCAACTTATCGTGAAGACTCAAGCCCTACGAAAAGAGGTTATGAACGAAAAAGATTTTGACCGAAATGAAATGTTCAGCAGTAAGGAAAATGGAACGCCTGTTTTCCAAGTTTATTTTTGTTGTCTTGAAGCTGCTTAGGTGCATTTCAAGAAGTGCAATCATTGGTCCTGGCTGTTTATAAGCATACACATATCCATATGTATTAATGTACACGTACATACATACATACACAGGCTCAGCTTATAAATACTGCCAGGTTATATGCAAAACCATACTCTCAAGTAATTGTATCGATAGAGCTTGGGACCATTACTTCTTCAAATGTTGTTTTAGAACCCCTAAAACTTCCTTAGTGATATCAAATACCGTACACTTTTAGGGGTTGTCATTACGTAGCGTTCGAATCCAAGTTTCGTCAACCAAAAACACCATGTTTTACAGTTGGTAGTACATGGCTTTCTCATTAGCACAACATCATGTGTTTTTTGTTTTTGGAACTGTGACAAAACGTATAGGCTGGACTAGAAGAACTCCATATCGCAGGTAAGTTAAAACAGAGAGTGGTGCACATCAACGAATAGCTTATAACTTATAATCATACTATGTACATACGCAGTATGTGTACCAATTGATCGGCAGATAGTTGATTGCCTGAATTGGGTTGCCAGAGGTATCCACTTTTAGAATCTAGTTTTTGCAAAACTCATGTCTCATGTGCCAAGTACGGAGCATGGAAAAGCACAGCCTTGATTATACCAAAACCTTTCTTCATCAAATTTGTTCATATACTCAAACACAAATCAACCATTCTTCTAAATATGTTGCTCCGACGACTACGGAGACCTACTACTCCTTTACAACTAGCAAAACAAATTACAAGCGGACCTCAAATACACCGACTATACTCCAGTAATACATCCGCAGATCTGGTGTATCCGGATTCCAACACAACGGCTCATAGAGACATGCGCTCATTCTTACACTATGCCTCCCGATCTGGCCTTGACCCTAAATCAACCGTATTTGTCGGCACCTACTATGAGTACTTAGTCGGCGACACCCTAGCCCGCTATGGTTTCCATCTCCGTAGAATTGGCGGAGCTTCCGATGGCGGAATCGACCTACTTGGTGAATGGACCCCCCCGTCGACCAAGGAGCCCATAAGAGTGCTTGTACAATGCAAGGGAGGCAAGCAGAATACGGGGCCGCGGCTAATACGAGAACTTGAGGGTGCATTTGTCAGTGCTCCAGTCGGATGGAGAGGCGATCGTGTTTTGGGAATCTTTACCAGTGAAAACACTGCGACAAAGGGAATGCGCGACGCTATGGCGCGCAGCAAGTGGCCAATGGCTACGATAACGTGCACTAGCAATAATGGAGGCAGTCTGTACCAGTTCTTATGGAATCGGGCTGCGGATAACATTGGGTTAAATGGGTTGGGTGTTGATATCAAGAGATCTCCTGCCAATGATACTGAAGTTCTAGTTTTGACATGGGAAGGAAAGCCTCTGCCTCTTAAACCAGCAATCGTGAGCGATGCTTAAGATTCTCTAAATTGAGATGGAGCAAGTTTAGCCTTACTCAGGAGCGTTGGCATGAAAAACTTAACCTTAGTGGTAAAAGTCTGAGGTTTGCGACTTTCCCTTCAACTGACAGACGAAACTAGGTACATGTGGTCGCTCCGCGCAAAATTATATACATACATACATACTGCCATTGACTCAATTTAGTATCTTTAAATCATGACCTCGTTTAGTAACACATATCTGTTACCAAATGCTATAACTTTAGTGCAGAAGTTTTTGATGGCTAAAGTTATCGTAGTTGAAATCATAAGGGTTTCTATTCATACTCAGGGTGTATCTATGATAGACCTACAAGGGTCAACCGTATGTAGGTAAAGCGTTCTATTGAGAATCACCCA
Source organism: Thielaviopsis punctulata (assembly GCA_036034705.1). Classification (NCBI taxonomy): domain Eukaryota; kingdom Fungi; phylum Ascomycota; class Sordariomycetes; order Microascales; family Ceratocystidaceae; genus Thielaviopsis; species Thielaviopsis punctulata. The sequence goes on from CM069897.1 coordinate 3,042,833, forward strand.
TAGGAGGGAAGATAGTAATGACAGGGGGAAGGTTCTCCAAGTAAACCAACAGTCCTGGCTCCACTCTCCACTCAGGGCTTTCGGCCCCAGTTTAGTATACCCTAACCCTATCAAATCGTTCTCTTGCTCAACCCCGACAAGACCCACTTTAACCATGGCCATTCAAACATTGACTTAGGCCTTCTTGTTTCCGCTTCTGAAAGCTTCAACTAGACAAGATTCCCCCTTCCCCCTAAAATAACCATGAGTGATAATCTTACACAATTACAAGATGCTGTTGACCAGGTACGAAATGCTCTCGCGAAAATAATGCGAGAATCGTGCTAATTTATGTTGAAAAACTGTAGCTGGCGCAACAATTCGTTGCCTGTATTCACTTTGTGAATAAGCGACACGATCTGGAGCTCCTGTCGCCACAGGACAAAATTCGCGACGTCAAAAATGAGCCCGAAGAGAAGCCCGGTACATAATACACTCATAATATACGCGCCTTTGAGACTACTGGCTAACGTATCTGTATGTTGCAGTGGACCCTCTACCAGCCGACGACTTCAAGGCCGGACTCGTTGAACTTGCGCGCGACTTGATTATCACTGAGCAGCAAATTGAGGTTCTGATCTGCAGCCTTCCTGGTTTGGATAACACAGAAAACGATCAGGAAATGAATATTCGCGAACTCGAAGAAGAGTTGCGGGCGGCCGAAGCGCAGAGGCAAGAGGCCATTAAAGAAAAGGATGCCGTCCTGGCAAAGCTTGACCAAGTCATCAGAAGCATACATAGACCATGAGGGCCTAGAGTAGCCAACGAAGGAAAAGTGGATAGCTGTATCTGGATTTGGTATAAACAGCACGACCGGATATGATCCGTATGGTTCAATTTAATCATAAATGTGGCTTCTCTATTACATGCAGTTAAAATGGCAAACTGGGGTATCAACTCTAAGTGGAAGTGGCTTTGGACTTGAACAGGTGAGGGAACACATCACGCAACTCGCGCAGGTGGCTAATCTGGAATTGCGAGACCGGGATCTCGGGCGCCTGGACACCTTCCTCGACGAGATGGGCGGCAGTCCAACCAATCTCCTTTGCTTTTTTGCAGTTCATGGCCGCGTCGTCTGATATTGTTAGCATTAATTTCGAGTAGGCAAGATCTAAAGTTGACATACCGACGAAGTAACAGTTTGATACGTCCTCAATACCGGCATCCTTCATTGCGCGGGCATACGACTTTTCATGGGGCTTGCAAAGCAACGGCATATTGCTGTAGTCGCAGTATGTCAGACCGTCAAATAAATCATCAATGCCTAGTAGCTTCACCACCCGCTTGCCGTGGTTGACGTAGGCATTGGTGAAGAGCCAGAGCTTGACCTTGCTCCTATCAATGTCCTGCAGCAGGGCACGCAGCTCAGGATTCGGCTTAATAATCTCCTCTAGCGGAAGAGCATCGTCAACCTTTGCGTTGTAGTCAAGGGGGTCAATTTCGTGGTGCTTGACAAGACCCTCAATAGCCAGACCGTAGTTGGTGTAGTACTCCTTGTGGAGTCTGACAGCTTCATCCCATTCCAGATTTAGATGAGCTGCAAAGTACTCGTCGATGAGCTTGGCCATGCGTGTGTGAATCTGCGTACTCTTGGGATACAGGCAGTTATCAATATCACTAGATGTCGTGTAAGCTAGAGGCTGACTAAACGAAAGGATTAGCTGCTGTAAATAGTTACTTACAAGAAGAAGACCCCTTTGGGAGCGGAATTGGTGCGGTCAGAAGTCATTGTGGGCGGTTGTTGGGGTGTTATCTTTGTATGAGGGCCAAGATGTCGGCAGTATAAGCCCGAATAAGTGATGAAGTGGCGGCTGTGATGTAGAATTGGTGAACAGAGATTGGAGGTGTTAGATATGGATAGTATTGTTCTTGTCAAAGTAGAGTAAGAAAACGGAGCGCAAGAAGAAAACGAAAGGGAACGACGCATGAGGCTCAAATAGAAGACAGGAATACAGAATAAAACAACGCTAAAAGAACAAATATGTAAATCGCTAGTCGGCAGAATGCGCCTAGTCGGCAAAGACGAGTATGTACTATGTATGTTATTGCAGGTTGCAGGGTTAACTGAGTCACGCCGAAGAAGGGGAAGTAGCGGGGAGATAAGTTGAAGTAATTTCGTGATGGGACATGATTAAAGTTGACGAGTTGTACTTCTATGTCTATGGACATATGTATTATGTATTGTAGAACCTGAGGTACATACGGAGTACATATGTATGTTCCAAGTACAAGTACATACAATACGACAATACAGACCGGAGTTTAATATCAATGTAGTCACAGTGCCCAATACAGTGCCAGATGCACAACACACACAGCCACAGAAGTAAAACTTGCGAGTAACAACCACCCAATTTTAGCTTCTCCTATGAACAATTTTTTTTTTAACTACAAACACCACAAAAAACACCACAAGATACAACAGACAACATTTAACTCAGTCACACATCTCAAGACCAATTTTCTAGCCTGACCCGATTTGGCATTTGTGCTTAATTATCATAATTAGTGCCATTTGCATTGGAGCAGTAGATTCTTGGTTTGCTTTGTTGTTTGTGATGTACCGCTGCCTACACACTACATACTAACTTATTGAGTTTCTTGTTTCCTTGCTTACTTTATTGAGCTTGTGTTTGTTGGTTGTTGATTGCTTGCAGGGTTTTTGTTACTTGTGTCTGCATTTCAGAAACCTCAAAGTCTCTGCATGCAACACACATTTACATTGCTATTGTTACTACTACATACTACATAAACTTCCCCATCTGGAAACGTCAGATCTGGCGCAAAGACTTCTGTTTATTTTTTATTTTTTTATTTTTTTTTCCTTTCCCTACCCCTAAAATCTTTCTACCCACAATGAGCTCAGCTACAACAACCATAGACGCTGTGCCTAATCAACTATCAGCAGCCGAAAAGCATCAACTCGACCAGTACTTGAAAATCATTGCACTACGCGATGTTGTACTCTCGGGGAATCACCCGCGCATCAAGATTCCGGCCCGGTTGGCTGGAAAAGTGCCGCCTCCGCACGCCGTAACATCTCCCGTGCTCCTGCAGTCGCAGCCTAGCACTAGCGCTTCTGCTTTTGGGCCTACTGATTCAACCCCCGTTTCAGCGTCAGGATTAGTTCCTGCCCCGGCCTCGGGTGCGCCTTCTCGAGTTAACGGACAGGCGCCAAGAGCTCCAAAGTCTGCGACTGCTGCCGAAGTCTCCCAGTCGCTTGATGGTGCCACGAAAGCCGTTGTTGAAATCAACCCTATTCTACTACAAAAGTCAGATGAGTTGATCCGTGCTGAATTTCAGATGCGGCGTCAGCGGATTGAAAATGGCATCAAGAATGAGCTGGAGTCTAAGCGACTTGCTAACAAGGCGTCAATTCACCCGGAGCCCGAGCTGAACATTTCTGAAATCTTCGAACAGGCACAGCGCCTGGTTGCTGCCGCTGATGCTTCTGCTAATGCTATTGTTGCCTCTAACCTTGCCCCCGATGTTGATAGCGTGTCTGATGGTACTTTTTACTCATCTAGACATGATACCCCAAACTCACAGGACGACCAGCCCATGAGCATTGACGATGTTGCCTCAGTTGGCGAGCCCGCAAAGAAATATGATCAACGTCTAGAGACTTCCGCGCCTGGCGCAGCTCGTGCTGGCCCAGCTACAGTGCCCGCTTCCACAACGACTCAGGACTCTACTATGGCGCAGCCGCCTACCGTCTCCAGTAACTTACCTCCTTCCTACCCCCCCTCACGCCTCTCAGTACAGCGTTCGCTTTACGACCCTCAAATCTCGTCACTCCAAGGTACTGCTGGTATCTCAACCAGGCCAAGCAGTCGGCAAGATTTTGATTCTCTTGCCACCAACGCAGAGAATGGATCCAGTAGCTCAGCAGCAGCAACACGTAGCAACGATGACGTTTCTCCCATTTTCCGACCAATGGAAGTTGACCATTTCCCAGCCTCGACTTCTATGCAGTACCAGCGAACCCGCCGCATCTACGATGATGATTATGCGCCATCGACCGTTGTCCGTTCCCACAATCTTGTCCCTGCTGCGCCCCAGCCTCACCATGTGTCTCCTCTTGTCATGCAAAGTGGCGTGTCAAAGGTCGATACTACAGCTGCTCATCAAAACGCGTCATCTTCGCACCATGGTGATTCTGGAAGCAGTGCCCATACGTCTCCACATGACCCCAACAATAAGCGCAAGCAGAAGTCAAAGAAACGTAAGCAAGACCGCGGTTACGAAGCCAACGAGCCCGCCATTAAGACCGAGCCACAATCGCCCGAGCCGTTAAAAGCCAACCCGCATGCGACTAGCCGTAAACGCCAGAAGAGCAGACGACACGAAGCCCCAAGCGAAAACGATGAGATGCAGTACTCGCCTAACCAGGCTCCGGCGCCGAGGGATCCAAGGGTAGCTGGTGCGTATCCATCTTATGACCTGGAGTCGTACCCTGAACCGGAAGAAATAAGAGCTGAGCGCGTATACTACCAGCCTGGTGCTCCAGTATCGCGGCCGCCTCAGTTTGTGCGTCCAAGCTACCCAGCTTACAGCCAGATGGAGTATGGCCCTGAAAGATGCTATTACGAGCATCCGACAGAGCTTGAACCTCGAGGAGGTTATATGGAGGTTGATACCACCCCTGCGTATTTGAATGAGCCTGAGATGGCAATGTATCGGCCGGCGCAGGCGCGGACAGTTGTTAGAGTGGACCCTTATGGCCGCCATTACTACCACCCTTCACAACCCGAAGTCCAGCCGCACTATGCTGAAGAGGTAATTTACGAACAACCCGTGCGGGCTGCTTCACGACGCCCTGTGCCTGCTAGGTACTATGAAGAGGATGCGTATCGTGGGACTTCACCGGCTCACGTGGAAATGACCCAGTTCGCTCCTGGCAGACATGGGCAGCCGACTTCGCCTGTTTCTGCGGCTCGCCCTATTGACGAATATGGTCACGTTTATCCAGCAGCCCGGGCTCACGAAGAGAATCCGCGGTATATTCGGAATGCCACAGTGCGTCCGATGAGTGTCCGGCCTGGTGATGCCCATAGACGCATTGATGTGATACCTTATGCGCGCCCTGCCAGTAGCCGTCCTATGGACCCCATTAGATATTCAGGGCCTATGGAAGGTGCTTACCAGCGCATGACTAGTGTGCGACCTGAATCGGGCGAAGCGGTCCCGTCGTCGATTCCCGCAGCTCGACACTTCATGCCTCCACCGCCACCAATGTCTGTTCAGAGAGGATACAGCGTGAATCCGGTGGAGCGGGTGCAGCGTTCGTATAGCGTTCGGCCAGAGAGGATGTACGGAGAGGATGGGTATGTCGAGAGACAGCCAGCTGTGGAGGGGAACTATTCCGAGGAGATGTATCGGCGTTAAGCAGTGAAAATCAGGACATGGATGAAGACGAAAAAGAGAATGGAGGCATGGCTGTAGCCAAGGATATATACAAAAAAGATAATAATTGTTCTTTTCTAGCGGTTCAAACTCGAATATTAAAATAAATTGATGGTAATAATCAACTCTATCAATACGCTTTACTTGCAGCTTACGTGAATGTGATTACTTGTAGTGATATGTTTCTCCCAACGTACTTGTACATATCAAGGGTAATGATGCCGATACATGTCCATATATGTGTGTATCATGGTACATATGTGTGAATTGATATAGGAAAACCGTCATATACGTGATAGATCTTGTGCACTCCATCTTCACGACAACTCAGAAGCTTTAGTAATCGTTATTGATTGAACACGCCATAAGGCAGCCAATCTATGAGTAAGTGACACTTGCCACTTGAGTGTTTTTAAGGCCGACCCTTAACGAGGAGGTGTTTGGCAAGGAGGAAGGGAAGAGTGTTAAATGTTAAAGGATAACATTTTGTCTATTGTTCGGGATGTTGGAAGAAAGCGTTGAAGAGAAACTGAGGGTTGATGGAGAATAGTGTAGAGTGTAGAGACGAACCCGATGGGTAAGATACAGATGAAGGTAACACTACCAAGTTGGTTAATATGTGGTGACATGTTTGCCAAAACGACAATGAATAAACAAAAGAGGTAGTGACAATAGCACACCCTTTAAATACGCCCCTTTGTGTAGCCAGTGGAGTGAAGCATTGCATACTTGGAGACGAATAAAATAGGTACCAGAGACATGTAAAACACAAAACACTCCAGCAGATCAAGAAGTACAGTGCAAGAAGGGAAAGGGGAGAATGAAGCTCTGGCTCTCGACTTGAACTTAGCTTGTGCGTATCCACATACAGAACACACGTTTTAGTCAAGTTGCGAATCTTGGTCTTTTTCATTTTATATTATATATTATGTTGTGGGACAAGAGCTTGAGAGACTTGTTAAAAGAAGGGGCCAGATTTTTGGACTATTTTTTTTTTTTTTTTTTTTTTACAGGAAAGA
>CM069897.1:3049319-3080062 GCA_036034705.1 Thielaviopsis punctulata
TTTTTTTTTTTTTTTTTTTTTTTTACAGGAAAGAACGGTAAACCGCTGTTTGCCTGCAACTTGTTAAGAGGCCCAAGGATTCAGACTGAAAAAAGTAAGGAGTTGTTGATTTTACATACTACGTACTGGTATGTACTTATTTAGCACGTATATGTATTTCCTTTGTATTCTACAACATACTTGTAGTTTTTGTGCACAGCCTCAACTTGAGGCAAAGGCGAGTCCGACAATGATAGTACATATGTAATACTGCGTACATATTGCCAGACGAAAAACAAAGACGTGAAAAAAGGGACTTGATAAGGCGGGTGGAATAAGCAACAATTAAAGAGTGGCCAAGTTGTCGAAAAACCATCCCACACGTTATGCAAGCCAACAACATGTGACACTTGCTCGGAAAAAAAAAGTACTTTACGTATGTACATACATACATACATACATACATACATACATACATACATACACACATACATACATAGTACATATGTAGGTTCCTTTTGTTTACGAATTTTGTCCACGTATCTGCGCATTGCATTGTTTGTACTGTTTAACATTTAACATTCGTGATTGAATTTCAACTTCGCGCCCAGGGCAAATGGAGTGCTTCCTTTCCCTTTTCTTTTCCTGAATCTTTGATTAAGTGTTTGGCCGGACAACCTGATTGTTAAGAAACAATTTATACCTGGATGTCATTCATTCTTAGGTGGCGGCCCCGCTAAATAGTTAGTAAATAAAACATACTTAAAGGAGAGTTTTCAATGCCTGCTGATATATGTACTTGCATGTACATACATAGTACATTTATGCTTGTACAATGAATATAACTCGCCCTGATGCTGCAAGTTGGGTATGCTTTATTTTTTTTTGTATATTTTAAGCAACAACGAAACGCCGGCTGGTTCTATAGCTAAATTTTCTTTGCCTTTGATTTCATAAGAAGATGTACTACGTGCGTTGATACTGGTGATATTCATAAAAGATTGGGAGTGACTGGCGACTTGCGGCTTTATAATTTCTATTGTTAAGGACCACCAAGAATAACTGGCTGCGGCTATGCAAAATATAAGACAAATTGGTTTCAATACCGAGAGAGCTGGGTTAAGTCGCATTTCAGAGAATAGATTGAAAGACTCGTCTTGGCAAGTTGTACATATATGTGCATCTTGATCTTGAGGCTCTTCATACACTTGTAGATTTCATCATATGTACTCCGTATGTACACAACAACAGCATTTCAAGTAAAGCAAACAAAAGAACGCGGAATGCAACCTTGTTTATCAAGATCTTGAGGGGGACTACAAGCAAACTTGGGAATGCTTGAAGAACAACTTGTCTTTGGGGAATCTAGCAATATAAGCATAACGTTTTGATGAATGTAGTATACCAGGCCCTGTTTCTGCAAAAAGCTTATTGTGTACGGAGTATCGTGCTTCCTTCATCTAGGAACTAGGAATTAAGATACATACGTAGTACAATACATACATCGAACTTGTAATTAATCTTGGGGGCGAAGTAAATTGTTTGCATATAAAATATTCATACATGAGAGAAGAAAAAAAAGTAATGAATTACAGCCCCTCTGTAGTCTTGTCCGTCAAGCCTGGTCCATAGTAAACCAGGATATTTTCTTCTTATGTTAGCACGTGACTCGCCGCAGGTTCAAAAAAACATGCATGTTGCATACATACTGTGTATTATGTATGATATAAGTGGACCTTTACAGTATTGTTGGACTGTCGGCACTGTTTTTCTTTCTGGTAACAGCCGAACGGGATGGGATTACTTATTACTTGTTGCTAAAACACAACTGGTCCTTCCCGTTTGCTCCGATGCTGTGGGCCTTTTCTCTTCGGGCCCATATATTTGAAAGCCGAAAAGAATCCGTACACAACCGTTTCTTCTGTTGCGCTCAATCGTTGCCATGATTTTATATCGTCAACCCGTTTCACTAGGGAGACGAAAAGCAGAGTGAAAAAGCCCTGGGGGTGAGTAATTTTTTTTTCCAATGAAAAAAGGCAGAAAAGAATTTTGAGGCATCAAGAGGCCCTAAGCCCCGGACAGTTTTTGGGATGAAAAAAAAAAAAGTCTAATCGGCCACAACTTGGGCCCCACGCACTGACCATGAAGCCAGCCCGATAGAAATCAGTGGTAAAGTTGGTCAACTGGGTCGGAAAACCCGCAGTATGAAGCAGTTTCGGGTTTTAAGATGGACAGCGTTTATAAACAGTTTGTTATTGCTGGTGCCAGAACCATACTATGTATGTACGTGTATTTAACATACACACTTGTACATATACTTACAAGGAACAAGTCTGTAGATAACTGCAAAACTCTAAATTCATAACAATATTCGCAGAAGTCGGAGCTGAGCTAAATCTTCCCTTGCATCAAGAACGTTGATACATACATGTACTTGTATGTCTACGAAGCAACATTCAGCCATGAAGCTTTTTCAAACATCCAAAGGGAGAGACGGGCAAGACGGAGATTGCCAAGTTCAAGCAAACATTTCAGAGCGACCTTATAAGAGTAAGCCTGCGGGACATAAAGAGCGAAGAAGGGGCCTGATGGCATCGGTACAAAGCCATAAATAGTGAAGGATACACTTGTCAGAAGCTTTGAGACTTGGCCTGTTGGAGAAAACTGCATGTAAAAGCTAACGGAAGATAAACATAAAAATGTATGCATTTATATGCACGTCTTCATGTATGTACAAGTACATTACATACCGAGGTGCATACACACGTATGCAGGTACTTGGTCCACAGCCGGTCCGTAGTGTGATGTTTGTGAATCTTCACAGCAAGTTTCCATTTTTTTAAGCAAAACAAAAACATATTTGTATCGCCAGATGGAAGCTCCCAGAATTATCGGCGTGATGTAGCTTTCGCTCTGTACAGTATTATGTAAAATAGTATGTTGTGTATATTTATATACTGTACATGTATGTACATGTTGGTATTTAGCGTTGTTAGCAAAGCCCTGGTCTGAGTTCTGTAACAAGCGCTAGTGACCCTTTTAATTGTTAAAAGGCCTTGCCCTATGACGGCAGAACAGGGCAAGAAAGTACATATAAATACTGGAGGGGGTTTTAGCTTAGACGTACTGGGGGGACATTCCAGCTCAGTGGCCTGAAAGTTTACCGCCAAAGGTACCGCCTAATCTTGTGTGTACATTACATTGTATACTGTATACTATTATGTACTTGTATGTACTACTTTGAACCTTGGATCATAGAGCCAGGCACAAGTACTTCAACCTCGAGCCTGACCATTCTAATCTTCAGCCTATCGTCATTGATCTCAATCAACTTATTCAATCATCATTCTACATAGTACATCATTTCTCATATTCTTTATTCCCTCTGTTCATTTTTTTCCTTGGGTTTGATTCTTCTTTTTGCCCGTCTTGTTGTGCTATCAGAGCGCCAATCAGCATGCGACTTTAGATATGTAAACATACATACATGTACCCGAGAGAAGATAGCCTAGCCTAACCTGACCTGACCTGACCTGACCTGCCGACCCAAGCCCTGACTCTGAGTCTCAGTCTGCCGCTTTATTCTTCTCTGTCCAGGTTCTTGTCGTGGCCTGGCCTTTGCTTCGGTATTTTTCTTATTCTTATTTTTCGCTGCCGCTTCAGCGTGGGCTCTATGGTATATTTTCTTCGCTTCTGCTCGCTTTTCTGGTTAAACAGAACAACCCCAAGTCATCAATCAACCCGAACCGAATCCCTTGATTGAGGGCATCATAAATACAGACGAAGGTTCCTTTTCTGCATTCTTGACTCAATAAAAGCAAATCAATCACTCGACGTGAATGCTTTGCTTGTTTGCTGCCTCTTGACAAGACAGCCCGACCGACCTTGTTCCCATCAAAGCGTCCGTCTTTTGTCTTGGTGTGGATATTTTTATTTTTCTCTTCGTTTTTTTACCTTTTTTTCTCTTCTTTGATTCCTTCTTTTCTCTCTTTGCGAAGTGGTCAACTGGATTTACCGCTGCCGCTTTTCTATTTTGCCCTGCCCTGCCTTTACTTCGCTTCGCTTCCTCCATTTCTCACCTCGATCAATCAATCCTGCTTTGCTTCATCTTTGTCTACATACTTCGTCTTTCTTCATAGTGGACTTTGATTCTGTTTCTTGCTTGACTTGATCTCGCTCTCACTTTTCCCCTCTCGACACCTTGTCTCGTGTACCGTCGTCGATATCAATTGATTGCTTTCATTAGCAAGCGTTTCTCTCTTGGCATCCTCTTTGTCTTGGTGTGATTGATTTCATTTCTAGGACTTGTTGCTTTCTGACCGCTTTGCCATTGAAAACCCCGAGCCCGCCATATCCGCAACCGTATATTGACTACATACCGCCTTGATTCCTCCGAATAGTCGCCTACAATATCCATCAGCTGTACAACAATCATTTCGCCAGGCCACTTCATTTCATCACTTCATCATAGTTTCCCTCTTTGCTTCTCTCCCTCATGCACTGCCGACGCATGCCTCATTTTGTCTGCCCATCATGAATAAGCTCGCCAATGTGCGCTGGTCTGACCGCATGCCACCTCTATCGTTTCGTCCGCAACAACCTATGGCGTCGGCAATGGCGCATGGTGCCATGAGTCCGATGCCGACCATGGGCCATGTCCCGATGCACCCTTCGCAGATGCAAAATGCTGCTCCTGGCACCCACCAGATGCCTCTGGCAATTACACCTCGAAACCCCGAGTTTGTGCAGTACTCGTTCAACATTCCTTTTACGTGCGACCTCGCTGGCCCCAACACGGAAGATATTCTCCACGCTACTCAGGATGCCGTTATGAGATGGACTCACCCGGCTGAGGCCCCCGACAACGTTCCCGTTTCCGAATTACCCGTCCACACCGAACACTTGAAGAACCTTGGCCAGCTCTGCAAGGACTTGTCAGAGTCGCCGCTTCCTGTTAAGGCCATTGCCGAAACCACCAACACGGTTGTCAACAACAAGCCGCACCGTACCGTCACCGTTTTGCTGTCTGGCCCGCCGGAGTTAGTTCAGAAGAGCCGTGAGACGATCCTCAATGGAACTCCCATTGCCTTGGTAGGTATACCATGTCTATTTATAAAACACACATGCAAGCAAGCAAGGCTAACCAGTTTATTTATAGACATGCTCGACAGTTGATATTGATGGAAAGCTGGTTTGTGACCTCAAGGCTGGTGTCTTGAAGCAAGAGGTGATGGAAATGCTTGACAGTATTTCGCACTTTTGTGGAGTTGATATCTTCCTTCTTGGCCCCAAGCTTTCGCTGCTGACTCTTCAGAGCGCTGCAGGGCGCGTTGACAAGCGCTGGAGAATTGCTATTTACGGTGATGTTGGCTCTGTTGACCACGCCAAGGTGCATGTTTTGCTCCGTATCGATGAAATGCTCGGGCGTTCTCTTGCCTCGCTCAAATTAGAGCCGTTTTACCACCAGCCCATTTGCGGCAGACACCGTAAGAACATTAAAGTTCTCGAGTCGTCAACCGGCACTTCGATATACTTTCCGCCTCATCTTCTTCAACTGAACCGCTTCTACGTTCCAAGTGCTCACCGCCGCGATCCCAGCGACATCTTCATCACTGGTGAAACCGAAGAAGGCATTGCACGTGCCAAAGCCAAGCTTACCGAAATGGCGGCCATGACACGCATTGACCCCAAGGAAGTCGAGATTGACTGCGACAAGATGGACAACATTCTCCTGAATCGCCTGGACAGAGTGCGCAAGATTGGGGACACCTATGGCACCCATATTGCTCTGCCTGGTCTTGGTACCCGTCGCAACCGTATGAGTGTACGGGGTGCTGACCAATCTCAATGTGAGCGTAGCATTCGTGAGATTCTGGATCTTACTGGTCAGTTTTACCACGGCTACTGGTGCATGCGTCCTGGCGCATACTCTCTTCCCGATGAAGATACTGTTTCAGCCCTCTTGAAAACGATTACGGCCACTTCAGGCGCGGAAGTCATGTTTGATGGCGAGCTCTTTACCATTAACGGTACCGACGATGCTGTCAAGACTGCCATCAAGATGATTTCCGAGGCCCCTGGTTTTGGTGACCAGCCCTTCTCGGCCCATATAAAGATTGAACTGGCTGTTGAGCACAAGGAGTTTGTGAGTGGAAAGAAGAACGGAAAGCTTAACAAGATCATTCACATGGTGCAAAAGATTGGCCTGATTCATATTTTGTTTGAGGGGTACAACGAGTACAACTTCAACATTGAGGTTATCAGTCAAAACTACAAGGCGCTTGAAGCTGGCATCAGCTATGTCGAGCAAGAGATGCCTGCTTCGATCTCGTTCCATGTTCCAGACCAGTATCACAAGAAGATTATCGGTATTGGCGGCCACCACATCCAGAGCATCATGCGCAAGCATTCAGTGTTTGTCAAGTTTTCCAACGCCATGGATCGTGGCGGTGCTGGGCGTGAAGAGGATGATCTTCAGGTTGGAAATGTTGTCTGCCGTACGCCTGCGCGTAATGCTCAGAACCTGGAGGCTGTGAAGAGCGAGATTCTGGAAATGGTTGACGAGGCTGATTCTGAGTACACCTCGCAGATTGTGGATGTGGATCGTCTCTTCCAGCGTCGTCTTCTAGCGCGTCTGCGTGATCTCGATAAGATGGAGAAGAAGTTCAACTGCAAGATTATTTTTCCCAGTACCGAGCAGGCCAGCGATGAAGTGACTGTGATTGGTCCTCAGTGGAACGTTCCGCGCTGTGCCGACGAGCTTCTCGGCATGGTTCCTGATGTGCACGAGATGGTGTTTGAGAAGACTGAGTCGCTGTCAGAATTTTTGGACTCTGCGCAGTTTTCCAAGACGCTGGTCTCGCAGCTGGACGCTCAAGAAGTCAGTGTGGACGTTCGGGCTAATGAGGAGAAGACGGAGTCCGGCGTGGAGACGGTGTCTCTGGTTCTGTCGTTTACCCGAAACAATGCTGCTGGACTGAGCGAGGTGATTGAACAGATGCTGGCTTCGATGACGAGTGCTGGTGTTGATGTCAAGATCCGGTCTGGCTCTCTGCCCCGGCCCAAGTCTGACTCGTTTGAGGACTCGCTGCCGTTCTTCAACTCCAAGCTGCTGCAGAATGCCCCCGTTTCTTCGGGCAAGGCCAAGGAGTCGCCGGTTGAGTCGCTGTTTGTGGAGGAGGTGACGCGTGGACGCAATACGCTGTTTGATCGCCTGCGCAAGCCCGGGGGCATTTCCATTGCTTCATTCCTGGACAGACGTAAGAACAGCTCCCATGCGGTCAACCCCGCCACGCTCTTTACGGGATCGGCTAACGTGTCGATGACGTCTCTGATATCGATTGAGTCTACGCGCAGCTTCCACGCTGATCGCAACCCGTGGAACGATAGTGGAGTCAACCTGGACGACGACAGCTCGAGCATTCTATCGGTCAATGCCACCAGTTCTCTTGCACCTCCGGGTAGCAGCAGCAACAACAATGCTAGCAACCCGTGGGCTCTGCAACCGCAACTGAACGCGGCAGATGCCAAGCTGGTGCCGACGATTTCCCATCCAGGCGACACGACGCCGCGTCACCTTCCGCGGGCTTCGGGCGACAGCGGACGCCCTTCTACTTCGCACTCCATCAATTCTTCGGGTTCTGGATACCCTGGCGGCCCGGCCAACAACGGGCCGATTGTTAGATTCAATTAGAGTACACGACGCACGCACGCACGCATCCTTTCTTTGCCCCCTCCCTTCCCGCTACGCTTCGTTATGGTGGTTCTCTCCTTCTGGCGTAACCAACCGCCTTGCCCCCTGTTTCGTTTTCCCTCTTTTTTATGCTTTACATGATATGCCATCAAATACCCATTCCATTTTTTGCCCTTCTTCCCGTTGCCCCTTTGCATCTTTATGGCATGCTTCTTTCTGTCCTGTCTATCATATCGTTCGCTTTGACAAGTTATACCCATACCCTCATCTGGCTGGATCATAGGCGCACAACTCAAATACCCCGGAACCCAAGGTGCTTTTTCTGTTGCTTTTTTTTCTTTTCTTTTTTTGAGTGCTGGTTTTTTTTCTGCTTTGAATTTTTTTTTGCTGGTTTGCTTTGGTCGATGCCCCTATTGTTGATGATTTCCATTGGTTTTGCTTTTTCTTCTCTACGTCCACCGTGCTCCGTCTTCAGTTACGATGGCGATAGAAATGAGAAGCAGGCCGTTTGTTATATTGGATTGCCTATTTCGTTTTGTTCTTTTTATGGACGGAGAAACAAGGACGAAGAAGAAGAGGAAGAAAAAGAACCGTCTCTTCGTTTTTTCTGTGGGTAGAAATCTCTGGTTGTATTTTTTTTTGTATAGGTTTTCAACCTTTCTTGTTCTTCTTTCTACTTGACCCTTGATTCTCATTTCAGCCATGATGTTTCCTTTTGTTCTCTGCTTTACGCTTTTCTTGATCATCCGATATTTCCCCAATCTGCTCTTTCCTGTTTTTGCGTTTTCTTCTTTTGCGTTTTTCTTTTTAACACGATATCCACAAATATACCCATTTAAACTTTCTTGCGTCTTTCATTCACTTTTTGGTTTTCTTGCTTTTCTTTCTGTGTTACTTATACTCTCTCTCGTTTTGTTCTTTTGAATTTTGCGTTTTTCTTTCTTTCTTTTTTTCTTGCTGTTGTTTGTCTTGACTTTGTTAATTTGGAAGGCATCTTGCGATTGGGTTTGGGAATGAGGAGGAAAATGAAGGACGACGAATGTGGCATTATTGTAATGCTTTCTATAGTGCATAGGATCTACGGAATCAGATATGTATGTGTAGTGCTGAGTTGAATTACCGAGTTACCGTGTGTGTCTGCATCTGCTGTGTTTTATTACAACGTGTAGTGTAAATTTACACGTGTGTATGCATGTACTGTACTGCTATCTACGTATGTACATAGTAGTAGTACATAATGCCGAAACCCCAACCTTACCGAAGCACCGGCCCAACCCTGACAGCCTGCCTCTCCCGCTTCTCTTTGAGCTTTTGTTTCTTAAGCATCACCTGCTCGGCCTTTTTCTTGGCCATCTGAAGCTCCTTGTACCGCCCACGCGCTCCATGCTTGAGCTTTGTAATCATATCGCCCGCCATGCCTTTGGTCAAATGCTGCGGCCCGAGCGTCGCGCCGCTGGCCGGCAACTTGGCCGTCTTTCCTCTCTGCATCTCCTGTTGGCTCTCATCGCCGTCCGCAGCTAGAGAGCTTTCACCATCGTTGGAAATGCCGCTGCACAGCTTCCAGTACTGCTCTTTCGTCAGCTCCGGCGCCTTTTGAACTTTGTTGAGGAAATTAATCTGCTGCAGCGTCGCCGGCTTCGCGCGCCATGGCGCATACGACAGAATAAACTGCTGCGGAAAGTTCTTCTGCGCCCACGTATCCGCCGCCGCCACCGCGTGCTCCAGCGTTTCCACCTTGGCCAGCGACCGCGGCGCGGCGTACGGCGACACGGGCTTTTTGCTGCGTGCGTCGTGGGCTGCGCGAAGCTCTTCAACCAGGTGCTTTTCCAGCCGGCGCACGTGTATGACTTCGAAGCCGCGCGTTGACTCCGGCTCGATGCGCAGATATGACCCATCGGGCCCAGTGAGGATAAACGTGTCGTGGTTTACGTGCACCCAGGCGAAGCGGCTGAGAGAGCGGATGGCGCGGTCGACAACGGGGTTAGCAAGCAGGTCGAAGACGCTGTCGTACTTGACCAGGTTGACGGCAACTTCGCTGTCGTCGACTTGCATCTCAGCCAGGCTGGAGGCGAGACTGGGAGCCTGGTCGATGGTGGCGCTTTTTACTAGATCGATAAGTTCCTGCACGCTGTCCTGTTCGCTTCCAGCACCATTATTGCCCATTTCCGCGCTTTTCTGGCGTAGTTCTTCGAGGCTGGCGCCGTTGATGACTTCGCTGGGGTCCAGGCCAAATAGCGTGGGGGTGGCGATGAGGCCAGTTTCAACCGAGGCTACCATGTCAATTATGTGGCAGTCCTTCTTGTCTGGATGCAGACGCATGCCGCGGCCAACCATCTGAATCAAGAGGTTCCGGCTCTGCGTGGGTCGGGCCAGCAACACACAGTCAATATTGGGAATATCCGTACCCTCGGTAAAGACACCGCAGTTGACTAGCACGGGAAACTTTCCAGCACGAAAGGCATCCAGGATTTCGCGGCGGTCATAGTTGTTTGTGTCTGAAGTAACATAGCGGGCGTCAATGCCACGGCGCTGGAACTCTGTCGTTAGATCAACTACGTGCTGCTTGTCCACGGCAAACACTAACGAACTCTTGCGGTCAGAGGCAATGGAGAGCCAGGTGCGCACGGTAATGTCGTTTGTCTCGGTGGTGTTGACGGCTTGGGACAGGTCGCTTGTGATGTAGTCACCGGTGGAAGACGACGAGCGCACGTTGCTCAGATCAACCTGGGAGGAGACGCAGGTAAAAAAGACATCGCATAGCCACTTGTCGCCAATCATCTCAACATAGTCGCGATGGTACACAATGTCGTCAATGGCAGCACCAAGGCTGATGCCATCAGTGCGGGAGAATGTAGCAGAGACACCGACTAAAGATGGAAAGGCAGTTATGTTGGCGCCTTCAGCGGGAGTGTTCCTGAGGTTAAAGTGATCGAGAATTTCCATATAGGAGCTGGCCACGATGTGGTGGGCTTCGTCAACAAGGATCAGCTTGAAATCAGCGGGATTGTAGTTGTCCAGACGATCGCCCGAAATCAAACTGCGCACGCTGGCAACCGTGATGTCAGCAGTCCCTGTGGCATGGTCCTTGCCCATCTCGATTTCTACCGTCTTGTGCGGATAGGCCCTTCGGCAGTGAGCGGCAGCCTGGTGCACGAGTTCCCTGCGATGGGCCAGAATTAGGGTTCTAGTGGCCTGGGGAGTCAAGTCTGGCACGCGGGAGATTAGTTGGGTGAAGATGACCTGGCGTTGTTAGCTGTTTGCAGCACAATACACATATGTATATATATATAGCTGTGTACGTTGGCACATAAGATATTCATGCGTCCACCTACAGGCTGGTATGCAAATCAAACTCACCGTCTTTCCACCGCCCGTGGCCAACGACACGCCCACCCGCTTCTTTCCATCGGCTAGGGCTGTAGTAACTGCATCAAGGCATTGAATCTGGTAGTCGCGCAGCTTGATTTCGGGCAATACATGAGGCACTGGCAGTGTTTTGCCGTCGTCTACCAGACTGGCTTTGATAGAAACGGTTTGGTGGAAAGCCCGCGCTGGAACTGGTTGGCGTAATATGGTGCGGTTTATCTGGGGAAGGGCTCTGTGAAGCGGCACTCGTAAAATAAGCCGCGTTTGTCTTAATATTGGTGATATCATCTTGTTATGAGTGGCTGTGAGAAATGAACTTCAAGGGTTGAGATACATAGTACATAGGTGGATGGACGAGTAAGTTGAGGCTTGTTTTGCTGCTTAACAGATTTGCTTGTGGTTACAGCGGGCTAGTGTTAAGGTGCCATGCGCTCGCTTTATGGTGGGGCTAGAAACCTACCAAAAAGCTTGTTTTGGCTAGCGTCGACTTTTCGCTTGACATGTGAATCCGTTCAACTTATTCACAGCCGCGCGTTTCAACAATGCCTTGAACTTTTGTTCTTTCATTGCCTCTAATCTTCTAACCGGCAATGCCATTTCACTCTTTGCACCGCCCAACCCTCTGGTATCCCTCATAATGAGCTCCGACTCAGAATTCGCTCCCTTCACATCCTCGCCGTCTCCCTCGACAAAACGCAAGCGAAACTCCGTCCATTCCGATTCTCCGCGTCCATTCAAGCGTCTTGCTGGCCCTGTTCAGCCTGCCTATATCGATTTACTGAACGAGGAAACCACAGCCGCTTCCCAGCGCACTGGCCTTGCCTCCAATGACGTCGACTCTTTCCAGCCCTCTCAGCTCGGCTGCATTCTCTGGACGGCCCTTGAGAAAAAGTCTCTTCTGGATGCCGTGGCGCGCGATGGACGGCACAATCTCCGCGCGATAGCGATGCAGGTGCGCACAAAGAGCGAAGTCGAAGTTGCCCAGTACATTGCTTTCATGACTGCTGCCCGCGACCAGCGCCGCCAGCGAGGCCGACTGCCACTGCTGCACCCCGCAGACATCCCTGCTGCGGTGGAAATCAGCCAGCCCTGTGCGCTGACTCTGGAAAAGACAGCCGATGCTCTATCCATGCGCCAAGAGGGACATGAGAGGAAGGTCGAGGAGCAGCGTTGGGGAGAGTTCTGGAGAATTGACGAGGAAATTGCTGCGGCGCTCGATCTCAAGACACGGGCATATATCAAAAGTGAACAAGAGCCGTCGGACGACAACATGGCTTTCGCAACACTGTTCAATATCAGCGAGCTCTTGGGCATGACCAGGCGCATCTTCATGAATGCCACAGTGCCCGAGTATAACTGGGAGTTTGTGGATGCCGGTACTCCGGCCATCAGAGCAACGGCATTGGCAGACCTCCATACCCTGGTTTCCAGTCTAACGAGAAGAATCATGTACTCGGCCCTTTCAATAGCTGAAATGGGCCTGATTTCCAAAAATTCAGACAGGTTGCAATCGTCAGGTGTTAGGGCACGAGACATCAAGGCTGCTGTGGCTTCACTCGACCTTGCCGATCGGCGGGATTTCTGGGCCAAAGCTGCGCGGCGTTTACGGCTTAATGTCGTGGATGACATTGTAGAGGATGACAAAGAGCAAGCTCTAAATTTGGAGGAGATGCAAGATTTGGACTACGAGCCCAACTGCGACGATGATTTCGATGATGATGAACCCGCTTTGAAGAGTCTTAGCTACGATGAAGTCGAAAGCGCACTGTTGCCTCCACCCTGTGACGAAGAAAGCCCCATCATCTTTGACGACAACGACGACGAATCACACCCCGAATCCCCTGCCAGCGACGGTAATGAGTACACCTCCTTTGCGCCGCCAAACCCCCCCATCCCAGATTCTCACGATACCGCCGCCGATCTCGCCGAGATCTTTGAGTACACCGCCATCGATTTCACAAACCCACACTCTGCAGAATCCGCTCTTCTGCACCGCCTTGCCGTCGAAAAGGAGCATGACGAGTGCGCTGAGCGGTATGATGCTGAGGCTGCGCGTGCTGAAGAGGCTCGGCTGTGGAATATCCTAGGGGAAACGCCGCCGCAGCCTATTAGCAAGGATGACGGAAAGCTGCCGCAAAAGGATCACAAGAGTATGGCAGTGGATGATATATATAGCGTGGATTCGTGGAGGGACAAGATTAAGTATATCCCAGAGTGGGAGACGGCGTACAATCAGGCATAGATGTGATCTCTCTCTCTCCAAAAAAAAGGCTTAAATAAAATAGAAAATGCAAATTGGATATCTTGTTAAAGTACAAAGAGTTAAAAGAAATTTTTGCTCCGTTCCGGGCCTGCTTCTCCCAGCCGATTCCCCCTTACTCAAGCCAGGTCTACCGCCTCTTCCGTGGTCTACTCTTTGCCGACGCCCTTGTCCTCTGCCCCCGCACACCCTTTGTCTTGGCCTTTATCTCTTCTGAACTTTCGTCATCCTCATCATCGTCCTCCTCTGACTCATCCTCATCATCGTCCTCGTCTTTGCTCTCCGCTTCACTCTCCGTCTCCTCGGTACGCCGACGCACATTTGCTCGGCCCCGTCCACTGCGCGCTCTCGCCTGCGCACTCTTGGCCGCGGCGGCCGCAGCCGCGCGTCCACGCATGCCGGTTTTCGGAGTCGCCCGTGGCGCGACATCGCTCAAGTCCTCGCTGTCACCCCTGGTGCTACTGCGGGTATTCTTGCGGGGCTTGCGCTTTGCGGCAGCCGTGGCAGCCGACGGCGCAGATGGACGCGACGACAACGACGCAGACAGCGGCGGGCTGTCGAGATCCTGATCAGAGGCAGAGTCGGGCGGCGGCGATGGCGACGGCGAGCCATTGAGGCGCTCGGGCGATGTGTCGCGGTCCGGGTCGAGCACGCGCTGCATGATGCGGTCGTAGAACATGGCGGGTGGCAGGTGGAACTCGTGATAGCGGTCCTCGGGAGCATCTTCTTCAAAGTTCTCGCGCTCGTCGATGGCGTCCAGGTTGTAAAAGACGCGCAGCTTTTGCCAGATGTGCGGGATGCGAATATGTGGGTAGACCTCCGGGTCGAAACCGTGATTGCGCAGGTGTTCGTGGATGGCTAGCATGCGGAAGCGACGGTGCATGCCTGGATGCGCGTTAGGGTTAAGTTCCGGAGGGGAGGAAGACGAGGCTGTCAAAAGAAGGGCAAGAAAAAAAAAAAGAAATACCTGCAGGTTTCCACCGAATCGTGGCTTTAAACAACGATGCTTCCTGGTCGGCGGTCCAGTAGTTCGTCAGGTCTTCCAAGCCGGGTTGCAGAATCGACATGGACCCGACCGACGCGGCATCGGACGCCGACTCGTCCTTGTCGTCGTGATCGACATCCATTGCATCGGCATCGACATCGGCGTCTGCGGCGGAATTGGCGTCGACATCGGCGCGGTCATCCGAGTCGGATTCGGGCGGTTGATTTGTCTTGAGTTTCTTTTTCGGTGGCATTTTTCTTTTTATTTACAGGGCGGTTTGAAGGTTGAAGCAGCAAAAAATTCAATTTTATTTAACAATTGAAGCTTTTCCTTGTCACATAGCTTGGTGGCGTGGGCCAGTGTCCAGTGGGTCAAATTTATGTGTACATTAAACGTCAGTGTTTGCGCCTTTCAACGTCGGCTGCTTTTGGTCTTGTTACTTCCCTTATATATGCATGTAATACACAGTATGTACATAGTTTGCGCCAACGCGACCAGCGCGCGCTTCCGAAGCAATTGAGAACTCTTCTTCTATAATGGACGGAATCCATCCATTAATGGCTGATTCTACGCACCTTGCAATCCCGTCTCCGGCGCCGGCACCCAAAGCCGCCGACTTGTTTGCAGTGCCGGATCTGTGGCGCACGTCTCAGTGGATGCGACCCGATGGCGACGGCGATGAAGTCAAGTATTACTTTGGGCAGGACATCTCAGGTATATTCACCTTTCTCTCTCTCTTCACACCAGTAAAAACTAACAAATGCAGGCCTGGTGATCAAACGCCCTGTCGTGGATACTGCTGTCGAACCCAGTCCGTTCTTTCGCCTGCCACAGATTGATCCAGACGTTGAGGTTGAAGCACCACTTCCAAGCTTAAACCCCGTGTCGCCAGCAGAAGCAGCAGCATCTTCTTTATCAGAGCCAGCAGATGCATTGCAGTCCCAGAGATCAGATGACGATTCGTTCTCCGACGATGACTTGTGGGCGGCTGCGGCGATGCCTGTGGTAAAAGAGCCGGCTTACCGTTCGTGGGCTGCGTTTACTAGCACAGAACAAGACCCGCCACGGCCGGAGGCGCAGTTGATTACAGAGGCACGACCAGAGGCATACGACGTAATTCTTCGAGAGCAGTCGGCAGACGACTCAGTGGCTGATGGCGCGATATACATGGCCTGTCTCTTATCTGCCGTGCTCGGGCGCGAATCCGTCTTTTTTGTGTGGGATGCCGACAAAAAGAACATGTCGCCTGTCATTCCCAATCTCCGCATATCCGGCTTCTCCCGCGCCATTCTCAGCTCCGTTGAGTCGCAGTGTCTGGAATGCGGTCATCTCTTCCGCCGGCTGCAGGCGTTTGTGCAGTCCACATACTCAAAGACGTCATCGAGATGTCGTGTCGCGCTCGCCAGCGCCATCGAAACCGTTCTCGGCGTTGTGGAATCGGATATCGCCTTACGTGAGCAACCGCAATCGGTTCTGCAACTACAGCATTTAGCCAGCAAGGCCCATCTAGTGTTTGCACAGTTCCATGGGCTGGTCTCACAGCTACGGTCGAAACACTCTGATGAAGTTATTTTACAGACAGTCTTTGAGAACGCGCAAGTTTCAGAGTACAACTCAGTCGCCATTCACGCTGCTATGCGTGTCTTGCTTCAGCGTGTGTCGCAGCCATGGATTGACTTTATAGAAGAATGGGTTGGCCTGAAGCATGAAGACGGCATGCCGCTCTCGAAATCCGAAGTCGGTGCTGCCAAGCACTTCGTAAAGGTTGAGCCGGAGCTTTACATTGATGATTTTGGAGAGGAAATAGAAGAGATTGATTTTCGCCTGGACCGTGACAAAGTCCCGGCTTTTGTGCCCAAAGATATGGCCGACTCGATATTCGATGCCGGCAGAAACATCCGCTTTATCCGGTCTGACCACCCCGACCATCCACTTGCAAATCTCGAGACAGTCTACAAAAGCTGTCCACCAGAGTCCGTGTGGCGATTTGATTGGGACTCGATTCTTGATCTGGAAAAGAAAGCGGTCGAGTACGAAGCAACCCTGGCCCAGGCTATCCGTGATGCCCAGCAACAGCGCGAGACGGACTCGGTACCCATGGATTTCGAATTGACTCCCGGTCTTGCCGCTGCTGATGGCTGGGGCTTGCAGATCTACGGCTTCCAAGAAGATGCTATCGACAACCACTTACAAGGATCGATTCGCCAGCTTAACCAACCACTTCCAGAAGTCGTGCAGAGCGACCCTCTAGCCGATGCCATCCGCGACTGTCTCCACGCCTCTGACACAGACTTTCCGGGCCCTTCTCGTACCGACTCCGCCTCCTGCTCCATTGCAGCCGCCGTCACACCGCACTGGTCTCTTCTTCCTCTCCTCTCATTTAATCCCCTCACGGCCGCTCACGGCAAAATCGTCAACCGCGAAAGCCTTAAACTGCTCTTCACCCACCACGATCTCATGGGCCACCTGCGGCTGCAGCACGGCTTCCACCTCTTTGGCAACGGCAAGTTTGCCAGCCGTCTGACCCAGGCCCTCTTCGATCCGCATCTGGAAACCACGGAGCTCTCACGCATTAATGGCAAAACCGCCGCCGCCGCCGGTCACGGAGGCGTCATGGGCCTGCGGCTGACAAACCGCGACAAGTGGCCGCCGGCAAGCTCGGAGCTGCGTCTTGCGCTGATGGGCATCTTGGCTGAAAGTTTCACCGCAGAAGCCCCGCTAGGCGTGTCGTCTGCGTCTTTCACTAGTCCTTCGCGTGATTTGCCCGGCGACCTCTCGTTTGCAGTACGTGCCATGACTGAAGAGGACATACAGAAATGCATGGACCCCGACGCCCTCGAAGCTCTCGACTTTCTACGCCTTTCATACACGCCTCCATCGGCCCTTGCACCTGTCTTCCCGCCTCTCATCATGATGCAGTACGACCGCATCTTCAAGCAAATGCTCCGCGTCGCCCGCCTGTTATTCGTCGTCGATTCGCTGTCACGCGAAGCCATTTCTCAGCGCTCGCGGCGTCCGCAGGCCGCTGTTGCACGTAGATTCTGCTACGAGGCACACCACTTTGTGTATACAGTAGCAAACTACTTTGTGGACAGCGGGATCACGCTGCCATGGCGTGCGTTTGAGGTGTGGCTGGCGGGCGTGCAGGCAGACTTATCCAGGGATGATGACAAGGAGAAAGGGCCGGAACACGCGCGCAGGCATTCTCCAGAACGGCTTAGGGTTTGCCATGCATTGATTCTGGACAGAATCACGATCGCGCTGTTCCTACGCAAACGGCAGCAGCCGGTCCTGAAGCTGTTGAATGATATATTTGCGCTGATTCTGCGCTTCGACAAGTTGGCTCGGCTGTCGGGGCTGTATGATAACGAGGCGGAAATGGTGCAGCTATATGCGCTGTTTTGTACAAAGATTGAAATCTTCATCACGACATGTCGCGGGTTCACAGAGAAGAGCGATATTCCTGTGCGCTTAGAGGCGAGAGACAAAATGGATGAAGTCAGGGCTGAATTGGGAGAGGCAGTCCAAGGGAACACGATGAATATGCTGCTAATGAAGTTGGATATAGCGGGATATTATTTAAGAGGGCATGATGAGTAAAGTACACACACAACATGTACATACATACATCCATACGCTAATGACGACATGATAGAACTATACCATATTATATCACTACATAGTCTCTTCTCGCCCCTACCAGTGCCCAGTACCTACAACCCTTCCAGTTCCTCTTTGGCCTCGCTGTACGCAGGACTCTTGTCCACCGGCACCGCCTTGACCAGCAATGCATGCGACGTGCCCTCCCTCACTCTATATTCCTTCATCCCGCACACTCTCATAGTCGCCGCCACGGCCATCGAATGCATCGCCAGCGACACTACATTTCCCTGGGCCTCGTTAAAGACATCCTCTAGCACCGCCTGCTTGCGCTGCAAATGTTCATGCATTGGCTCCCAGCGATCACTGCGCCACAGTTCGTCTGTCTCAGTAAAACCGTCCTCAATGCGGTACTCGGGAAATGTCTCGGTAATGTATGACCGGCTCGACCGCCGGTCGCAAGTATGGTCCGTCATGCGCTCGCGCAGGAATTCCTTTACTGTCGGGTGGTACGGAATGGCACGCTCGGCGCATAGCGGCGCAAAGACGAGCTTGGAGGTCTGCAGGCAGCGCGTTAGAGGGCTGCTGTATAGGTCGGTCGGGAACGGGGCACCGTGCTCGAGGAACTCGGCCCAGAGAGTACTAAGGTGGGTGGCCTGGTCGATGCCCTCCTGCACTAGGCGGGCATCAGCGAGGAGGATGCCATTGACAGATTCGAGTTTGGAAATAGTCTCCTATTTTTTTTTGTATCAGTACTTTCATCTCAGTTTGGTATCTGCTCTATCAAACATACATCCCACGCCTTCTGGCCAACCTTGCGAATCATGGCATTGTGGTCACCCACGCCGTGGCGCGTCAGGTACACCAGTTTGTACTTCTCGCCGTTCTGCGCTTCGGCATTCAGTCTCTCAAGATACGCAGCCAGTCGCTTCCACGGCGGCAGAGCAGCAGCAGCCTCGTCGTCGCCGGGATACGCGCGGTCGAGTAGAGCCAGGTCGGGCTGGGTGGTAACTTTGAACGAAGGATCAGCGGCGCATTTCGGGGCAAAGTCAAAGAAGATGTCGGGCAGGGCGTGGAACTTGTAGTGCGGCATTGTTTCTGTGGTTGGATTATACAAGTACTGTTTCCAGGTAGTTGAAATGAGTTGTAAGTTCGTTGGTGCTTACTGTAAACATGTCAGCATTATGTTAAATAGACGACTCGGAGATGGGAAGCTGAGCTGCCAATTGTTAAGCTCTAGGGCGTGGGCCAGGAGCTTTAGCGGGGATGAAATGGTGGGGGAGGGGCCCGTTGGAGGCCCATGAATCCTAATTGCCAGGGGCTTGCAAATTTCTGACCAGGCTTTTATTAGGTACATACATGACTTGTGCACAGCGGTTATTATGGGGGGCTCTACCATATAGGCTAACAGCCGCCATAAACTCTAACTGCATTAAGAACCGAAAATGGACTGATATGATGTATATTGAACAAGAACTTTAAGCTGGTAAACTAAAAACAACAGCAGATATAAACAAGCTAGATACACACAAGAAAGTAGGCCACATGTACGCAGTAGGAAACAAAAACAACTACGCCTTGGCAGTGTCCTTCCACAGCTGGCGCATCTGGATCACACCCGGAATCGACGCCAGCAAACCGATGCCCGCATCACCCGCAAAGCCCTTTTCCATACTCCACGATACTGTCAATGGCGCCCATGCCAGGTTACGCAGGAACGCCGAATTCCACTTCTCGCGCCACTCCTTGTGCGCCTCGCTGGCCGCATCCACGCCGTGCTTCTTGCGCGACCGCTCGACCAACAGGCGGCCCAGCTCCGACCCTACATACACGGCCCATAGCCGCGTGCTCCAGCGGACGGCCCAGGCGATGCTCGCAGCCGGCACATCCAGCACCTTTTTCTGGCCCAGGTACGCGCGGTTTTCCAGGAACTGCATGGCCAGGCACGACGCCAGCTGCACCCAGGCAATCATCTTGTCGAGACCCTCCTCGCTGCGTGTCTCCTTGCTGGAGTCTGCATCGCTGCGCTTCGTCAGCGCCCTGCCGACCAGGCCCTTGGCCCACGCGTACATGCCAATTAGCGCCCATAGCCGCATAAACATGCGGCCCTCGCTGAGCAGCTCCGAAAGCGCCTTGAGCGCCGCTGAGATGCGCAGTGCACGCGCCGCACCCTTGGGCGCCGGCAGGTCGATCTTTGTGTAGGGGATGGTGAGAACGAGCGAGGCGAAGCGGGCAGCGGCCTTTTGGAGGGACGCCTCGGCAAAAGTGTCGGCCAGAGAGGCCGTCAGCTTGGCTGCATAGCACACAAGTTGCAGCACAGTGTCAATGCCCGATGGCGTAGCAAGACAGCGGTGCAGGTGCAGAAGGAATCCATCAATGCTGCTAGGAATGCTAGCGATAGAGCCGGCATGGGACGAGACGGCAGGAGACGGAAGCGGCGTGGCGGGCTCAACGGCCTTAGAAACGGCGGGTTTGGATTCAGAGTCAGTGGGCATGGCGGGTTGTAGAGTGTTGGTTTATTGCGGTGACTTTTTGATGAATCAAGGAATAGAGAAAGAGAAATCCGAAGACTAGCACAAGCTCCTAAGGCGTGTGGAAGAGGAAAAGATGTGTCTATGCACAAGAACCAAGTTTTAGAAAGAAGAAAAAGAATAAAAAGGGAAGAATCAGAGAAAAATTGTCCGAGGTAAAAGGGAATAAAGTCTCCACGAGCAAAAACGCTAAGTTTATCAGATTGATAACTAAAGTGGGCTTTATCGATCTTTGGTTCGAGGGCCACTAAAACCTTGGGGAGAATAAGAAGAACAAAAAGAACAAAGTTCTTGGGGGGAGAAGAAACAAAAAAGCAAAAAGTGCAGAAAAGGAAGAATGTGTTCTATTTTATGTCTTTGTTCTCTTGGGCTTTTCCGTTGTCGAGCCCCAAATCGGCATTGGGTTGGAATGCGGAATGCTACGCCTGTACAAATCACACCAGAAACTTTGCTGGTTGAAGCGTAGTTTTGCCTATTTGAAATTGCTCTCCAACTTCAGCCTACATGTAAATACATTGTGGCTCCCGAATGGGGTAGTACGATCGGAAGCATTTCAATGACAAGATAGCCTCGGCGTCCCATGCATGATTTTTTTTTTTTAGATAGGGTT
Organism: Thielaviopsis punctulata; assembly: GCA_036034705.1. Taxonomy (NCBI): domain Eukaryota; kingdom Fungi; phylum Ascomycota; class Sordariomycetes; order Microascales; family Ceratocystidaceae; genus Thielaviopsis; species Thielaviopsis punctulata. The sequence continues at coordinate 3,070,344 of CM069897.1, forward strand.
AGAGTGTGGCGCCACGTGGCGGGGATGCTCCGTTTGCTTGTGGCTGAATAGGGAAGATTAAGCCCATTAAACAAACTGGCAGCACTAGCACTAACATACTTGTACATACATATCATACGTAGTATATGGGAGCAAAACGTGCCCGAGGTTGACATATTTATCCGGTAAAGTGTCAACAGAAAGCTCGGATGCAGGCTGGACAGTTGCTCATAAATGCTGCGTCACTCTGTCAATTGACAAGTCTTTGTACAGTACAGTAAATTGATCCGTTCACATGCTCAAATTTACACCTGGCCCACTAAACTTGATATTTGAACCCTGGTACCTATCTATCTCAGCCCACTAAATTCGCTTTTTGCTTGCGTTAAACCCTCTTTTTGCATTTGCTGTCATTGTGTACTTAGTGGTACCTGTCAAAGTTTAGCCCACTAAATACATCGCGGCTTAGCTTGCTTGCTCAAAAGAGAAACCCTGCACATACATACATACATACATACATACATACATACAAAAATCCCATTAAACTTTTTTCCCTTCTCTTTTGGTTTGCCTTTCCTCTCCGCTGTGCAAAATCAGAAGCAAAATCGATGCTTGCATCTTGTGGTGGTTGTCCAACGGCACTTCAAGTCTAATCATCAAGCACAAACCAGAAGCCAGCACTTGAGTGGCATTTGTCGCATTTCTCCCCTCGAACCGAGTTTTTGTCTTCCCAACTCATCTCTCTCTTTGTGTGCACTCCAGTCGCTGTTTTGTCTTTTTTTTTTCTCGACATCTTTTTTTGATCTTTCAGCTCAGCACGCGACCTCTTCTCCTCTTCCTTTGTAACCTTACCAAGAACGACGCCAAAAACACATAAAAGTTTGCACTCTCGCGCCGATATCGTCCGCCTTTGCTTCGCTTGACAATTCCATCGCTGCCAACTTGACTGCTGTTTCTACATACACTCTGCTGGCTTTTAATCGTTCATATTAGCAAGTAACACAGTGCATACATACCAACAACCCCTCCTCGTCTCTCTCCTTGCGCCTGTACACCATCAAAAGACGCCTCACAACTCGACCAACCGACCGATCGATCTACAAGCTTGCCCTCTTTACCCCCCACCGTCGAGCTCTACACTCACAATACCGCCATGATGTGGTGGTTTTTCCGCATCATATTCAGCTCGCTGTTTCTGCTGAGCATGGTGCTGTCCATTCCCGTTGCCTTTGACGTTGGTGGCAAAGACAGTGGTTTGGCTTACAGCCTCGCGCTGTTTTCGTTTTATTTTTTCTACTCGTTTGCCCGCCTCATCACCCCCACAAACTCGCGCGTGCGTTGGACCATTACCAGCGTCATTCGTCTGTCACAGTTTGTCGTCATTCCCTCGCTGCTCATCTGGGCTCTGGAAACGTTTGCTGTCGATGCTTCTGCTGGCTCGGCTACCTGGGCCGAGCGCACTCTGGGCGCGCTTTCGGGACGCAAAGCTGAGTCTTGGTCTGATTATGTGTTTGGCGAGGGCGGCTTGGTCGAGACTGTTGCGCTGGGCGGCTGGGATGCCATGCTCAGCTACTCGAGTCCTGTCTTCCAGCTGCTCGAGGGCTTCTGCAGTCTTCTCGTTATCCAAGCCGCCGGACAAATGACTCGCTGGCTTGTGAACAGAGGTCGTAGCGATACCTGGATGGTAGGTTTTTACTGTACCAACCACAATAAGCATGTGACTAACGCAATACTAACAATCTTTTACAGATCATCCTTCTTGTCTTTTCCGGCTCTGTACTTGCAAGCTCCACCTACTTCCTGTGGCGTGTGGTCAACTTTCCCCAAATTACCACCATTGGTGCCTCGCTCATTGGTGTGACCATGACCACGACCATTTTCCTTGGTGGCTACGGAATTACCAGTGCCAAGGGCAACGTTGTTGAGTCGTCTCTGCTGTTTGCCTATGTGGTGCTGTGTATCTACCAAATCTACACCGACTACCTGCCCACCAACGAATCCATTGTCGAACAGCCTGTACAGCCTGAGTTCCCGCCGCTGCCTCCCATTATCATGGCATCTTACTCAACCTTTTTGCACATCCTAAGCTCCCTCCCAGTTACCGTTCACTCGTTTTACGGCTTGCTCTATGCTGCCTTTCAAACAATCACCCCTTCGGTCATGATCTCGCTTACTTACCGCACAATTGTGTTTTACTGCGCCACTCGAATCATCCCCGCTGTGCGCGAAAGCGGTGCCAGTGCCATCCTTGATGACGACGCCCTCGACGACACGGCTGACGGTGCCAACAGTGCCCTGAGTTTCCTTTCGTGGTTCTCACCTTCGATCCTGATTGCCATTTACACGAGCCTCTTGCTGCAGCACTTTTCTGCTAGCGACGACACTGACGGCTGGACGCTCCGAGCAGGCGATGCTGGTGGCAGCGCGTGGCGTTGGGCCAACGTCGTGGGCGTGATTTCCCTGTATGCTGTAGAGCTGTACCTTGGCGGTGAAAGTGCCGCTGGTCACAGTCACTGGAAGGTTGACTGAGCGAGTGCGCGCGCAGTGAAACCGTTTGTCTCCGCTCTCGCTTCGCCTGTGTATCCAGGCTGTGTTGTGCTCTGGCACCTGTCGATCACGAATTCGTCCCACACGTCAGCGGCATGGTCATTTAATACCGGCTACCTCAACGGAGCTATACTTGGTCGGGGCGCCATTCCTGTCTTCTGGCCATCTACAGATCAACAGTCGGCCCATGCCGTAGTCCATTGAAGCTGGCCAAAAGGCACAAGGGCATATTGCCTATTTTTTTGTGTCTGTTGAGCTGGGGCGCTATCGAGAGTACTTGTTTCTTTGCAATAGGACCAGCTCAGATGGTGCTGCCCAGCCTAGGAAAAACGGACTCAGCACCTTGTATCTTGCTCTTCTTGTCGGCACCCTCTTTCCTTCTCTCACGGATGATGAACTCAACATGTCATTCTCCCCCTCTTCTTCTCTTCCGCTGCTTTCTCTTTTCCTCGTTCTCCATTCCCCGTTTCTTTTGTGTGTTTTTATCATGGAGATTGTTTCTTTATTTTCTGTCTTTGGATATCTCAAGGAAGGCATGAATGGCGTTTTCTTATTTTCTTTTTATATCACTGGAGGCTACTGGGTTCATGTGTTTTTAGGGGTTCTTTGTACATATTTCTTTTGGAAGCCGTTTGTTGATTTTTGTAGGTTAGATTCTTTATTTTTCTTCCTCTTCTTCATGTTGCGGAATCGTGTTTGGTTCACTGGTTCATACAGCGTCATTGTATCATTGTCATTTGCCGCTGGACTTGTCACTTGAAAGCATCACCATCATACAACTGTGCGGTATCATCACCAATACTGAGTGTAAACACTTGTATTTACCCAAAAATTCAAACCCCCCCCCCCCCCAAAAAAAAAAAAATACGCCGTAACGTAATCGTAACGATGGCCAAGACCAGACTTCAAAAAATAAAAATAAGCATCTCAAACAAACCCCAGAAACCCATAGAAAACATAAAAAAAACACACAAACACATATACTAGTCTTTTTCTATCTCTTGCCACCCTTCATCGCCTTCTTGCGCTTCATTGACTCGGACGCCCGCGCCAGCGCCTGCCGCATATCACCCGCCTTGAACTCCTCCAGGTCATAGTACGCCGGTGCAATCTCCAGCAGCCACTGCGGCTTGATGCCCGTGATGGTGCGAATGTACTGCTGCGACGTGAGCACAAACTCATTGTACAGCACCCAGTCGTACTCGATCTTGAGCCCCGTCGACGGGTGTAGTCGCACGGCCTGGTCATCCTTGACCGTGCGGTACACCTTGCCCGATGCGTCGCGCATCGCCACCTGCATGAAGAAGCCGGCCAGCATAGCGCGCCGGATGTTGGTGTAGAAGTCGGGATCTTCAAAGGGCGTCGACTCGAACTTGATGTCGTGCTTCTCCATCAGCCGCTGCAGCTGCATGCGCACATTGTCCGCGCTCATCAGGTGACGGTACGAGAGGAAGTGCTCGTGACACCACTTCTTGACATCGACCGATGGGTCGTCGGCGGCGCTGCGATACATGTGGTATGCGTTGAGCAGCGTCAGGTGGTCGCCGTCCGGATGGTTGAACATGGCCTTCATGTCGTCAGCGCGCTTGCGCTGGTTCGCCGGGCGCACCCAGATCTGCGGCACCGAGAGCAGCGCCGTGATGGACAGGATCTCGTTGGTGCACATAAACTGCGGCGAAGAAATCAGCATCACAGCCAACGCCGGGTCCAGCGGGAACTCGGATGCTAGGCTGCCCAGCGGCGTGATCTTGCCGTCATCGTCCAGGCAGTTGAGGAAGTTGAGCTCTTCCAGAGCACGCATCATGGTCTCCGGAGCTGGAGGATCCATCAGGTCAAAGTGCACAAGATCCTCAACACCGAGCTTGAGCAGCTCCAGCACCGTGTTGGCCAGGTTGGAGCGCAGAATCTCGGGGTACGTCTGCTCGATAAGCTCCTTCTTAAAGGCCTTTTCCGTGTACAGACGGAAGCACTTTCCGGGCTTGGTACGACCAGCACGACCGGCTCTCTGCTGGGCCGAAGCCTTGGAGATAGGCGACACCAACAGTGACTCGACTCTGTTGCGCGGGTTGTAAATCTTTTGCTTGCTAAAGCCCGGGTCGACTACGTACACGATGCCGTCAATAGTCAGCGAAGTCTCGGCAATGTTGGTAGAGACAATGACCTTGCGACCGGGTCTGCCACCAGCCCTGAATGGTGCAGGCGCCTTGGAAAAGATGCGCTGCTGCTGCTGAGGCGGCAGAGTACCGTACAGAGGGTAAATGTCGAGCGGGCCAGCATCAATCTCCTGAATCATCTGGTCGACTTCAATGGTAATCTTGCGGCAAGCGTCCTCAATCTCCTCTTCACCCGTCAGAAATAGCAAAATATCACCCTCGGGCTCCGACGCGTGAATCTGCAGAACAGTGCGAATAGCGGCCTCGACGTAATCTCTCTCGGGCTCCGGGGTGTAAAAGATCTCGACGGGGTGGGTACGACCAGGCACGGCCAGTAGCGGCGCATCGTTGAAGTACTTTTGGAACTTCTCGGCATCCAGCGTGGCAGACATGATGATGATCTTGAGGTCGCTGCGGCGCTGAGAAATCTCTTTGAGAAGAGCCATCAGGATATCGGTCGACAGAGTACGCTCGTGAGCTTCATCAAGAATAATGCAGCTGTAGCGCGACATGTCGGGGTCGTGCATAGCCTCACGAAGAAGCATACCATCAGTCATGTACTTGAGGATGGTCGACGAGCACGTCCGATCCTCGAAACGAATGCTGTAACCAACTTCCTCACCCAGCTTAACGTCCATCTCGTCAGCCACACGAGCAGCGACACTCATGGCAGCAACACGGCGAGGCTGAGTGCAAGCAACCATCTTGCCGCTGAGCTGCGGCAACTCGTCAAACACGACATATTGAGGAATCTGAGTGGTCTTTCCGGAACCGGTCTCACCAACAAAGACCAAGATCTGTGTCGAGTGGTACTTGTCAAGGAACTCTTGACGCTGCTTCTGAACCGGCAGATCGCGACGCTTCTCTAGAATTGAAAAGTATTGCTGAGTGTGGGTACGGCCGTTAAAGGGATTCTCGGCAAGGTCCTCAATCTTTTCGGCCTGCTTGGCCGTGGTGTTACGGGGCTCAATGCCCTCAAAGGCGGTGCCGTCGGTGGCCGAGTACTCGTTCATGTGGGCCAAGTAAGGGTTGGGCTTATCGGCCGAGGTCGAGTTTTGAGTGCGAGCCTTCTTGTTAGAGCTGCCAGCGTCTTCGTCGTCGGAGTATTGTCTAGTCTTGCCCATGTTGGCGAATGGCAAAAGAGGTGTATGTATAAAAGACAAGAGAGAGGCTGACTCGTATGGTGTGCCGAAAAGGTATGCTGAACTGAAAATGAACAAGTCAATGTCCTTTTGTGTTTTATAAAAGACTGTAAGCTGCAACAAGACCGGCAGGCAGATGCAAGGCGGATAAGCAGAGGCAAGGCTGTTGGGAAAAGAACAAAGTTGGAAATCCTCTATAGGAAGAAAAAAAAATAGCTGTATTAGATAAGGTTATGCGATATCGATAAGCATCGATAAGCCATGTATGCGCTAAGCCAGATACACTGTGCAAATTTCTTCATTTTGACATGTGCAATAGGGTTAACATGAACAAAGTCTATTTGAATTTCATAAATGTCAATCACAACTTAACTGTGGCTACTATAAATCATAGATCAAAATAAATCCCCAGTCAAACCCTAAATTGGAATACGTCTTGCTGAAGAACCGTACATACTACAATATACATCCTGTCACAAACCCTAAGAAAATCCTGCAAGTGGTGCCCCGCGATAATTTGCAACCTGACGTTCCGCAAACTTCACTTGATACAACCCTTTCTTCTGTCAGGGTTACTTCAGTTTGCAGAAATGGCCTACCATCACGCTCAAGAGCCTTCGCGGCCCAACATAATTCTGGGATGCCAGGATTCTTCGCTTGAATCGCCTCTGAGCGATCTTCAGTATGGCAAGGCTATCAACTCTGGTGTAAGTGATGATCTGATGCTCGTAATGAATCTTTATGCTAAAACTTTTCTAGATTGCTTATATGACCTCCCCCATCACCAACTCTTACTTCCGCAAGAGAGTGACTGCCCTCATCAAGGACCACCTTGAAGCTCTCAAGAAGATCAACAGCAGTGCGACTGCCGAACTCACTGCTGCCATTCCCGATCCTATTGTACCTCCTCTAACCACTGAGGACACTGCTTTGTTTCCCAGCTACACCACATGCACGTACATTGCCTGCACCAGCTCATGGATTGACTTGGCCTCATCTGATCCTGTGATTGCCAACATCTCTCGTCAGGTTCTCAACCTGGAACTGGCCTATGCTACGTGGTGTGGCGTCAGATCGCTCATCATTCCTGGGCCGAGACAAGACTCTGCCAGAGGAAATGCGAATCAAGGCCTGGCCCAATATGCCCGTGCTGTGCGCGAGGCGTTGACAGTGGCAGGCCGCCAGCAGATTACTATTCACATGCCCATGTACCGCGAGCCCGGTCTGGAAGAGAGTGTTGAGAGTCTGTCGACAACGATTCATGGCGAGACTGCTTCGACTGAAAAGGTCAAGGATATTGCGCTGTTTAGTGCCTGGGACTCATGGCACTACATTCGTACTTTCTGCAATTACGACCCGCGTCTTCTTGTTGGTATGTTTTACCAGGTTTCTTACAAAAAATAGCTTGTGCTGACAAAACACAGGTGTTCGCATCCCCAGAGTCATGCCTGAAAAGGCACTCCAGAGTCGCTGGTTTGCTGAGCCCCTCAACTTCATCTCGTTCAAGCCCGAGACTTTCCAGGCCAACAAGGCTGGGTTCCCTTCACTGTCAAAGCACCATCAGGAAATGATCTTTAGCTATATGCGCTTGAAGGTCACTCCTTGGGTCCTCCTTAGTGACATCGGTCTCGATCTTTCTACAGGTGAGCCCGATGATGTTAAGTCCAAGAACGACTTCCCCAGTCTTGCCGACTCTGCCAAGACTGTTGGCCAAAAGAAGGTCACTGGTACTTCCTATATTTCTTACATCAAGTGGGTTGAATCCCAGCAGACTCCCTACTCTGCTCTCGAGACGAGCACCCTGATTGGCTTCCAGGACTGGCTCCAGTCTCCTCTTCAGCCTCTGTCCGACAATCTTGAGTCGGCCACATACGAAGTCTTTGAGGGCGACCCAGTCAAGTACAACCAGTATGAAGCTGCTCTCGTCGAGGCGCTTTCTGAATGGAAGGCCATGAAAAAGCCTACCTCTTCTAAGTCTGGTGCCGTTGTTGTTGCTGTGGCTGGCTCTGGTCGTGGTCCCCTGGTCACCCGTGCCCTGCGTGCCAGCAAGACCACTGGTGTGCCTATCGAGGCCTGGGCTGTGGAGAAGAACCCCAACGCCTACGTCTATCTGCTCCGCCAGAACGAAGTCGTCTGGGACCGCAAGGTTACTGTCGTCAAAACCGACATGCGTGCCTGGAAGGGCCCTCTGCTGCCGGAGTCCACTCCCGAGTCCCCCGTGTACGGCAAGATCGACATCCTTGTGTCTGAACTTCTTGGCTCTTTTGGCGATAACGAGCTCTCGCCCGAATGTCTCGACGGCATCCAACACGTCCTTTCCAAACCCCATGGCATCTCCATCCCGCACTCTTACACTGCGCACCTGACGCCGCTGTCAGCGCCCAAACTGCACCAGGACATTCTGCACAACAAGACTCCTACAGACCCGCATGCCTTCAGCACCCCGTATGTCGTACAGCTCTTCTCGCACGACTTTGTGTGCGACCGTGGTGTGCCCGGCCACGCCCGGTTCCAGCAGACGTGGGAGTTTGCCCACCCGATCCCTGAGACAACTCTGGCCCTCATCGAGGCGCGCAAGTCAGGCGGCGTGATTGGCGGCGGCGGTGGCAGTATGGCGGGTGCGGCGGGTGTGAATGATCACAACTACCGCCAGTGCCACCTGACGTTTGTGGCGCGCAACAAGGGTGTTGTCCATGGTCTGGGCGGATACTTTGAGTCGACGCTCTATCAGAAGCAAACCGGCGAGCCTAAAAAAGTGGAGATCAGCATTCTGCCCGAGCAGATTGACAAGAAGAGCAAGGATATGATTTCATGGTTCCCTATTTACTTCCCCCTGCGCGTACGTTTTGTCTAACTCTATCCGACTCAAGTCTTGTACTAACATCACTAGAAACCCATTGACTTTCCTGCCGACTCCGAGATTGAAGTCACCATGTGGCGTCAGACCAACGATACCAAGGTTTGGTATGAGTGGCAGGTTGAGGCGTACACGTGGGTTGGCGAGGACCAGAGAATCAAGATTGCTACCTCTGAGTTGTGCAGTAGCTACTCGGTGGCTTGCTTGATGTAGGTGATAGTTGGGTGTAGTGAAGTTAAAAAGAAGTTGGTGAAGATTGAGGTCATGCTTGTAACTCGCAAGGCAAAAAGTTTTTCTTTTAAAGGAGTTTATATAACGAACTTGTCTTATGTCGTCCTGCTTTGGGCTGGATAATGAATTCGTACGTTTTGTGTGTGTATTATGTGTCTTTATACTCTTCGGTACCTCTACCTTTCAAGACTCCTCCAACTTAAGGTTGTCCCTCTTTCATGATCAGTACATAACCGTAGTTAGTACCAGCTCCAAGAGGAAAAGTGCGACCCAAGCCGGATTCGAACCGACGACACTCGAAAAATGAGGCTGGACCACTTCATAGAGGATAAACAAACAAACAAACAAACAAACAACAATAGTCCTCAACAAGCTGAGGAGGGCCGGAGCCACCAATTTCAACGAAGAGCTGCAAGCGGCCAAAAAGTCATACGAAGAAGCTAGTGCTCACCTGGCGAAAACTGTCACGAAAGCCAGCAGGACCTTCTTCCAAGACACGATCTCTGGCTTGCACTCCCAACAGGAAGTCTACCGCGCTGCGAAGTGGCTGTCCAGGCCACAGAAGTCGAAGTCCCCTGCCTTGAGACACCGTAATGGCGAACTCAAGTCGTCCCCAGCCGACAAGATCCAGATCCTTCGGGACCACCACTTGTCAGGCACGGGCGCAGAAGACATAGACAGACCCAACCTGGACGAGTACACAGACACTAGTAGATGGGCTCCAATCACGCTCGAAGAGGCTGAGCAAGCAGTGAAAAAACCTGCCAACACCGCCCCGGGCAAAGACGGAATCCAGAACAAACTGCTGGC
>CM069897.1:3080162-3127229 GCA_036034705.1 Thielaviopsis punctulata
GGGGACCACCAACAGTGACAGTGTGGGTGGCACCGGCAGAGACAGAGCTGGCAGTCGAAGAGGCAGCCGAAGTAGTAGCGGCAGTAGTCGAAGTAGTAGTAGCGGCTTCCTTGTTTTCCGCGTTGGTGGTAGAGGTCTCGGCGGCGGCCTTGTCGGGAACGGTCACGGTCTGAGTGACAGTCAGGGTCTGGTCGAGGCTGGTAGTAGTGGCAGCGGGACCACCGGGGAACTGCCACAGAAGAATGATGACGTTGGACTGCTCAATAGTCTGGAAACCATTTCCGAGAAGGATGCCAGTCAGGCCGTTGCGGGCAACGGGCTTGTGTTGGGTTTCAACCAAAGAGTCGCGCTTGATAACGGGGAACTTGGAAGCGGCAGACTTGGCAAGGACCACCGGGGCCAGAGTCGCAGTGATAGCAGCTGAGAACTTCATGTTGATGGGAAAGAGGAGGGAAGAGGATATTAAGAGGTATAAAAGAACCGGCTTTTGAGGGGGTTTTTTTTTAATATGCTTTCGGGCTTGTCGTTAATAGAGATATTAAACTTCGCAGAAGCTAGAAAGATATTTTTTTTTAATTGGGTATATGAAAACGAAGAAAAGGTTTAGTGGAACGGTGATGAGTGCCGGACTCGGTGAGAATGGAAAAAGTATTAATTAATAATATAAAAAAAAAAGAAGAAGAAGAAGAAGAGAAAGGAAATGTGAGCGCTAGCACACACGATTATTCTTGGGACAAAGATGTGGTGAAGGGGTAAAGGAAAGAGAAGAAAAGAAAGAGAAGAAGAGAAGGTTTACAACGAAGCCACAGGACGGAAGTACGGGTTATTATACCACGGGCCCCAGATTCAGCACAGACTCTAACAAGTGAGAAGTGAGCATAAACTAAATGGAGCCCGTAAGTGAACTTTCAAAGTATGCTACAACTGGCATTAAGTCAGGAACATGGAACACAGTTGGGCGGCAACCGGGGCTAGGGAGAAAAGTTGCTATGATAGTTGCTGGTAACTCACAAGCACGAGCCAAATCCTTGTAGAGCCTCGCTGGATATCCATGTACAAGTACATAAATGTGTACACCCCATTCCTGCAGATACATAATGGGATTTCAAAAATCTCAAGAGGGTGTAGATATCAAAGTCCAAGAGATCATCGACGTCCTGACTACAAGCCCAAACATCAAACCTAACCAACTTTAATTCGTCCGCCAGTAAAGTTCAGACTAGACTGACGCCCTGTCACAGAAGTAAGTGGCTGCCATCAGCCAGTTTCCTGAGGAACAAAAAGCCAACAATACAGACAGGATTTTGGCTGTGAGCTATGCCTCTTTCTTCCTGTCTTTTGGTCGTCGGAGCAGGGAGGCTCCGGCTCCAACGTGAGTTGACCCAAACAAGCCAAGGGTCCCTTCTTCTCTTTTTCCTCTTGTCTCCTACATCAAGCGTAAACTTATGTGGCTTATACGGAAATAGAGGTAATAAACAAAAGGCAGCAGTGTTCTAGTACAGAGCATGCTATGATGCATCGAGCATGCAGACAAAGAATCGAGTGCCTGGCTATTTTCCTATTTCAACCTTGAAAGTTGCCCCCATGGCAACCCACCGCAAGTACTACATAACTATGAAAAGCAATTGTCATCTCCAGCATTATACATATGTAGAGTTGCTAGCGCCCTGGAACACTGTGACAGATTGGGTCTCGGGTCGTGTTTGGTGTTTCCCGCTAGGACAGCCCTAGCCTCAAGTAAGATCCCCTGTCTAGTCAATTTACTTTTAAAGATATTCATCATTATGGGCTTTGCTCCCTTGTCGGTAGAGAGCTTAGACTTTCAAAGCTTGCAACTGAAAGAAGTGTGCTAAAAAGCCAAGTACAAGTACTTGAGGGTAAATGACGTCTTATTTCATTGTTATGTAATTAGAATGCTATGTATTGTAGTACACATGTAACTAACATATGTGCATACATACATACATACATATATACATACATATATACATAGTACATGCATGAGAAGCGACACAATCTCTTCTCACTTCTCACTACCAAGATGAGACTTACACCGATTTGTACATATGCACAATAACAAAATAAAGTTATTCTGGCGTCGGAACCTATGTACATATGTACGTACTTAACGCCAATGCCAATGCCAACCAACAATCCCTTCGCTTGCATCCCCACCCCCTTCCCTCCCTCGGAGCTTTCTTGTTTGGAAGGCACGCCTTTTTTGTTTGAGTTTGTTTTGGGCCGGCCTTGCCTTTTTGACTTTGTTCTTGTTTCCAAGGCTACGGCCCCAAGGAAGGAGCGCGAAGCTTTTAAGGTTTCATGGCCTAATTTTCCTGATTAGCTCCTCCTAGGAAGGTTGTCTCCACTTTCAATACAGTCAATAATTACTAGTTCGCACTTTAGCGGTACATTCTCTTTACGTACTACAAGACAGTGTGCGCTCTGGCTTAGACTTCAAACGTCCTCTTGATGCAATATGAAACTGACATGGGTATCAAAATGACAGCTTCACAGCATTATGTATTTTTATACATACCTTTATTCTACCTTTTTTACCCTGGAGTTCTCTCTTACATCAGCAACCTTAGTTAAGACTTGATTGTTTTCTTTTGGTCTTGACATATACGGCTTGCAGTTTTTCAAAAATACGATGACGACTCAACTCATCTATAGTAGGCTGAAAAGATTGCTTACTGTTTTGGGTATTCAAGCCCATAGCACAATAAAGACGCGTTGTTCCCGGCCTAGCTTCATCTGGACAAAAGTTTGAGGCTCTTATACAAACAAGCCAAGCTTTTTTTTTCTTTCTCGTTAGAGTTTAGGCATAATGCTCCCTGGTTCCTAAGTCAGATAACTTCTAAATTTGTTCATCAGTCAATGAACATAGCAAGTCAATGTCAGCTCTGTCAAATATCAGTAATATTGTAGCTAAAACAAGCCCAAAGAAAACTTTTCTACAAACCATCATTTAGTCCCTTTTCTTTTTTGTTTTTTTGTCCTCATTTAGCTCCCTTTCTTTTTCCTGACTGGGTCAAAGCAACCTTTTGGAAACAAGTCAGTGCACCCAAGCAATTCCATATGTATGTATATACTACAAGTTTCTTTTTGTGCTCTTTTGAACTTTTTGCTACATTCTTCCTGGAAGTAGCTAGGCAAAGCTCATTTTTTGTATATCATGATCATGTGCGTGCGCTTATGTGTTCAAAGGAAATGAGATGCCAACGTCTAAATAAACTACATGGTGTTTTGTCTAAACCCTGCTTGTCTACAAAACAGCAGCAAATAGAACTCTGTTTAGTGCTTAATTTACCAAGTCTACCATTCTTTGGATGCTCCAGGACATCAACACCTCGGCACCCACGCTTTCCGAGTTTCCCTTTAATTTCTTCATGGGCGTTTTAAGTTTGCTTTGACACCAACTCATGAGTTTTCATACCTCTTTTATGAATCTCATACCCTTTTCTCTTGATCGCATCCATAGCCAAACATGATTCGATGCAAACTTGCACATTGCGATTTCCCAACTCATACACTTCTTACTCATCGTACATCTTAAACTCTATATATAGTTAGATGCTACTCTCTAGTATGTATTCCGCCCTCCGTTCTCTCTTCATCATGATGATCGGTTATTGCCAAGCCTTTGAAACCCGGTGGTATCGACAAAGCCAAAGTTCAGTATTCCTCTGATCACACAACACATCATGTGGCAAGCTGCCGATCTACTAGTCCTTTATATTTTCAGTTTTTTTTACTGCCATCATGATGCTTTCAAGAGCCAGAGCAACCAAAGCTGACGGGGCCGACTATTGCTATACATAGTATTGAGTCGCGTACTTGAGGCGCCAAAAGGCCATTGCTATGCTTGATTCATATTGGTCAATCTCATAAAGAACGCTAGATGCTCTTTCTAAAAGCCAGAACAAAATGCCGTTCCATAACATAGAAAGAAAGTGTATTTACCATGTTTTGTTTAACCTATTTGAGAAAGATAACAGTCATAATCGGTTTTTACGCTTCTTGCGTGTCATGCGTGCCAGATGACTGTTGTTGAGAGGCTTCATATAGACCAGTATAGTAGCCTGCATAATACCATCCCATCATAGCCTTCTTCAGTGTTTCGTCTTTAACTATTAATTGACAAAACGGGAAAGCCAGTCCCCGTCCACAAAACGTGCAAGGGGTTGAGGCAGCCCAGTCTGTGTCAGCGAGTAATCCCCATAACCAAACGAGCAGCTATCGAACCGGAAGTGTTTCCTCCCTCGTCAAGCTAGAAACAAAAGAAAAAGGAAGTGGGAAATCTCTTACCTTGGCTGAGGGGCCCGCCAATGAATGACGGGAGAGGTGCTTGTGAGGCTTCCGCGCATGCCGAAACAGATGCGACAGCTGGTGCTGTCACAGAGCTGGGGGAAAGCGCTGTGCCGAGAGGCTTTGCCTATCATGGAGACCCAAGAGGGGCGACACCGTTAGCAAAACTGGTTGTTAATCACAAGAAAATGAAGCATGAATAGAAGCAAATATGGCCGCCCGGTGATGATTTTCACAAGGAGGTTAATAAGGCCATGATCGTTTTTAAAGTTGTCGGAGGCAAAAGGAAATCCTACTTTTTTACTTAAGAGGGACTCGGCCTCTGCTTGAGCGTCCATAATCTCGGAATTATTGGTAGGGTCGTTAAACTCCGGCTCATGCTGGCTATCATCTCCATGTTCCTCTTGATTGGATTCGAGAATGTCGTCTCCGTTTGTACCCAGACTAAGGCAAAGAAGAATTAGTACTGGATTTGGAAATAGAATCAAGGAAGTCTCGTACCCAGCTGCTGCTAGTTCCCTCTCGAGATCCTCTTCTGTGTGAACCTTTGAGACTATGCTGTGATACTTCTAGAATGACGCGTTAATTTTTGTATTCTTCCCATAAATCGAAGAAGTAAGCACCTTGTACTCCTTGAGCGCATTATCCCAAGATGCAATCAAAACTGAATCGTCCCAGACGTCTCCATTATTTAGGTCGACAGTCGCGTTCTCCATAGCTGAAGACTGTTTGTTTCAGAGATTAATGATTAAACAAAGAAATTTGCGTGGTTGATGAAAATACAGTGATGATGTAACAACCCAAATGATAATGATCACAAGCTGAAGGGGGTCTTGTTCAAGTCTTCATACCCACTTTTAGCTGCAATAGTAGAGTAACACAAGTGACGCTAATTCTTTAGGGTTATGAGCGCGTAGTGAACCCTACCAGCTGTCACAGCCGAATTTCATTCGTAATGCTTATTCAATAAAGGCTGTGTTTGTGCTTCGTGACCAAGAGAACTTTTCAACAAGCCATTGGCACAATCTTTCTACACTTACATATGTACATAACTACAGTTATCATCCCTCTAAGCTCATTACGTCTTCTTCCTTCTTCATATCAAACTTTGGAAAAAGCTCAGAGCAAGCGCGATAGCAAAAGTGGGACATCTTATCACCCATCTCACCGCCTTTGGCAGAATAACATTTTTCTCTAATCAAGTTTCCAAACTTGGGGTGTGAAGATTTTTGGTGCAGCCGAAAGCAATCGATAATTTAGCATCTCTGCAAAATCTTTCATCACATCACACAAAATGGCTCCTGCGACGAGAACCCGCTCTGGTATGTTGATCTGTAATTTCGATTCAATGGCATCGGCTAATTATTCTTGCACTGTAGTTGCTTCCACTCCCGCTTCGGCTAGCAAGACCAAGCGCAAAGGTTTGTTTCACTCGACCACAGTCGCAAACGCACATCGCAGCGAATCGGCGCATATATTTGAGCGCATACTAATCCTCAATTATAATAGCCGATGAAGATGCTTCCCCGGCCGTGAACAAGAAGGCCAAGTCGACTCCCAAGGCTGCCAAGGCCTCGGCCGAGAAGGAGACCCGTAAGCCTTCCGCAAAGGCTGCGTCCAAGACTTCCGAGAAGAAGTCGGCCCCCAAGTCGGCCTCCAAGTCCAAGAAAACCAAGGCTGACGAGCCCGAGGAGGAGGCTATGGACATTGAGAAGGATGAGTCTACTGAGGTTGCCATCCAGGACGAAGACGTTGAGGAGGAAGTCGATGCTGAGCTCCAGGCTCTGGCCGCCGGCCTCGACTCGGACAACGAGGCGCCCAGCAAGAACAACTCGACCTTTAAGCCTGGCCAGGACGTTGGAAAGATCCCTGCCCTCAAGGGACAGAAGAAGGGTGGCAAGCCAGGCGAAAAGGAGAAGCCGGGCGTTGTCTACATTGGCCGCATTCCCCACGGTTTCTACGAAAACGAGATGAAGCAGTACTTTTCGCAGTTCGGCCCCATCCTGCGCCTGCGCATGTCGCGCAACAAGCGCACCGGCGCCAGCAAGCACTTTGCCTTTATCGAGTTTTCCGAGGAGAGCACGGCCGAGATTGTGTCCAAGACCATGGACAACTACCTGCTGTTTGGCCACATTCTCAAGTGCAAGGTTGTTTCGCCAGACCGCCTGCACGCCGATGTGTGGAAGGGCGCCAACAAACGCTACAAGAAGATTCCTTTCAACAAGATGGAGGGCCTGTCGCTGCAGAAGCCCAAGACTCAGTCGGCATGGGAGAAGAAGATTGAGAAGGAGAACCAGAAGCGCCTGGACCAGGCCAAGAAGCTCAAGGCCCTGGGCTACCACTTTAAGCCCACGGTGGTGAAGAGCGCTCCGGAGCCGGTGGCGGCCATTGAGGCTGTTGAAGAGCCCAAGACTGTTGAGGCTGCTGAGAAGCCCAAGGCCATTGAGGAGAAGAAGGAGACTAAGGAGAAGAAGGAGAAGAAGGAGACTAAGGAGAAGAAGGAGAAGAAGGAGAAGGTTGAGGAGAAGGAGGAGAAGACGAAAAAGGCGGAGGAAGAAAAGCCCGCAGAGCCCAAGCCCACGCCCAAGAAGAGAGGTGCGGCCAAGGTCAAGGCTCCTCAACAGCCCACGCGCATGTCTACTCGTAACAAGAAGCCGGCGCAGGTGTAATCGAGTGGTCAACAGAGAGTGAGAGAGGAAGAAGCGATTGTAGCGTGGAGTTTGATTAATGGGTTGACGGCTTTGGGTACATATATACGCGGCGGAGGAGGAAAAGGGACCCAGACGAGTGCGGAGAGGATATGTTATTTGGTCTTTTGTGTTTTTCCATCGTGGGAAGATCTACGGTTCTTGTACTTGTACTGCATATTGATATTCCTTGATGTTTCGGCGTTTAAAAACAAGATAATGGATTTCTTTTTCAGCCACATTTAGTATCACGTTGATGCTCGAGAATGAACCCGTGACGGAAACATACAAAACACAATAAAGTATTGGACGTTGAAGATGGAATGTTCGCCCATAGCGAACCCATTCACTCAGTAGAAAAAAGAGTGAGATGAACGGGATTATAAAGGACGTTTATGTTCTCCGTCAGCCTCCCATCCCAAATATGCCAGTGATTATGCTGCAAGAGCGGCGGTCTGTTATGTGGGAAGGCATCGACGTGTAATATGTATGAGAGAGAAAAGGAAAAGAGAAGAAGAAAGTTTTATTGACTTCTAACCTGAGAGATATTGGGTCAAATTTTCTCGGTGGATGCGGGTTTGGCCCCGCTTTGAAGATGCTGTACAGGAGGCCAGGGCTGTAAATCGGCAGCCTGAGAATCCTTTATTAGATGTGTATGTACATAGGCCCAACTAGACGCCATCAGTGGCTATTTTGACAATATGTACCAGTACATAGTATTTTCTTGAAAAAGAAGTTTGTGGTGTCCCTCGGAAGATAGTTGCTTCATGGCTGTCGTCATATTTTTCTCCGGCTTTGTTTCAGCATCTCGGAAAAAATATCTAATCAGTCAACATACATACATACATACTGGGGGCTGTAAGGAAATGCACCATTGTGCTGACGTTTTCTTCGGCATTCTAGGTGTCAAGAAGTGCAAGCCAGACCACTGAAGACGCCAAGCCAGGGCCTAAAACGACAACAGACAGCGCCCAAATCGCCCCGCCACAACAGCGTTGTGGCCACGCTGAAATTGCTTCTGGATTTCAAGAGCCAGCACCGCCCAAGTTGTGGCTTACGTGTTGCAAGAAGGGAAAAGACGTAGCAGCCATCAATGTTGATAACTGTAGCTAAAGTCGTTGTGTTGCATGAGGGTGTTTGGAAGCTAAGCTTAGCATCTCTACATTCGTTTTTTTTTTCTTGACTTCTACTAAATTTTGTGACTTGCGATACCTAAACGAAACTGGCTAAACTTAGAAACCCCTTCGTCAGCAAAGGCAGAACATACTACATGTACATAACATACATAGAATAAACCCCAACCCCAACCACATTCAGCAACAAGGGAACGGAACCAACTGCAGGGCGAAGAGCCAACCTTGCTAAACAACGGAGCTAAACCAAAAGGCGGCCAGATCCAGCTCCACCGAAGCCTTGACTTGGCCATTGACCCGTCCCAAAGCAAAACTGCACGATTCGAACACGGACCAATCCAGACAGACAGCGTGATAACAGCCCTGGAACAAAACGCCCCAAGCGTTGACAGCCCCAAACTGCCAAACCAAGGGTTGGGTTTTGAGTACCGTCAAGCCACCGAAGCACGCCGTCTGCAGCTTTCTCCCATTTCCTGCTGATTTCTCAACTACAACGTCGCCGCAATGTCGCCAGCATCTGCTGATGCTGCCAGTGGTAGGTAGTTGCTGCTAGCACAAAGCAATGATTACCAGTCAGTTGCTGTACGTCTGGAGGATCAATGCTAACAAGTGGGCGAATAGCATCTGGCGCAAGCAAGAAGAAGCATAACAAGAAGAAAGGAAAGGCTTCCAAGGCTAAGGAAGATGCAGCATCGGTTGATGTTCCGCCCAATGAGACCGAGGCCGAAGCGGACGCCGGAGCTGAGGCTGATGGCGAGGTTGAAGGCGGGGATATAGCGGCCGGCGAAGACAAGCACGAGACGTCAGAGCCAGTGGTATGTTGAATTGTCTGTTCTGCTGAGCATCTTTACTGACTATGAGTTGTCCAGACACAAGAAGTTCCTATACGCTCTGCGACAGACAAGTTTCTCGATACACAACCCACCGACGACAATACCAGCATCTCTCTCCAGGCCCAGGTCGACGAGCTGCGCAGCCAATTAGCCACAATACAAACAGCCCATGAAACCGAAGTCGCACAACTCAAAGAAGAGGTTGAAGAAGCCACGGCAGCCAAGGAACAGGCCGAAGAAGAATACGAAGTCCTACGCGACCGCGTCGAAAAGATCAAGTCGACTGTTGGCGAGCGCTTCCAGCACAACCGCGCTGAACTCGAACAAGCTAATGAGCGCATAGCCGACCTTGAGGCGCAGAATGACCAGCTCCGTAGCCAGGCCGAGAGCGCAGAGAAGCGCGCGCAGTCCCTGGAAGACGAACTGCAGGAGACGAACCGTGAACTCGCCAGCCTGCGCAGCCGGAATAACCTGTCGGCTGAGAACTGGAACAAGGAAAAGGACGACCTTTTGGCAGCGGCACAGCATCTGCGCGAGGAGCTGCAGTCAACGACAAACGCCATGGGCGAGTGGGAGGTGATTGCCATGGAGGAGCGCGCGCTCAAGGACACGTATGCAGACAAGATGGTCAACCTGGAAGAACAACTGGACCAGCTCAACGAGGCGTACCTGTCTGTGAGCAACGTCAAGGATTCGCAGGACCAGTCGATTGACAATCTGCAGCGCGCACTGGCCGAGTTGCAGGACACCCGACGCCGGGAGCTGCGCGATATGGTGGAGACCCATGAAGAGCAAATCAAGGCGCTCAAGGCGGCTGTTAGAGAGGCTGATACGAAGCTGACAGAGGCGCTGGCTGAAAAAGAAACGCTCAGCAAGGAGTTGGCACGCACGGCACCGTACGAGAAGGAGGTTAATGAAAAGAACCTGCTGATTGGCAAGTTGAGACATGAGGCGATTGTGCTCAACGAGCACTTGACCAAGGCACTACGGTACCTCAAGAAGACGAAGCCACAGGACCAGGTTGACAGGTATGTCTACAGTCGTCTAACCTAGCACCAGAACCCTACTAACCACCAGCAGACAAATTGTCACCAACCAGCTCGTCCACTTTCTCTCCCTCGACCGCTCCGACCCCAAGCGGTTCCAGATCTTGCAAGTTATGGCGTCCTACCTGCAGTTCACCGACGAAGAGCGCGAACAAGCCGGCCTTGCTCGGCCTGGCACGTCCACCAACAACCTGCGTCTGCCTGCTTCGCCGTTTGCCCGCACGCCCAGCAGCCCGTCGCTGCACTCGGACTTTTTCACCGATCCCACGGCGGCCGGGGCGACTACGGGGCCGTCGAGCAAGGAGACTCTTGCAGAACTGTGGGCGAACTTCTTAGAGCGTAGTGCGGAAGAGGGTGTTGGTACGGGTGGTGGAAAGATGCGCCAGGACAGTGTATCGAGTGCTGGGACACGGCCGGATGCGCGTAGTTGAGTCTAAAGGGAGGGGAGTTTCTGTCTTTGTTGTCTATTTCTCTTTTTGATTGTTCTATGGTTTGCATACTGGATTACTATGGGTTTTTTGTATTTTCGTTCTTTTTTCTTATTTCTTGGGCCTTACATCTGTATTCACGCGGGACACGTGCTTGATGATTGCATAATAATCTGCTTTTTTTTTTTCTGTAGAACCTTGTGGGTTTATAGACAAACGAAAATCTTGTTTCTTACCCTATTCACTCTATCTATATGTGTATACCTTGAGTGTACATAGTATAATTAACTTCCTAACCCTAATCCTTCTTAAAGGCCTTGGCCTTTTCCTCGGCGGCTGCCAGCCACGGCGTCAGAATATTTGAAGCGTATTGTTGCGCACTACGCGTCACAGCCGAGACGTCTATTCTGTTATTCTCCAGCGCATCGTTGACGCTATCCACCACTTCCCGCTCCTCCATCAGCTGCTGTGTGACTTTAGCCTCGGTGCTCCAGTACGCGTTTGAATGTGACCGCAGAACCGCATCGCGCGTCACACTATTCTTGACGATGCCCACGGCATTCAACTTGCCCATGACCGCTGCCAACACCTTGTTCATCTCCTCCACGCGCATGGCTGCCGGGGGCAGCTCGACAAAAGCTCGGTTTGTGGCCGTCAGGTACATCAGCGACCCGAGCACCGCATTAAACAGCGCAAGGCCAACGGCACGTAGCATGCGCATGCGCCAGAAAAACATGTCGAGCTCGCCCAGCCGCAACGCGCGCGCATTCTCCTTGTAGTCGTACACGTACACGCTGTACACATCGATGAGCGCCAGCATAATGGCGGTTAGCACAGCGGGATTGCGCCAGCGCAGCGCCCACGGACCGGCGAGCAGCGGCGACGTGGCCAACGCGCCCATGAGTATGTTAACCAAGTGCGGTGTCACGAGAGTCGGCAACGCATAATAAAAGTAAACGCTGGGCCGGTCGCTGGAGCAGAAAACGCAGTCAGCCAGCGTGGCGGGGCCGTACTTGAGGTACAGCAGTCTGCTTTCGAGGTTGACGAAGCGCGCACGCAGAGCCTCGTCGGATGCGCGTAGAGGGTGCACGGTGGAGAGCCGGTTAAAGAGCACGTCGGCAGGGATCTGAAGACGGGATGAAGTGCTGATGAAGACGTTTTCGGGCGCGCCAAAGAGTGCGTTGAGGAGGAAGAGCGTCGAGGTCAGGCCGAGAAGAAGAAGGCCGCGGTAGACACCGAGCGGGAGCGGGCGTGGGGAGAGACCATGCCGGGCAGCAGCAGTGCGCTGTGAGCGATAGAATGCAACGGCGCGTGGGAGAATGATGGGGCCAAAGAAGATGGCGAGGCTTTTGAAGCTGGGATTAAGATTGGTTGTTAGTGGGTGTAGGCGCAAATGGCGGGCTTCAAAAGACTTACGTCGCCCAGAGTGACATGGTGCAATATTTGTATGAATAAGAGAAGAATCAATCAGAAGAATTGCCGGGTGGTTTAATTGAGAGGTTGCATAGTAAACGGTGCAGAATATCACAAGGAAAGCCGGTGTTTTTGAGTATGCAAGCGTCAAAACGAACAGCTGGCTGTCGTGATTCCCTGGGTACGCGCGATACTGTACAAGCACTTTGTTTCTAGGCTCTTGAAGGTTGACAGGGGACTAAGCAAATTGTGTACGCAGCACTATGCTATGTGTATGTATGCACGTACAAGTACATACATATGTACTGGTATATAGTAGCAATGCCATGACGTTTTAGCCTTTGGCGTGGCCCTTGGATGGTGTCGGCAGATCTTCGGCTCCTCGTGCTATCGCACCCGCTTAGTCAACAACATCGCCCGCCCCACAAATAAAAACATTTATCTTTGAGTCCGGAGCAGGCTTCAACTCTCTTTTCTTTTCACCTTTTCACGACACCAATTATTGAAATATCACTTTCCATTATTCCCTGACTTGAACATTTGCACTCCTGCAACTCAGCGTCAGTCAAAACAATCTCGACTGCTCGACTTCACACCGCCGGCGACTTTTGTCTCCGTCTGTTCTTGCATTCCAGACGCCGCTGAACACCGTCTTTAATTCCAAGACAACAAGGAAATGAGCGCGCATTCAACGTCTCGTTCCGTTCCTCGTCTGGAAACAAGCACACGCAGAGACAATTTGAGTCAATGGCTTGATATTTATACAAGACACTCTCGTAGCGGCGCTTTCGAAGCTGTGATGACCTCTTAAGTGGTTATTACAGTCAAATTTGCGCCAAGAACAATCTTCGCAAGAGGAGAATGACTCCATTGAGCATTCGTCTAGGTCGTGTTACAAAGTCTCAGCATTAGCAATGAGGAACTTTGCGTCAAATCAAACCAGATACATTTTAATCCAATTTCACTTGTCTTTTTTGTTTCCCACATATGTACATACATCTAGTTGATGTAGTTGATCATCTTAATGATTCGAGTAAAAAATTTTCAATAATCGTAAATAACCCTAATCACATTTCCCAACCCTTATTCTATATGCAAAGTTTAGTTTCCACGTCACAGCTCCTTCTTCTCTTCTACGGTTTCTTTTGGCTGCGTGTTCTCTGAAGCCACAGGTATCTTGACGGCCGTCTTCTTCTTGCTCGCTGCAGACAAAGCCACCGTCACCACAACTGCTGCAACAATATCGTAAATGAGCTTGATGGCAATGGCGCAGGCCACCTGCCACGTGCCAATGCTCACGCTACCTAGAGGCGCCTTGGGCAGCGACAAGAACCACTCGGCGTAGTAGGGAAACAGGTTCTTGGGCAGCCAGAACATGGGCTCGCGCGAGTACCAAAACGGCAGGATGTATTGCGGGGCGCGCGTGAGGAGGAAACGGATGACGTTGATGATGGTGTTGTACTGGCCCTGGACGGCCTCGAAGCGCTGCTCTGTAATTGTCGTTAGCGGGGAAGACATGGGACCAAAGAACTCGCAGAATGGGACCAGAACGTACTCTTCTTCTCGAGCTCTTCGTACAGCTTGTCGTGCTGGCGGCGCAGGCGCGCCCACTTGGCAAACTCGTCCTGGCTGCTGGTGGCCTGCATATCCTTGCGCACGGCAAGATATTTGGTCTGCAGCGCGCGCTTCTCTTTATCCATACGAGCCGGTTCGGAGGGGAAGAGCATCAACAGACGCCATAGCTTTCAGAGACATGAAGGTTAGCACAAAGTGGCAAAAAAACATGGTGGGGTTATCGCGTACCAAGCTGTTCAACTTGGCGGAGCCAACAGCGTTGATGAGCTGCACAAAGACCTCGAGAACGAGGATAACAACCATGAGCGACGGCATGGTAGGCAATGATCAATCCTATGGGCGAAGGGGGAATTGTCGAGATGCAGCGATCAATGACGCAGAGTGCGCAGAACAAAAGAAAGGCCAACAGCAACACGTAAATGCTGCAACTGTGGCTTCAACAAGGTTCGTGCTTTTGTGTGTGTGCAAAGCGCAAACAGTAAGTTTCAGTGAAACCTACAAAGACACGATATTGTCGAGGGTATAAAAAAAGTATGAGCAAGTCTAGAGAAAGAAAAACAAAAAAGAAATGAACAGAGTGCGAGGCAGCTTCTAGACGCCGCTAGAAGGTATGTGAGCTAGGTGTCAGAAGTTTAGGTTAAGATGTAAGCAGAATAGTGGAGAACTCTGACCTCGAGTTGGAGCTCTACTTGTCAAACTCTCTTGCTTGAAAATCTTTATGACTGAAAGTCACGAGGTCCGTTCGAATTGACACATGCAAAAGAAAAAGAAAACGCGCTAAGCAATGTTGTGTTTGCAGATGAGCATGTACTACTATGTATGTAGTTACACCTTGTTGAGAATAACACAAATATAAGGCCGATGTGAAGTTGCTTATCATAACCCTAAGGGTCTAACCCAGCGGGAGCTTGAGCGGGATCTAGGTTAAAGCCGAGCCTCCTAATTCGGGATGATGTCAGTCACGGATTCAAGATACGTATTGCATATCTTTTATGTATGTACTTGTACATATACTTATTGAGAAGAATACTATGTATGTACATATGTATGGATATCTAGCTGTGGAAGTGACGCACAGCGTATTGGACAGAAGCCTGAGATAAGAACAAAAGCCACTGCCAAGAAGCTTATTCCCCTTTTCGACCCTGCCATGACAGATCAATTGGTTCTGTCAGATTACATGATTTTTGATTTTCCAGCCAAAAAGACCCCGAGGCGAGCCACTTAGTTGTCATACATAGTATGTACGCAGTATGTTAGATGAGAACCCCGAACCCTGGTATAGGAACGGTAGTAGGCTTAGACTTTAACATGATATGACAGCGAACATATTGGTTATTTCGTTGCGAGGTAGATAGATCAATGGTATGATGAGCGATGCCAGGAGATAAGAGAACAGTTGTGCATGTTGAAGAGTTCTTGCATTACGGAAATGAAATGATATGGAGGGAGTCTTGAATCTACATATACTTGTAAGTACATACATATCGATAAAGCAAAGGAAAACGCACAAAAGAACGTTGTCGTTGTCTGTGCGTAACAAAGCTACATTGAGTTGTAGCTATGTATGTATGTATGTACTTGCCTGACAAGCAGCACTAATGCAGAGCTTATTCTTGCATATCGAGTTGTGGGTATGTACATGTGTGTAATTTAAGTACGTATGATGAAAACCAAGAATACGTACTCGACAGAGAAGTATGCACATAAATAGTATAACGGCAAGTGGTTGGTTTTAAAGACATTGGAAATAGAACCTGACCACACCATAGACCAGCAGTCGTTGGTTAATTAGCAATTTTGAGCCCTGCCAGGAATGGGCTCGGGGGTTTCTTGCTGGTTCTCTCTTTTTTGCTAGGTTCAACGGGGGGATATTTTACAGGGTGGCGAAGTGTACAGGGCTAAGTGGATAAAAGGTTTGACAGCTGGATGCTGCGATGGTATTATTCCTTATGTAATTGTTCAGTTGAAGTTTGTGCCAGAAAAGGATATATACATATATGTATGTATGTATATGTTATAGAAGAACCAGTTTTACCTCGTACAAGAGAAACCGAGCCGAGTCAAGCTCAAAGTCTTGGACTCAGAACTGCCAAAGGGTTGCAATTGGAAAAAAGGCGTTAAATATATGTATGTGGCACGACTAATATCAAGTGTAACAATAACGTGGAGAAGAACAGGACATACATACACTGTATGTACATATTCCCGAAAGGAAAGTAGCGAGATGCTAGACAAAAAGCCTAGCTGATATACATATAGAGAGTTACAGTGCATCAATCTTTAGACAATCAAGATTTTGGAGATTGTAGCTTTCTTTGGCTGTGGGGTTGGAGGAAAAAAAAGAAAGGATTCAGATAAAGCAGGCACCGGTTCTTTGGAGATAAAGATGGGCGGTATTTTGACATTATTTGATCATATTGTGCTGGTTTTCAACGCCCCAAAAAATAAAGACGTGATGGTGGTCTGCACTCACCTCTCTCGTGGTTTATAGTAGCAAGGGGGGGATGATATGCATAGCCAAGAAAAACAGATAATGACCTGCCTTTGTACATAGTATCTCCCCTATACCTTGCAAAGTCCTTAAGGCCGATCTTTTTCTGTTTGTAGTCAAACTGGCATGTTGATGATGTCTGACTTTATCTTGTTTAGACCTTTGACGCTTGCATTATTTCTTGACATTAAAACGAAACAAGAAATGGCATTTCCATATGTATATGTACATATGGCTTGGGTTGTTATGTTATCTCATTCTCATTGACAACTCTCATGAACTTGTTGCTCATTTACTTACGCAGCCCAGCCTTTTCTCTCTCTACTCATTGTTCGTAACCCGTGCTTATCTTTCAAAAAAAACCCCCCCCCCCCCCGGAAACCCTGGCACGTGTGCTGACCCTACTTACCTTGCAGAAAACCGGCACATACAACCCTAGAACCGGCAGATATGAGTAGATTTTGTTCGTTCCTGCTCTTTTTTTTCTTGTGTAGTGTGGATACTAATATGTTATGGCTGCGATCGCTGATCGCTTTACAGTTGGCCATGAATATTAACTCCAGTTCACCAACTTTAGTGTTAAGTAGTAGTATTTCGCTTCTCGTCAATAAGATCGCCATGTTACAAGCAATATCAAAAGTTGTGCTTCACTTGTAAACACTGCAGAACTCCATGATTAGGACCAAGCCATTTGTCGTCTATATATCTAATCAGAGATAACTATAACGCTGTAATCGCATGATTTACGCGTGATGGAAACTGCTTAACAAACCTGTATATGTATCCGAATTATTTCTGTTATGCACATACGTATGCGATGATCCGAATACGACGATGATGTTGAAGACCAGTTTTAGGGTTTGTAACCCGAAGCTCTTTTTTTTTTTTTTTTGCTTCTGTATCTTATACCAACAGATTATCGACATGGAATAAAGCAGGGCACGGGATTTTTCCCAAACAAGATATAGCAACGTACATACACTGAGTGATAGCAAATATGTAGCACAACCACCAGCAACCTATCAAATCATGAGAGTTACGATAACTTGTACCCCAAGCCTGAGATCTGACGTCATACGAATTTGGTGCATACATAGTATGTCCCACACAATTCAGGTTCAATCCCCACCATACCCATCTTGACACACCTCAAAGACCCCTTAGTGATCGTTCTTGTATACGTATATTGTTTTACGACGTAAGATGATATTTTGTGGTTATGTCATTCAATGGAGTGGCATTGGATATGCGTACACAAAATATGAGATATCTACTCGCATCAGCTTCTCACAGGTAACTTTTTCTCGATTATAAGTCGTTCATTGTCCACAATGAGACAAGTGCTAACAGTAGAATCAATCTTCTCAGCTCAAAAAATACGGCCGAAAAAAAAAGTCCATACATATATACCATTGTAAAGCAACAACACCATGTTCCAGTTTCACTACCTGCAGATCACAGTTCATGACGGCAAGATAATGCCGAAAAAACGCAGTTGAGATGAGAAAAAGATGCCGTGTCTGTTTTTTTGGTTTTTTTTTTTTCTCTCGTCGTTATCGCCTCAGCGGCCAAGTCCTGAATAGGCAAATCTCCGACATGTACATACATACAAGTACATTACATAAGAAAGGCATGGACTTCAAATTTAGCTACAAGCTTGTTGTCCTTTTTATCCTTGACTCTTCTGTAACTTACACAGCCTGTAAAAGCATCATGATAATTATCTAAAAAGAGTTAGCGTTGACTATATTTTCTTTTCATTCGCAGATTTAATGCTAACTCGACAAACCGAGGAAAAAGATTGGCGTACGTATTGTAATAAGAGTAAAAGAACATACACACTTCAAGAAAAGCACAGCACGCTCTTGTAAGGGCTGCAACACTATCCTTGGACTTGGACAGCAATCCAAAACGTCTGCATATTATGATGGACAAGAATTTCATTTTTGTTAGTCGTGAGCCTAGT
This sequence comes from Thielaviopsis punctulata, assembly GCA_036034705.1. Classification (NCBI taxonomy): domain Eukaryota; kingdom Fungi; phylum Ascomycota; class Sordariomycetes; order Microascales; family Ceratocystidaceae; genus Thielaviopsis; species Thielaviopsis punctulata. The sequence continues at coordinate 3,098,046 of CM069897.1, forward strand.
TTAGGACTAAACCAAGTTCATTGAGACCGTGCTATTGCCCCCCTTTAAGATTTTGCAGCGGCAAAGAAGATGGTTGGCGATTCAAGATTTCAAAATAGAAAGATGCATCAAGTCGCTCCGTTGCGGCTTTGTCGTCGCCTCTAGGCAACTCAGCAAGAGTATATTACCTTACATTCACAGAATACTATCAACATTTGTACTACATACATAAGATACTCTATGTAAGAGTCATAAATATTCCTCGAAACCCACTCTAAATGAAAAACTACCTAGAAAATTGAGCAAATGAGAATGGCGCGAAAATCGCCCAAGCTGCGTCTATATTTCCCGCTCACCATCAAAGTTGAACCTTGGAAGCATACTTCACAGTTCTTTTTCCGCTTTCGACGTCTTGAGTTGCACCGAAACCAGGAGAGAAAGTGACAAGAGCAAATCCAAAATTCTCTGGGTCAAGCCAGCGCTCCGGAACAATCCAGGTTTGAGCGTGATCCCGCTTTGGCTAAATGATGACGAAGCCAACCAAAGATAGAAGAATTTGTCATATCCTAAACCCTGTAGGAAACCAGAAAGAATGGCAACGTTTAGCCTTCACCACTTGAATACTACTATGCAATGCCAAAACAAAACAACATACTATGGATGCAAAAGCTGTTGGAGGTTTTCAAAAAGACCTGGATAAGATCTTGCATGAAATTTTGCTTTGTGCATGCTGGTGTTCAAAAATTATTAACGAGATACACAAGGAGTACGTATCAAATATTTGAGGGGTGGTCCTTGCTAGTCCAAACCAGTCCAAAGAACCAGGGCTCCCCTGGCATATATCTGGGGTGCTGACGTGAGACTCAACTTCATTGCCAACTTAGGTAACTTAAAGAAGCTCCAAGAAGCAAGAAACTGGAAACCAATGGCTGCCGTTTCCTGATGTGGCCTCAAAAGGAATTAAGAAATAACATTTTTAGTAAGAAAAAGGGTAAAGATGACAGGTAAAAATCACATTTCGGCATGGTTTGGGCTAAGGGCCAATTTTTATCTGGTCTATTTTATAATCGACTCACCCAACTACATGTACGGGTTTTCCGCGGCTCCAAAGAATGGATTGTGTGGCTTTAACTTTCAGTGGATACTAGGCGTTGCCGGAGCTAAGTTCTAGTTTGCTATATACATACATACTTGTACATACGTAGAAAGATCAATCGACAGTCGACAGGGAAGAAAAAGTATTCCCTCGTTTAAATTAAGGTTCCCAAGTGCAATCAGATCAAGGTTATAGATATGCACATAAGCATACTGAGCAAATGTTCTATGATCACTGGTAGTACATTTAAGCATCCAAATGCCGTTACAGTTCTCCGATAGCTTTAATTTGGTTAACACTTTTAACTACATGTATGTATTTCATAGATATATAATAGAATTTTGGCATTTTGTAAGAGCGTCCTAAGCTGCGTCGACGGCCAGGCCGGGGTTATGCCATTGGGATCTGCAGGTAGGCACATACAAAGACAACTACAACACCATAGCAACTCACATTAAGTTCAGTTAGTCTTTTGCCTTTGAAGCGTAGAATACAAAGTATTTCAGCTAGCTACTAGCTAGTCGCTGGAATAAGTATTTACGACATGTATATATTTATAATTTCTGTCATTTCTAGTGATGTAGTGCATTAAAAGGTGATTTCCGGTACCATCACGTCCGTGCACTCCTTCGTAGTTGGCATGTTCTTCGTACAAGTATGTACATACATACATACATACTTGTAAAAGCTACATACAAACGTAATTGTACGGACAAATAATGCATTTGTGCCTAAAATATTACTCATCATAAGCATTATCATGTTTTCTCTAAGTACTGTAAGCAATGGTTGATGGTTGATTAAATTATTCTAGAAGGCAGAAAAGCTATGTGTAATAACAAGTTGATAATACTTGACAAGATAAAGAATATGTACGTACGTATCCATACCCGATACGTCATTAACCCTATAGAGGCTGGCAACCCTAAAGCTCATGTCTCTATTGAGCCCTTGCACAGAATCATTCCTAGAATGATTCTGTACACAGTAGGTATTGTATATGTATTTTTTGCGTTGTAAAGCTGCGCTCTGACTGCATACAAATCTGCAATTGCGTAACACTGTGATAGTGATGTGACCGGAAATTAGGCAGTTATATTTGTGGAGGTTTCTTTGTCTACAAAACCTTGGAACTCTGCATGAATGAACCTAAGAATAAGAGATGATAAGAATGGGGGCCAAGAAACGCGGAGTACAGTAGAGTAGCAGTAAGGCTTGGTCAGGCACATGCTCATAGTATAGAAACAACATGGCTATATATCATCCACAAAGAGACTGAAGAAGGAGGCTATGCTGATTGTGATGACTTACATGAAGGAATATGGGCATGCGTGCCTACTATGCATCAGTATTGTTGTATATAAGTACACACATACATGTACATATTTATTGTATGTATGTACGTTAGAATGCCGAGGGGAAAGCTTGGTATTTCACTTATTTGGCTCTATCCCACGTGTGTAGAACAGGAACTTACCTGTGAATCAGAAGCTAAGAGAAGTGTCAGCATTGCCCAGCATCCAGTATAATTCTCCGATATGAAAAAGCTATGTAGATTTGGTAATTCTTTTAAAAGAAAGTTCATGCAATTGGCGAAACTAAAATGTTTGGTGAACTTGTAACATTGGGGAAAGATATGAGAGGCGGGAGAGACTGTAACCCAAGTTGTTTATGGCGTGTATGGATAAGTATGTATGGCATGTTCGTGGAGGATTTTGTGTCCGGGTATGCGGAAGCTGCATGATTTCTACTATATAGTTCAGACTAAACGCATGAATACGTGTTAAATAGAAGCAAAGAAAGTTGTCTCTATAAACAAGATAGTGCGCGTGATGGAACTACACTGGGACCTTGCAATAGGTAAATACGATGCGTATGTATGTGTGGAAAGTATGTGTACATACATACTTATACATCGGTATATATATTGCATATTTGAATGTCGCAGTTTTGACTGTGACTTTGGGTAATTAAGGCGTTTATGCAGGATGACTTTGTCACTTCCAATGTTCGGCGTCTGGAAATAACCCGACAATTCATACATACATACATCATAAATAATATGAGAGGTGGTACGCATGTGGCCTCGACCGATCATGTGTGCACGAGTGCTGCATAAACATATTCCTGTATGTACATACATGCATACATACAAACTGGGTGCACACATCAGTGACGTTGACTATATGGCTGTGGTATGGTAGAGACAATGTTCAAGACACACGTTTTTGGAATGGATGAGATATGAAGGAAAACCTACTTGTATATCGGAAGGCTATATTGAGATGTAATCATGCATGTGGTTAGATAAACTTACAAAAGAAGAGACATATAGGTGTAGAGAAGCCACGGACATGGATAGAGCATATTCATCTTGCTACGGACCAAATATATCGTACGTTTGTATGTAATCAATTACTTACCACCTCTACTTATGATAGGTTTATTCTAGGCAACCTGTGCAGCATGCAATGTTGAATGTTGAAGGAGAGACGACAGGATTCTTGGATCCAAGCCATAAAAAAGCAAAGGATTATATACATACTTGTTATTGTTATTGAGTTAGGCAAGGGACACTTACAGAAAAAAGACGCAACAATAGAAGTAGAAAGCGAGCAGGACAAAGAGGCTGGATCATGTATGTAGTATGTACTTACATACTTGTAGTAAGTTAGCAGTGGGCAGACGTGATGGAAAATACAAATCCCCCAAAAGACAAGCGGCATGGATACAGGGAAGAGCCAAGCTTGGCTCGCCGTCTAAGGCGGAACTTTAGATTATACATACTTTAAAACTTGACCAACACCACACTTGTTATCATATGAGTGCAACAAGTATGGGTTGCAATTAGAGCGGTCAAAGATGAAGACACACATTCGTCTATACATACCCTCACAATTTGTTGCTTAGGCCACGGATACAAATACACTCTTACAACTGTACAGACTTCCACGCCCAAATATCGAGGGAGTCTTACGTATAGTATGTACTACATAGAACTTATGTACATATGTATGGTACATACATACATAATCTAGCAGCATGCTCAAATCGGGATGAGAAGAAAAAGCTAAATTCCACAGATTTTGACAACTACATACATACATACATCATTTCGTTACACGCCCTATAGAATTTCTCGCTTGCTCTTCTTTGTCCGTGTCCTTGTTATTCATACTCTTTTTGTCCTTGTTCTGATTCATTTGAATTTTCCTACACCTCACACATGCACTACATGGTAGAAATTTAGCTTATCGTCAAGTTGCCCAGCGAGGAAAAGAGAGAGAAGAAAAGAAGAAAACGGCGATGACCCCATTTACCGGCGGTGATTTATCTGACAATTTATCTCTTGAGATGCGTCTCTAAAGGCTTGCTTTCTACCTAAGAGACCCCCCCCCCCCCCCCCCCCCCCCTTCCCCCATTCGTGGCATCTTCACTGCCTTGAATGATATAGCGCGTAGGATTCTATCAAGTAAGTTGGTTACGAGACACACACCCACGGCCACGCCCTTGAACTGAATATGCTACCCTTCCCTATTGCCTGTTTAATGATACCAACTGAGCACTTGAGTCGTGGCTTTTGAATAGTATGTAGCATCTTTCATCTCTTGTTTATGTATTTCTCCGAAAGAGAAGTAAGAAGAAAAACATTGATAGGAAGAAATTTGGATGCCAGACTTTGGTTCACCTGTATTTTGACTAAAACTACTGGCCCTTTTGGTAACTATATCTGTATGGGGGGGTTCGGTCTGGTGTTCCGTTGGATTTGTAGTATGTTAGTAGGTACGTACATAGATAGTTTGGTTCGATTTCAACCCACCCAACTTTGCCAGTCTTTGTTCCTGTGCTGTTCGCCTTGAAACCGATCGCCTTTACACCTCCTTTCATTGCTTTGTAATTTTTCCCGTTATTACAAAGCAAACGGGCTATTATCGAGCTTGAATGCCACATAGCAAACGATATCCATAAGCATCAAGCAACAACGAAATGAAAGAAGGAGAGAAATAAGAATGTGCAAGGTTTTACAAACAAACCCTCTTGTCCAAGCTTGTTTGTTTGATTTTTGGTAGTATGTGACTTGCATTCTCGTCTTTTCCTTTGTCATTCCCGCAGTGATATGGTGGCAGAGAAGTGTTGATGAATCTCCAAGTAATATGTACATACGTGCTTAGAACAGGATGCTAATCTTTTACCAGCATATCAAGAGTAGCAAGAGGTCATTTCTTTATTGCGGCTGGTAGTAAAACATCCCTTATGACACTCTAGTGGTTACCCTTTCGGCCTTTCTCTCGCGTTTTTATTATACCCTTCACACCTGGTTAAAAGTCATTGTGAGGAATAAGGTACTGACCAACCTTCGCTGCCCTGATCTTGACTGACGAATATATGATATATGAGACACCCCTAGTAACATATACTTGTACTATGTATACATATATACATACACATACATGTACACGAGTAAGTACTACATGCGGCTTTCAATGGGTACCAAATTGTAGCTCCTCAGTTATTGTACTAGCACCCTCGTCAACTTTTGAGACAACCCGTCCTCTCTTGAATACTACACTCCCACTTCGCTCTCTGGTTACTTAGTTCCATAGCGCACGCCCCCTCTGTCAGACGCCCCCAACGGAAGTGGTACATAGTAGACAGAAAAAAAAACTAAAAAAAAGACACACAAAAGAAAACGCACAGCTATACTTTGAACAATCCTGGTCCATTAAGTCTTTCCCTGCCAGGCAACTCTACTGCGTTCTTTCTTTTCTGGCATGTATTGTACTTGTGTTTCTGTTCCTTTTATTTTTTTTCTCTTTTCCTTATAACCTCTAGATCGTCCGTCCCCTCTTGAGCTTGTCGGCCTAGCTGTCAATGCTTGTTGCTCTGCAGCAAAATCCTTCAGTCTCTGTTTAGTTACCGCTAAGCTTTTGCTTCTGTTTTGTTTTTGTTCACAAGTCTATTCTCTTTTCTTTCTGTCTCTACAAAGTCGAAATCTTTGAGTTGCTTTTTACCTTGTATTTCTTTTTCACTCTACCTCTTTTTTATTCTCCCTTTTTATCGTTTGTTTCGTTAAATACTCCGGCTTTTCCTGCATGACTTTCAATCTTGTCTTACTTATTGCACTCTCAAGATTTTGATACTTCAGCAACCTGCAACTCACTAGTCGCTTGCCTTGCTTATATGCAATAGCCTATCCACTACCTAATCACATCACAATCGCCCTGTTCCAAAAACCACTACAGCAACATCTCGACTCTCCCTCATAGCATCTTTCATACCTCGTCTCGTCTTGTCTTGCGTCTCGAATCGTTTCTCTGCGGAGTTTTCCTGTTTGCGGAAAACTCAAACTCTCTAGGCCAAAACGATTCACACGACGACTTTAGTGGTGCGCGAGGCACCCCCGCTCAGCAGCAGCAACACCAGCAACAGCATCTCGTGGCCTACGAGTAATCCGTCCAACTCTCCATCCCACTATAGCCAAAACGAGAGCCTTGGCCGGCCTACCATCAACCTGGATATCACATCGCTCATAAAGACCCCCTACCCCTCCGCCGACGAGAGCCAGGACTCTCGCCCGTCCACCAGCGCCTCGTATCCCGGCCAACAATCTTCCTCTTATCCTTCGTCGACGGCCTCGGCTCCTACTTCTGGCCACATGTCTTATGCCCAGCCGCCGCCAGCCTATGTGCAGGCCGGCCTGCCGCCTCCTGCCCTGCATCACCACCACGCGCACAGCAATATGCCTCCGCACTCTCGACATGCAGGGTCTATGCCACTGGCCCATCCCCAGGTTGCCTCTACCAAGCGTGGCCTGACTCACGTGTCGGACAGCCCGGCAAAGAAGCAGAGCAAGTGGTCGCCAGAGGAAGACGCTCTGATCATCGAGCTTCGTGGTGGCGGTATGAAGTGGGAGGACATTTCTAAGCGTCTACCGGGACGTAGCGCGATAAGTTGCCGCCTGCACTACCAAAACTATCTTGAGAGACGTAGCGAGTGGGATGAAGAGCGCAAAAATAAGCTGGCGCGTCTATACGAGCGGTAAGTTTGCAATTCTATTATGCCTTTTTCCCGACAGCAACAAAGCAGCTACAGTATACTGACATTTTTGTGACAAAGATTCAAGCCTGAAATGTGGCAAAAAGTGGCAGAAGAGCTCGCTGTACCATGGAGAGCCGCAGAAGCCATGCACTGGCGCATGGGAGAAGAGGAAATGGCCAAGCGCGCCGGCGTAGTTCCTTTTTCTCTATCTGTCAACGACTCCAGCAGCCACAGAAACACGCTTTCCCGCGGCCACTCGCAGCCCCCGCCCAGATCTGACTACAGCGCTACGCTGCCGCACCACCCGCACGGCCACCCAGGCTACAGCCGGCACCACACAATGCCACACAGCCACAGCATGAGTCTGGGCCAGGCGCCGCCACCACCGCCGCCCCACCACATGTCTCATGGTGCGCACCTGGGGCCCATGAGCCACCCCCGGTCGATTCCCACACCGGCGCCGCCGCCTAGTACGTTGCCGCGTCGCGATGCTGGGGCAACGACCCTGCCGCCCCCGATTCCTATGGAGCAACAACTGCCGCACTCGGAGCTGGCGCCTCTGCATCCCCAGCAGCACAGCCATGCGCGCTCCAGCGGGCTGCTACCCAGCGTGGCAGAGCTGACCACGGGAGTGAGCCCGTATAGCACACCGGCTTATTCCATGGGCGGCCATAGCTTGAGTCCTGTGGCCCAGTCGGAGCCCAGTCCTGGACCCCCTCTGCTGCCCTCGATATCGGGATACCCACCTACTGCATCGGCGTCTTCACCGTATGAAAGTGTGGGATCAAAGCGTCGTGCTAGTCCTGAAGGAATCCCCCGAGACGGCCCACGAAGATACTACGATCACCCTGACGATGCCACCAGACGACGCATGGCTTGAAAACGGCTGTGGCCGTTTTAGGCTTTGTTCATTTTTCTTCTTTTACCCTTTTGGCTAGAAGAACTTTGCAGCAGATTACGAGGCCACGACTCAAAAACGGTTATTGTTCTATTTCCTTTTGTATTCTTTCATATCTGGAAGATACCGTTTCGTTCTTATTGCCCTTCTACTGTTTTCTTTTCTTTTTTTTTTCTGCCTCTTTTTCTTGTTCCCATACAATATTATTCTCCTGGTATTTCTTTTTCTTATTTTCTATTTGAATTACGGCGCAGCTTTTGGAATTGTGGTTATTGGCCTGGCATTGTTTGTTTCTCTTTTTGGAGACAACAGACACTTCAACATGGAGCATCTGTTTTAGTCAGCTGATCCAAAACTTGTTTTTGTATTATTGGCAAATAGGACAAGGACATTTTCATAAATTATGCAATTATTTCTGTTATTCGGGTTATGTATAACATCTTAGGCGTTTAACTCCGTGTGTTCCTATGTTGTAAGGGATGTTTGGAACTGAGTCAATACTCTGTGGCTAGGAAGAGTATTGTGATAAACTATGCAGTGGATGATGGCCACTATAATATAAATTCATGCACTCGTACTCAGCACTGTTAAGGCCGGATGATACAATATAATACGAACCAATATAGCAGCTTTGCGTTTACATACGATGCGATCCTGTTGGTAATCAAGACGAACCAGACAAAAATCAGCAATACTGAAAACGCAGAAGAACAAATAAAACAGTGGTATGGTGTGAACCTTGTTACATACACGTTGACGTGTCACGTAGCTCATGGGAACCGTCGTTGGTTTGTAGATACCAGAAATTAATGGAGAAATAAGACCAATGTATGGAATGAAATACGTCTTTTTGAGCCAGACTTGACCAGTGGCTGGGTTCAGATCAGGGAGTGTTTCCATATCAAGCCATGCGAAAGGAAGAAGAACAGGGGTTTGGTCTGAAGTAACAGTGGAAAAGAGTAGTATGGAGGAAGAATGGGAGGCTGACGACAAAAATAGGCACGACGGAAAAAAAAAAGCTGCACGTAGTTCCTTTTGATGGTCTGGCTGCTTAGTAGAGTATTTGGATAGTGAGTACGTGGTATGGATAGCCGCGGTTACATTGGTGTTGTGATGAGCCAAAAACGGACTATTAATGCTTACTGTTCACGACCATCCTTTATGTATGTACTGGTACATATACAGTAAACCTAGACAGAAGATGCATTTCAAACGTTCCCTAGACAGTGAATGTTTTACCAACTTTCCAAGTTTTCCAACCTCTCCCGGTAAAAATATCGTGGACTTGCTAAAAGCATGCCAATCATAGTTTCCCTAACATCGTTTATTAACTGTCCTCATTCGGAACTGGAGAGCAACAAGCCTCTCTTGAGATCATTGATTGAATAGCGCAGTTGTATTAGTACATGCTCAAATGCAATAAGAGATACATTACAAGGGGATTCGACACCTTAAACTAGCGAAGCGCGGATAGAGTGCGATAGAGCCGACATTCCCCTGTTTCCTTAGGGACAAACATCTGCCAGATTAACACTAAATGAGGCTATGCCGGACTAACGACGATGGAGCAAAATCATACCGGCATTGTCATAGAAAATCAAAACACCCCTACTGAAATCCGTAAGATCATCTTTGCAGCCACTTATGGCTTAACATGGAGTAAGGAGATGGCCGCATGGAGGTCTGTGGTCAGGTAAAGATACTGCAGATGTACATGTAGAACAAAGGACGATCAGATGGGCACTGTCGAAGCACGGGCTTCAGTGTTGTATTGTGTTGCGTCTTGACTAAGTACCTCTATACCAATGGATTGCCCATAAATTACATGTTTAAAGTACTGCTCGATTGGAGGTAGCCGAATAGCATTAAGGGCCAAAAGAATCAAGTAACCATGAGCAGATGCAGTAAAATTTAATTACAGCTTAAGATGATCACAGGAACGAGACAAAGAGATAATGAGGCTTGATAAGTGCAAGGAGATGGGGGTGGCACCTTATGTATGTACATATTTTGACAGGGTCGGGAATAGAGTGCCGAAAGATGGGACTAGCGGCTGATATGGCGGGCTACATGGTACCTCCACATGCCTGGTACACGAGTACAGGCATGGAGGAGATTTTGATATAAGATAACATAACACAGGGAGTACATAGGATCAGAAGCATGAGGTAAGGTGTCCAAAGTAAAGAGTGACATGAATTTGCCAAACTTCTAGACAGAATATTAACTGTCCCGTCTTGGGTGAGGGGTTCTTTAATATCGCACTTTTTCTTGTATGGGTACAGCCACATGTGATACATGTACATACATAAGTACATGTACGTATACACACTGTTGTATGTTCAAATCAACACAGTCTCATGTTTGCTGCTGACCCACCACAACATCCAAAGTTCGGTAGCGAACTGGTTGGGGTGAGGTACAGTACGCGCAACCACTTTGAGCACCTACTATAGCATCGATTACCTGTGGGGTCAAGTTCATTGTATGTAGAGGGTGATTGCTTTTTCTCATCTTCTGCATACAGACATGCATGAATGAGACGGGACTAAGGAAGAGCCTTGATAACAATCAGGTCTCAAAACGACAGTGGCCACAAATGGGTCAGTGACTGCTACTACCGTGCATAACTAGTCTACTTGCAGCCCGTCAGCTACTGGAACTTCTGGCCTGCATTACTACGTTGCAGTGTCACTCTGCTCTGACTGGTATACACTCTGGGCTACATGCTTTCTTTACAGTTAGTGGGGCCTATAGACACCCCAGCTAGGTCAAGCCACTGGGAGATATCGTTTTCCTCTTTGGATGGGATGATATCATATTTTTGGGGAGAGAAAGAAGGGAGTGACATGACCTTTTGGGAGAAGAAAACTAGGTGAAAAGTGACAACAGGGTTAGTAGGTTCATTGTTGGGGATATTTAATGTATAAGAAGACAATGAGCAAGATATAATCACCAACTACATTGGAGTGCATATATGAATGGGGCTATCCAAGCAACCGATACTACTGACGGAGCATTAAAAACCCCCTCGGCAGGAGGAACTACTGTGCGTGTAGCGGAATCCACGCAGGAGCTACTTTTTTACGAACAGCATAAGCGATCAAAGAAAAAAAGATAGGAAACCAAAAGGAGAGTTGTAGCAGAGATGGGAATAGAGCAATGGAAGAAGCGAATTGCCGAGAATATGCTTGGCTGAGAGGTGTATTTCAAAGTTTGGTTATTAAATATTTTTTCTTGGAAACGAGGGGGCTTTTTGTCTCTAGATAGAGGAGGATGTTACAAAATCACTTAGCGCTTTGTACGGTACTACTGTACTCATGAGACTCTAGAGGTGAGCTCCCTGGATAGCTCTCCATGGGAGACTATGGTACTATGCCAAAGAACTTGCAGTACTTCTGTATATGTCTTAGTGCTTCAAGATGCGAAAGTGGGATAAAGCCCTTGTCTTTTGCACTAGATCCATTTCTCAAACATCCCCAAATGCATAAAATAGCAACTAATCAAGAAGAAATAAAAAGGCTGACAATGTTCAATGTTTCAGGTTTTGTTTAAAAAGATGCACGAATGCGGCCTGAGTGCCGTCAAAAAAAAGGGAATTCATAATGAGACCTATTAACGATATTGACAGGCATTTGCACAGTGGCATCCGGACAAGATAGTCGGTGTGTCTTTTGGTACAATGGACTTGCCACTTCTGGACTCGCAGTGCACAAATGAGGCACAAATACACTGGCCGAATTTGGCCTCGCATGGCTATGGCGCCTGTGAGTGTTACTTTTCTGTGTGCGTATACGCCAAAACAAGTTAGAAGCAAGCACGTTTCGAGGCCGCTAGCTGGTCCGAGCGAGCCCTGTTGGTTTGTATGTACTATGTATGTATACATACGTACAATGTATACAGGTACTTGTAGTACATATGCATACGTTATGTACATACATACAAGTATGTACGTAGTATGTTGTTGGTATTTTGTGATATATCAACCCAGGACATTATCAGCTATGCTATCGCTTATAATGGGCAAGCTTCCCGTCAAAGCTATTCGCCGTTTTACAATGCAATATCCCTGCAAGGGCTTGAGTACATACTATGTAGTAAAATCGGCAGACGCAAGCGCATGGGCCCTATTGGCGGGTATATACAATAAACGGCATATTAGGAGACGTCTACTGCCGCGCGCTGCGTCTAAAATCATTAGTAGATATTATACGTAGTATATGTATACTAGTATTAATATAGTAAAAACTATGTTTCAGGAATTCAAGTGGTTGAAGCGGCAAAGCGACAGCAGCATGTCCATGGCGATACTGTGATATCAGCGCGCAGCGTGAGTGGGCGATATTACAGCAGATATCAGAGTATGTACCTTGATATCGACTTGATGTTTGAACCGTGAAAATTCTGGGCAACTCATCAAAGTATAATTTATGTATAGGGGGTGAAGAGAGTTATTTCGAGATATCGATAATGATATAGGAAAAAAAATCGCGTATACAACACAACTGAGTCGGTACCAATGTAAGCGGAAATAAGGGCGCCCCAGTAATGTCATAGCGCTCGGTAGAATAGCCGTACTAGCTAGGAGAAAAGGCTGACTAGAGAGTCTTGACGACCTTAATATCAAAACCATAAGTCTGCCTCGCCCGGTAAGAAATGTACTACAACCATGGCGATGTATGTAGATTAGTATGTCAAGTTGAGATTATGCAATATACTCGGCCGATATAAGAGGAAACATTACGGAGGAATGATATATCGGATAATTAATCTATCATGTACCTACAAGGGACAGATAATGCGTAAAACAAAGTTATGTAGTATGTATGTATATAAATGACATAAAAAATACACAAGACCAGGCTAATCAGATGTTAAGGTAGACTTGAAGGGAAAAACGTAAATGAGACTTAGTGTTTTCTACTCTATCAACACAGCGGCATTTTTCTTTCGGTTCTGAGCCGACGGCAAGGGGGCAAAAAGAGAACATATGTACATACTGTGTGATGAATTTAGTTATGATATAATGACGACAAAGAAAACGTATGTAGAGTTATGTATACAAGATACAAGTAAACCTAAAAGGCCCAGATCCATGGAAAACGTACGATGTGCAAGGATGAAGGTGTGGGTTAGAAACACCGTGAAGGGGGGAGGGGAATTTGCGTAGGAATATGGGATGAAAAAAAAATCAGACGAAATTTGCCTGCCAACTTCCAACTCCCCTCCTCCACGTATCAAAAAAATTCTGTCTGTACTTGTATGTACATACATACTCAGTTTTTCCAACGCTAGTCAGACAAATTCAACTCGCAGGCCTGACAAGCCAAAAAGCTTACCAACGGAGAATTTCACCTGTCGATCAAAGGGTCCTCGTTGTCATCATATTCCCGTAGTTAATTTTCCCCCTTTTTTTACCCTTTGTTGCATCAATAATTCAACGACATAACTGAAACAATAAAGTGGTGGTACCAAGTAACGTTTTTGCTTCTTTCTTGTGCAAAAGTGCGTTAAAACGGCAGCAGTTTTTGTAATTGGCCAGAAAAGTATGCGATATCCTAAAATACCCATGTATGTACATACGTAGAGACTTGTATGTATGTACAGTACAACCTATACGTATTTTGAGTTGCCCAAAAAAAATGATAACAAAGTTCCTTCTGGAATATTCGCTTCATGGTCGCCGACTTGGTGCAATCAGGGATCTCGTCATCACCAAACACATCGCTTCTTATCAGAGCGTTGAGACTTTTTTGTATCATTGATTTTCGTATTAGAATATCAGTGGCCATTATATTACTAGTAATATTCACTTTTTCTTTTGTCTCAAGGACAAGGTTCAGTTCAAGCCCGTCGGAAAATGGCCCACCAGTTGTCCCGTTCATAGCCACTCCGCACAACAACGCCACCAACTGCGCGAATATCATCCTCCAGTTCACCTTGGCGATATAGGTGGTAGTAACGGTGGACGGTTTTGTCTTGCTGCTTGTTGTCATCCTTTGCCTCTTCTTTTGTTTCCTCCTGCGTCTCATCCCTATTCTTCTTCTCTTCCTCGTGTGACTTTTCCACTTCATCTCCCTTGCCCGCACCCCCCTCCCCCTTCTGGGCCTCATCCTGCTCCTCCTTTTCACCCTTACCCTTCTTGGGCTTCCTTGCCTTTTTCTTCTTCGGCGCCCCAGCCGGCTTCGTAGCCTTGGTCACCCACGGTACCAATTGATCTTGAGCTACGCCCTGATCCCACCCCCTCCGCGAAGACCCCTGCTCCAGAGCCCACACATACACCAGCGCCTCGCCTGCTGATTTCCCCAACTTTTCCTCGGCCACTTCACCCACCGCCGTGTCCTCTGGTACCTGCAGCGCCGCACTATCTGGGCCCTCGCTTTCCATCTTCAGAGTATCCATGATAGCTTGCAGTGCAGCTCTGCGTCTCTCCTGAGTCGAAAAGTGGTGCACAACTGCAATAGAAATGGCAAAGTCGGCCATGCCGCTGGCATACGGAACTGCCAGCCCATCAGCCACACAAACATCTCCTCCCGCTACTCTGTCTGCGCGAATTTTTCCTGCTGCGAGACTAATCAAGCTGGCGCTGCGGTCGCTGCCGAGTATGACCACGTGTGGGTTCACTCCAATATATTTTCCGTTGCCACAGCCAAGATCCAGGCCAATTGAGCCGGCGGTCCGGCTCTGTAAAAACCATGAGACAAGAGGCCAGGGTTTGTAGCGCGTGGCAGAAAAGTGACTGGCAATAGATTCGTAGACAGTGTGTACATGTGTTTGTTCGTAGGCCGCGGCAGCTGAGGGATCAGCAGCCGGAACGGCGGGGGCGGGGAGGTCAAAGACGGGCATTTATGCAATTTATTTTTGACTCATCCAAATTTTTGCCCCTTTCGAGTTAGATTTGATGTAATGGCGATACAGACACCGTTATGTGTAAGTAGTAAACAAAAGTCGAGCAAAGTTTATGGTCATGGTTGAGTTGTCGTTGGAGTGCTGACTAAGTTTTTAATGCTCGGCTTGGAATAAGGTGTGGCTGCCAGGTGGCTCCATAAAAGCGATGCAGGGCAAAGCCACTGTGGGGCCTGTTTACATTTAGCTTCTCATGACTTTTATGTACTTGTACCTACAGTATTTTCCGTGGTCGACACCTACATGTTGGCGAGACTATTTATTGGGAGTTTCTTTCGGAGTTTTGGTAATTTCGATGCTTTAGTTATATCCCGCAGTTAACCAACCTGCGGCATTTCCTTAAGTCGTGATTTTCTTTGTATGTTGTATTGAAGGGCTATGCATCCCAAGCAGCTTGCTGTTTTGCAGGGGAGAAGACTAAAAAACAACCGCATGTGGGGCGTGTCACCAACAAAGCCCTTGTAGTTTTCCCCTGCAATAAGTATGTACTAGTCTATGTATGTATGTATGTACTGTAAAAGTATACATATGCATTTATATTGGAGGGTGATTCTTTTGACGTTAGAGGCTTGACAAATGCCCCCTTGTCTTACTGCAGGTTATTTGAGCGTGTTTAATGGCCCAAGTAGAGGGTATAGGGCTTCGACAGCCGCTTTTTCTTGGGCATCAGATGAATGATTCGATGGCAGCGCCACTCAGACATGACAAGGGTAAATTACATGGTTTTGAAACTTATCTATGATCATCGAGATATCTCGACAATATTACTTCTTCTCATTGCAAGACATGGTCAAATACAGGATGAAAAAAAAAAAAAAAAGGTAAACGAGTCTTTGATGATACTTAGAACCTAGATGATACATACATGTAATTTTTTGGCTCATATGTCTGTGATGTAGCTGGTTCAGTATACGGTAATCATGAACCAACAAAGATCAAACTCTTACGAGAGATAATGTTACAATTTTTTCACACAATTCCCAGCCACTCACGTCACTTGTACCTGTCTCCGACACCCGAAATACTGGCGCGATATCCGCGAAGTCGTCAGCAGAACTACATGAAAACTAACTAAATCGAAATGAAAGAGAAGGTATATTTCTCCGAGGCGGTGACTTGAATTTCCAGTCTACCGTAAAGTCTGGTTTATTGGGTTCCATGAGCCAAGGCTCTTACATTCCAGGATTGTACGTCTGTGCCATCAGTACGATCTGTTTTCTTGTTGAACAATGTCGTACTCTTGTTATTTTATCAACATAAATACGTGAAGGTAAAGTTGATTCCAACTTGTTCAGAGTTATAGGGGGTGTTATTCGTCTGAGAAAGAAATGTAATACTAAGATACCAACATAGGCAATAAGCTTCCTCAAAAACGGATGCAAAATTCGGACTCAATTTCCTATTCAGGAGACCTTGTTCTTAGCATGGATCTTCCGAAAGGCACGTACAGTACAATACTTGTACAGTAAAAAGACATAAACCCGTTTTTGACAACATCGACAGCCGGCCCGACGGCTTCCTGCATCGTTTGAGCAAGCCTATTTTTTATCAAAAAAGGAGAAATTTACATAGAGGCTTTCGCCTTGGCATAAAGGTAGATTGGAACGGATGAGGCTGGGTTTCGAAATTCTATTCAGCATTACATTATTTTCTTTCCATAGTCAAAAAGATTTATGTACATGCCATAGTACGTAATACGTATATCCCAAGAGATCATCGACTGCCGGCTGGCTGTTATTTTGCTTCTTTCATCTTTATGCAAGGAAAAAGGGAATCCCTGCATAGAACTTCTCATCCCATGTCTATTAATTCGCCTTGTTAATTCTCCGTAGCAATTGTCAATTTTGGGTTTCCAAACGAAGATGCTATCAAAAGAACAAAAAGAAAGTATGAAAAAAAAAAAAAACCGCTCCCGCATCATCCATATGTATGTATGTAAAATCTACTTTAGACGTGTGATCGATGCATTTGCTGCTAAGAATTAACCTTTTCTTGTCTTCTGGGGCGTCGAATTTCCCGGATTATTTGCTCTTAGTCGCCGCTTGTTGCTCCAAAGATTGCTCAAACCTTATCAAGTTGGTTCACATCTCGGAGCACTGCGGAAAAAAGATATATATGAACAGGTCGGATCGTGTTTTCTACCGGACCGCAGGTACATTATTTGAAGGCTATCACAGCCAGCCAGCTGCATGATACCTCCTCTTAACCCCAAATAGCAATTCCTCACCCTCTCTATACACGTCCCCATACGAAACGAACTTCCTTGCTCGGTTCCAAAGACAACTGATCACCATTCTAAGGCCTCTCACGTCATAATAATGCACTGATTTCTAGAAGATTTAGTCGGCCCAAGCTACTCTTGCATCTCTATTAAGAAACAAAAAGACATTGTTGTAGCTACTGAAAAGACGAACAAAAAAAGGTCAAATTTGTAGTCATTAATTTCTTTTGGTTACAGTTACAATCGCGTCTTGCCGTTTGACCCTTTATCTGGTCAACTTTGGATTCAATCAACTCATGACAGCTTTTCAATTGTAGCACTACCGGTCTTTGATCAACCAAAGCTTTTCGCAGCCCTAACCCTATGTTCATCGTTTTGTAAATGCAACCGAGCTTGGTATGGCATTTATGTATGTATACGTATGTACTGGTATATATGTAGTACATACTTGGTATTTCGTAGGGAGTCATGGCGTGGTGAAGACACCGCCTACGCCACCTTATAAAATTCCAGCGTTATCCACAAGAGTAAGGTAGGTTGTTAGATAGCTCAGTTGGTACTGTTAACATTTCCATGTTGAAATTAATTCCAACGGGATTTCGGTTGCTAGGGTTAATTTTAGGGTAAATGCAAAATACAACCTTCAATGTAGCATCTATAGTGATAAAAAGGTACATACCAGTACATATACTTAATAGGACTGCACACCGAAGGTATTTGTGTATGTACACATACACAGCAGCTAAAGACAACGAAACAAATTCAATTGACACTCATGACAAGTTTAACTGGTCTTTTATCCCGTATGCATGCAAGTTATCCATGTTTTAACTTCAGCCGGTCCAAAGACTACAAAACAGAAAGGGGGTACATGTCTACCTAGCGCAGTTTAGATCTTACAGAGAGTGGAAAAAAAAAAATCATCCGTTAGCAAATCGATAAAATTCGCATGCGATGTAGTACTAGAATGGAGAGACGCAAGGGGGATTTTTAATATACATATATCGGAGAATATCCAAGAAACACCGAAATGTAAGATATTGAAAGAGAAATCCTGACTTACGTTTGGCTCGCTTATACGCTCTTGAAATTTGTGGAAAAAGAATATAAAAGAAAAAGACTCGAGGGGGGGGCGTATAAAAGTGAAGAAATATTCTGGGGAGATGTTGGGAAATACGAACGAAACATCAAGACGGAGGAAGATCAATACTGCTTTCCTGTGGCACCAACTGGCCCCTGGTCTTTCTTTTTCTTCTAAAGTCTCGTGAGCTTTTAATCAAGACCGGGAGCTCTTCAGATGGATTTTTGTCATACCCCCCCATAAATGCTACTTTGTTGAGACGACTTGCAGCGTTTTATTTTGTACATCTAAAAAGATCCTCGGCTGCATCAAGTGAATTCTCTGTCAACGCCCGCCGTTTGTCAAACTCGCCGACTTCTACGATTCCTAGCACTATACCAGTAGAGCCCTAGCCTATATAACTATGTAAATCATGGACGTCCTGATGTAGTATGCAAACGCGAGTTCCGTTAGCAGCCCTGTGCTTGCCGCAGTACTACATGTACAAGCATCACAGTCTTTTTCTTGATGGTTTGCCTCACAACTACTTCAAGAGCCAGGCTTTCATCAGTAAGTGGTCTTCTCTCGCATGTCGGGGAACCTAGCCGACCTAACCTTTATAAGTCCCACGTATCAGCTATGCTTCGAGACACCCCTCCCCCAACTATGGAATCTTGGTCTACCTTTTATAACGGGACCAGACACACGGGGGGAAACCTGGACTAATGATTGCCTTATTGCATATGAAAGAAGCAATGGAGATCGCCATGGTTTAAGCAGCAGAGGACGTGGTAATGTCGAGGGGTTAAATTTTGTACACCGTGGTACTACGGGAAGAGAAAGGCGGTGCTATTTTGGAACAGTCAAGATCGGCGACCTCACTGAAATGCATTTGATTTGACCATATTAGGCTGGTGGTAGCAAACAGCAATAATATTGATAGAACAAGCTTTGTGACGGGGCCCTGTAACTGGGCTGTGGGCTGTTTATGAGCCGTGAATAGAACGTATAGGTATCTCAAGCTGCTGGGGCACACATACAGGATATGTACTGTGTACTATTTAGCTTTCTTAGCTTTTGCAGCCCGGGCTAACACATACCCTCTTACATTGATACCCTAGTGCTGATAGCCAAGTTCCATATTCAACCGACCAACCGACCAGCCTACCCCTCCCCTCGAAAGCGCTGACTGAAATGAGGGGTAGGCCAGTTGTCACTCATTGTCTACCCTTCACTCCCTGCGTATTTTAAGCTATTAAATATCCCTTAAACTCTGTAAAAGGCCCTACTACATTCACTCTCCATCTGCTTTCTCGTCACAACACCATTTCCCTCGCGTGGCCGCCCTGTCCCATCAATATGCACCCCCCCATGCTTTACAAACAGCCACCTCCTCTCCTCCAACCACAACCGCATCTCTCGCAATAGTGGTTGCCTCCCATTTCCCCTCACCGTTGTCTAAGTTCTTTTATTTTCATCTTGTGATATGGCAATCCGTGGTTCACTGGCTGCGTTCCGACTACCCGCCATATTTTCTCCGTGATCTATCATATTTCCATCGCCAACGCACCCAAAAAGCTACATCTGCACAACTGATGATTGTACGGCGCTTACGGGCATTGTACAATAAATGAAGCTTGTAGTGCAAGTCTTCGGTACTACACGCCTTCCATTCCTAAATGCACCTGCAACCATCTCTTCAACTCCCAACCCCATCCCCAACTCACGCCAACTATGTACCAAGTAAGCCCTTGTAGCCACACATTAGTTCCACGGTTGAGAGAGGGAGCTACAGTATTTCTCTATTTCTTTTTTGCTTTTCCTCTCTCTTGTACGTAGCAGCATACTACCTTGTCTTTGCAGAGTTCGCAAAGCCCCTCTATCATGCATGTACAACTAATGAACTGAACCATCAACCTATGACAAGTTCATTGCTTATATATCTGTGCTTTGGGGAACCACTGTATGACTTGTATGCACGCGTGTCTCCTGTTCGTAAACTCTCGATGCACCCGGCACGAACTGCATTTCTCGTGAACCTCACAACTACATGCGTTCTTCTTGTCCGTCTCCTCTCCACTAGCATTGCAAGCCTGTGAGTGTCCGAGACCGACGCTAAGATTTACCCAAGCCTCTCGCTGGCCCCTTTACTGTACAACCTATATTTTCTATCTGCCTCGGCCCTTCTTCTGGCTGCATCCTGCACTCTACTAGAACACACCCTCTCGTAGTAACATTCCATCCTGATCTTCAATTATCTTGGTACTGCTTTTTATTGGTCTGACCTCTGCTCTCTTCCCTTCACAATGCCCGCTGTATCCTGATATTTTGAGCCGCTAAACCACTCTGGGAAGCCTCTACCAAACTATTAAGCAGGAAACATATAGTAAATATGCCTGATGAATTGATTATAACAAGCCTATGAGTTCGAAAAAACTTCCTTTGCAAACTGTTCAGGAGTTCCTGTACTCTGGCTTCTCCTCTTCCCTCCCCCTCCCACCAAACATCTTGCTCTTTGTTCTCTCGCTTTTAGTATATTCCATACTCTATATCTTATCGAACACACCCAGAGAGTAGTAAGCCCATTGTCATGTGCTTTGGACCGAAATACTGTGCTCATAATGTTAATAAGCCTGTAATCAAGATAACAACAGGTTCCGCAACTCTCCGTGCTGACACCCGCTAATACCTGCTATAAGCACAAAAGTTCCAACAAATGACGCTCTTTATTCTAAGTATATCTGAAGCCTGTTGGTTTGGCTGTTTTAAAGATAATCTAGACTAGGCGATACTCAATTTCCAGGCACCACCACTTGTGACACTCCTGTTAAGCCGTAAGAAGCACTTCATCTTGCCCTACATCAACCTTCCTGTGTTTAAGAAACAAGCCCCTCACACCGACCTTCCTTGAGAAGGTAGCTCTAAAAGCATCTCAAAACACTATAATCCCAACACATCATCAGCCACTATAGTCCGGGTTTTCGCTGTACATTGGCACTTGCTCGCCAAACTGCTGCCAGAGTTCTTCATCAGTCCAGCCCCATAGTATCATTTCCTCACCGCCGTCGTCCACTTCGTTTATCTCCGTTTCATCAAGGTTACTGCCAGTAGTAGCAGTAGCTCCCACATCTTCGTCCTCTTCAAACTCGGGCTTTTTCTCTCGAATTGTGGTAAGCTGTGGCCGTGACAAAATTTCTGGTGTCAGTCCCCATTCCTGAACTAATGCCGCATTGGTTCGTGTCTGTTGCTGGTCTACTGCTTTCCAAAACTCAAGCGCAGATCTTATTGGAACAGACGGATCGAGCACTTTACACTCAATACGATCTGAGCGAATATGGTCTTCCCACAATATATCCTGTGCCGTCTTTCCAGCTCCGTTTCTTTTCGCAGGGTCTACACCCAAGTGCCTCAAGATACGCACAGCCTGCAACCACCAACGAAGCATACGATTTCTCTTTGCTTTCTCTCTGCAGTTGACCATGCAATATGCCAGATCATGCAGCAGTGTGTTCTTGTGCACGTTGGTCGGCTCGCGTGCAAAATCGACCCCCCAGGTCGAAAATCGTGTAATCAAGTCGCTGAGACCAAAATTGCGGCGAGGAAAGGCAGAGGATTGATGGATGACTCCCGAAAATGCCTCGAGGACATTCTTTCCGCCCAAAGTATTATGCATCAAAGACATCAGCACTGGTGCATCTCGCGTAAAGCTACGCTGCAAAGCCGACTTGGGGGGCTGCATCACCTGCTAGGCATGCTGTTTCATCCACGGCGGAAGAAGAGCCCACGCCTTCTCACGGACCTCCCACAAAACGTCTGCGAAGGCTTCTGGGCTAATGTTTGCCATAGTATGCTAAACATGAACACTTCCGGGAAACCTATGGCTTGTAGCGTATTCAATGAGCTCCTCAACCGTTCCACTTTCAGGCCAAATCATGCGTAGCATTAGCTTGTCAAACCTGTCCACCTGTTTGCGATCGATTGTTTTGGACAAGGCAGTATACCGGCACTCAGATTCAAAAAGGTGAATCTTTTGTTGATCTGAACAGAGAGCGCCATGGTCAAGCAACAGATGAATAGCCGTTACGCGAAAGCTGCGCGACACCGCATCGAGAGACGATGTATTGATAATCATTCCCAGTGGCGAGTTGTCAAGAGGAGTCCCGAGATTGGGGTTAGCGCCACCCTTCAGCAGCATCTTGATGACATCAATGCTGAACTGGGTCACGCGACCCCAAATTGTAACGCCATGAAGAGGGGACCAACCCCAAGAATCGACCATGTTGGGATTAGCTCCATGAGCCAGCAGGAACTGAATGGTCTTTCCCGTCCGGTTCTTTGAGCGACAGGTCGCCCAATGCAATGGAGTCTTGCCACGGGAATCCCGCTCGTTAATGTCCATGCCGTGGTTCTGGATCAGCGAGCTCATAAGTTGAATTAGACCCAGATGCGCCGCCAGATGCAGAAGCGTAACTTTTCCCAATCCTGGAACGTAAAGATCCAGAGGCATTCCTGCCGCCAGCAAAATGTCAATGAGTAAAGCACAGTAATCCTCAACCTGATCTTCGACAGCACAGAGTGCAATAACCGATGTCGGAATTGATTTACAGGTTTGAAAACGCTGTAGGACGGGGCTACGGAAAAAGATTGACTTGGACGAAAGAAAGAAGTGAAAGTTGGATGCGTTGGTAGCCGGAATCGTGGGGTCCGCACCATATAGAAGAAGTCGTTCGGCGTGACAAGGTTGTAACTGCGCCATCAAGGCGGCATGGAGTGGCCGAACTTCCACAGCGCCCGTCTTATTGGTAGTCAAGCCATGAGTTGCATTGATGTTGCCATTGACTGTCAGGCTGTAGAGAATGGTGGACCAGTTGAGGACCGGCTGTTGACACAAGCCAAAGACAGCAAAAAAAATGGCGTGGTTATTCGTTCTGGCATCGACAGTGTATATAAATTTGTGAAGGATGTTGTAAAAGGAAGTATGCGTTCTCATCAAGCTGTTGATATCTCCAACACTGAGGAACGTAGCGATGGAAAGAATGAGCTCTACCGGTAGTTTTTGCGCAATCGGGCAAGTGTTGTAGAGCATCTTTGGACGAAGCACTGTCGCTGAACAATCAGACAACAGGCTCCGCTGAAACTGAGTAACCTGCATGATATATCGGTAAGTATTTGGAGAGGACAGATAGACGGTAGTGGCAGAGGGCTGGATGGACCATGATGGCACATACCATCTCATTGAGTAGCCGTAGACGTTGATGGGAAATGGCTGAATGGATAGTATGAATGTGCTAAAAAGGCACTGGTAGTTACGGTGACTCTAAATGGCGATGATGATGGTTATAGATAGCGAAAAGTAGCAATAGTGGTAAATAAGGCGAAATGAGTGGTAATAATGATGGCTTCGCCCTGGAGATGAACAGATGATGGTTTGGGAAAGCCTCGTTTGAATATTTAAAAGTCAACATTGAAAAACAGGGCAGGGATCAATAGAAAGATACACGATTCGGAAACGACTTCTCTTGGGTGGCAATTACTTCTGTTTTCCTTTTTCAACGAGGCAATTGCATATTTTAGATACGAACGAGCACAATGAAACCCCAGTCAGACTTCAAGACGATGTTCTCAACAGCATATTTACGCATATTGATGGTTAGAGGTTGCAAGTTGTAGTAGTACAACATTAGCTTGACGTAGCACAGATATTCCCGAATCAGTTCTTTGTTACCAATCCTGCCAAAGCCATTCTTTTAATCAATCAAGCTCCTGTCCTACATTAGTACAGTACGCAGTACATACTGCATATGTACATTCTTACGCCGCCTTTGGTGGGGTAGGTATGCATAAGCATAACCTCTTCGATTGACAAGATGCCGTTTTCAGGCATCAGGGTGATTTCAATTAGTCATGAGATCTAGTCAGAAAAAAAAAATAAACACCTTTTTTTTCACTGTTTACCCCAAGGTTGCATGTACGGCAATTTCGCTTTCATTCTCTATTATCCTACGAATCGCGTGACGCACATCATTCTTAGCCAAGTTGACACCGTACATGCGAATAACAAGGCAGAACAATCTTCATACTTTCTATCTTTTGGTTTCTCTTACGTCAAGAAAAGACTCTATGATTGTAAAGCCACGTTTATTTCTTCATACCTCACGCATTTCCACTCTTTGTTGCGTTTCTCGCCAATCACGTCGCTCAATGTCCACATCGGCCCCACTTCCGTATCTTGCCACCCCGATCTTTCTAGTGGGTCCAGGTGGCGCTTCCGCCATCAAAGTCCCCCGCCTGATTTATGGTACGGCCTGGAAAAAAGACCGTACGGAAGATTTAGTGTACACTGCAATTAAAAACGGATTCCGGGGAGTCGATACCGCTGCTCAGCCGCGCCACTACAATGAAAAACTGGTGGGAAATGGCATCCGCAGAGCCATTGAAGAAGGCCTGGTGAAGCGGCAGGATCTGCTTGTAAGTTGAACTAGACTTCGTATCAACAGGCGTGTGATTTTCAGATATTGACTGGGTTGTACAGATTCAAACAAAGTTTACAACGATTGATGGACAAGATTGGAACAACATGCCATATAAGTTGTCTGATCCGCTGGAAACTCAGATTGACGACTCCATTGCTTCTTCCCTCGCTAACCTGACATTTTCCGGATCTGGAGCCCCTTATATCGACGTATTTCTCTTACATTCTCCTCTAGCCACACCTGCGGCCACTCTGCAAGCCTGGAAGCACCTTGAGACCTATGTCCCCCACAAGATTCGCACACTAGGCATCTCCAACGTGACCCTCTCCGAGTTAACCGCTCTATACTCCTCTCCTGACGTGAAGATCAAGCCGCAGATTGTCCAGAACCGTCTGTATGAGGACCACTACACACCTGACTTGTACGAATTCTGCCACCGTGAGGGCCTGCTAATCGAGCCTTTTTGGACACTGACGGCAAATCCAGGCCTGTTACACAGTCAAGGCGTACAGCGCGTGGCCCAGGAAACGGGTGTCAGTCTCCATGTGGCGCTGTATTCGCTGCTCATCGGCCTGCGTAATTTCTGTCCGCTGGATGGAACGACGAGCGAGGCGCATATGACGGAGGATTTAGAGAGGATTTCTACAGTGGGAAGGTGGGCTCAGGGCGTTGGAGTGCAGACTTGGAAGGCCTGTGTCCGAAGTCTAGAAGAGAGACTTGGGATTGAGGAATGGTAACTTTACATTATGGAAAGCTTAGTTTGATATGAATATGATGTCTAACCCCTATTCCTGACTAAATAAAATAGAATATGACAAGTTCAAAGATATGGCGAATACATATGCAATAAAAAAAACGACGAATATATAGCTTACAGCTTGTAAATCTCGTGGTATAAAAAAAGCCTCCCAGTACAACCCTTAAACCACCTCCGCACGCCACTTCTTTGCATCACCCGGCGTCTGACTCGGGCTCTCAGCCTTGCGTTTGCCCAGCACCGGCTCTGGCGTGTTCCGCGACTGAAACGCCTCGCTATAACAGGAAACATGGTACGCCTTGTTGCCAATGCGCATAGTATCCAGCCACACCCACTCCTGTGCCGAGTCGAGCCACTTGTTGACAAACTTGTCGGCACAGATGGAGCAAGCTGTGTTGACGCCCTCGCTCGGATCAGGGACGGGAATGTACCGTGTCTCGGCTTTTTTGGGAGCTGCAGCGGTGGTGGCAGTTGACTCTTCTGAGTCGGCGTCAACGATTTCACGGAAGGCAACCCAGCCCTATTAATGTTAGTATCGAATGAATTCTGATGAGTGGGATATAAAGAACATACTTTGTGATCTAGGTACCAGCTACGGTGTTGTCCACGCTTCTCGGCCTTGGCAGCCCGTTGGTGGACCTTGAAATGCCAATCCATGTGTGTAACACGCTTCTTTTTTCCAGCATCATCAGTTTTGAAACGGCGGCCGCACTGCGAGCACGGCTTACCAAGGCCGTCCAGCATAGTGACTAGCAAGTTTCCATGGCTGTATTTTGTTAGTTTTCGGAATATGTGGGGTTTCTTTTACTTCTCTTTCAAGAAAAAAAACTTACTCTTGCTTCAAAGACGCGGCATCGAGCTGAATCTCATTCATTTCCATTGCCGGTGTTTTCCACCGATTCTGGTTCTGCGCCAGGGCATTGGCAATGATAGACGGCAACATCGGGACTGGCTGTTGCTGTAGCTGTGGCTGTTGTTGTGGCTGTTGCTGTGGCTGCTGCTGTGGCTGCTGCTGCTGCGGACCAGGAACAGGAACAGGCGGCATCTGCGGCGTCGGCACTGCACCCAAAGCTCCACTAATCAGACCAGCACGACGCAGCTGGTCCATAAGCATAAAGGCCTGGTTGACACCCGGAACCGGAGCCGCAGGGGGCATTGGCGTAGAAGCCTTAGGACCTTGAGGCGCCATTATAGGCACAATGGGATGCGTAGCTGCGTGTTGCCGCATAGCGGCGGGTTGTGTGGGCGGCGCCTGGTTTCGCATGGCGGCCGGCTGCTTGGGTACGTTCTGCATGTTGATGGCGGGTGGAGTTGCAGTGGCATTCTGGCGTGCCAGAAGAGCAGCTAGAGCGCCGCGGCCGAGAATGGCATCCAGAGTCACCTTGGGACCCGTGGGAGCAGAAGGTGGAGGGGCTGGCGGGGCTGGGGGGACAAACATAGCACGGACGTTTTCGCTAAGGTCGTCAATCTGCTTCTTGACCAGAAGGAGTTGGTCGTTGCTGAGAGTCTGGCCCTTGGCAAAGAGGACATGAAGATCTCGAAGAGCCTGAATCTTCTTGGGGATAGTGTCGTCGTGGGGATTTCGGGTCCCTGCAATCTCGAGATTGCGGATAAGAGTAACAATGTCCGCCTTCAACGCGCCAACATCAACTTCGTTGGATGGCTTCACTATAGAAGCAGGAGGAGGAGTAGGCTACATCACCAGCTACGTTAGCACACACAAACAATGCTACTTTTTCAAAGTACGGTATCACCATACCTGTTCATGAACTGGCTGAGGCATTGGATATCCGCCCGAGGGAGCGGCAAACTGAGGCTGATTCCGCGTCATCGGCGACGGCGTGTTACGCGGCTGAGTTATTCGTGGGCGACCGGCCAGATTCTTATGTTGAGCTTGCATAACCGAGGCTGACACCTTCATCAGGGCATCTTCAATAGGCTGCACAACTTCCAGAGGAAACACTGGTCGAGTGTCAATGGATCCAGGAACTGGCTGCTTCCAGGTCCGCAGCATTTCCTCCATCTTGCGGCGCACATTAGCATCCACGGTCGCGTAAGACTCCATAAACATCTGGTACAGCTTTGGTGCCATGTACAGTGTATACGGAGAACCGACGTTCTTTACTATAGCATCCAGAACATACAGAGCCGGCAGTTTGCGGTGAGGCGCAGCCTAGAGAATCACAAACAAATAACTGTTAGAGCAAGGGGTCCTTATCCACTACTAGACGTATCTTGTTTATCTTACCTTGAGGATATATTCTTGGAGAGTGTGCGCAATGTCAACGGCAAATTCCGTATTTTCTCGCGCAATCTGACAAAGGTTCATAATCTCCACGCGAAGGACAGTCGTCATGTCTTCCAGCGCACTCCGGAAGTCTTCGGCCACTTCGGCGCCGGCGGCACTTTCAAACTCGGACATTGAAAACAACTCAAAAAGCCCAGTTGATCAGAAGAGATAAGACCACAACTAAGAGCACCTCCAGGTCCAGCTCTTGGAACAATGAACTACGCTACTCGAGACAGTATTCCGTAGTTCGGTGACTGATGTGTAAGAGACCGGCTGATAGCAGCAAGTCTTGATCTTCTATTCCCGAATCGATAAACGAGAACAAAAGCAATCTTCAAATTGCAAACAAAGCAACAAACTGAAGACAACGTTTGTGAAACTAGTGGGGTGATGCTGATGGTCAAAAAAAGGGCCTACAAGACGAATGGAAGACAATAGAGAGAAAGCAACGGAGAGTAAAAGTGTAAAGACAATAGAAAAGAAGTCCACAAGTACGAATGACTAGTCAAGCTGCCAGTTCCTCTGATGGCGCTTCTTGTCTGACAAGTCCAGAAGCCCGTCTGCCGCAAGACTTTGTATGGATGCCCGAACAAGCTTAGCCTCGCGACGGAATGAGCCTTTTTGTTTTCTTTTACAACTCTTGTTGGTTTCCAATGAACAAGTCTTCCAAACAGCCAACCAGTTGACAACTCAAGTTTCTTAAACAATGCAAATAGAGTCAATGCTAAAGCCACACCAGGCCAGAAGGAAAAAGGAAAAAAAAGACACAAAACAAAACAAAAACAAACAGAAACAAAGAGGAAGCGTGGAAGAAGAAGAGAAAGGAAAAAGAGGAAAAAGAGGAAAGAAAAAAAAAATTAAGAAAAGGAAAAACCAAAAAAGAAAAGGAAATCTCCCCGGCCCTTATAGACCCCAGAAAAGGTCCATCCCGAGCCACACCGAGAGACGTGGAAAGGAAGAGGAGGAGGAGAGAAGGCAGAAACAAGTAGAGAACCAGCGCACAGCTGATAGAACTCTGGCTCCAGAGCTTAAGGACAGAAGGTGAAAAAGAAAGGAGAGAGAAAGAAGGTGCCACCCTATTCGGCTCCTCCCCGGGGGGTGCGCCTCCCATCATGCCTGCTCCAGTTAGCTGAGAGCACTTTGAGTAGATAGGTGCATGATTTGTTGGAGTGCAGTAGCTTTCTCACAAAGCGTTCCCGCAGTAGCTTCTTGTTTCTCTCGCATGTCCAAGGGTGCGTCGGGGTCTTCAGCTCAACGCACCACTGACAGGTCCTTACAGCTTCGTCATGTTGGAAACGGTCATGGTACTCGGCGAAATCACCATGTCCCGACCTAGCCGCTAGCAGCCTACCGACCAAGGCCCTGCCGTACTCCCCCAGCCAGCCTGTATTCCAAGGCTTCCCCTGGGTTCCGGCCCATTGTTAACCGACATAAACTAAACTAAGCTTTATTAGGAAAGCTGCCT
>CM069897.1:3139470-3164505 GCA_036034705.1 Thielaviopsis punctulata
TCATGNNAGGAGGGCCCCGGACTCGAAAGTTGTGCCATAGTAGGTAGCAGAGAGGATAAAAATAATACACACACACACACACACGAGGTTTGATTGCTGGATATGAAGCCGGGCCTGCAAGTCTACTGCATCTGGATGCCAGGGCATTGTGGCATTGAAGGAAACGAAAGGGCTGATGTGATTGCAAAAGCAGCGGCTGTCAAGTGTGGCGGGAAGCCGATGACACTGGCTTAGGTTAAGAGATGGCTTCAGATGAAAGTTCACAGGAGTTACTTTTTTCCAACAAGCGATAGTGAAAGACCACGCTTACCAGAGAAAGTTTCTGCTACGCATAGACAGGATAATAAGACCCAATCAATCAATTGAGAAAGTTTCTCTTCCCCAAACTCAAAAGGCTCGGACTCCCAGTGGGATCAAAGCCCCTACAGAGTGACATAATGACAGCTCTATCTGTACATGGCGACCTTGAGGTGTACCACCTGAGGTTTGGCCACGAGAACGCAGAGTTGGATTGCAGAAGGTGCGGAGCTCCCAAGGAGGCGACTCATAAATAGACATGCAAGGCAAACGCCAGACCATAGCCCAAGGCATTTGTGAGCAGTTTGCTACTGTGTGAAAAGGGGAGACAGATTCTGATGGAGTTTCTAGTTAAGATGACGGCATTGAGAGAAAGGGCGTGGAGGCCCGAGGGACTGGAACTGACATTTCTTTCTTTCTGTTTTGTTTGCGTTGCTTTTGTTTTGTATAGTTTGATTTGCATTGTTTGTTCTATAAGTGCAGAGGGATAGCCGGGACCTAAAGCGCGGAAGGCGACGGGACTTGACGGCCACTTAGTACAGACTATAAAAAGGCGCCAGAAAAAAGTAGAAGATCTTGGCTGGAAGAGCAAGACACTGGACTCGAAAGTTGGGCTCTTAAAGGGTATCAAAGAGTACAAAAATAATACACACACGAAATTTAATTGCCAGCTTCCCCTTATCCGTAGGTAGGCGTAAGACTGCTCTATCAATCCCCTTGTCCGTGCCGTTTGGGTCATGCGCAGACGGCTTACTAAAATGCCCATTCATGTGAATCATCAATGGAAGTTATTATTTCTTTGACGTGACGCAAAGGTTTCGTGAGCGTTAGTTACTAAAGCGCTATATGCCGTGAGAACATCGTTGTTGGTATTAACCAGTTGGACATGAGCCGGCATTTCACAAAGATTTGAAGCAAGTAAAATAGTTTTTCAAAGTAATCAATTTACAAAAAGACAACTAGAAGTAAAGCAGAACAAGATCAAGAACAGGGAAAAACTGCTAGTGTACAAGTCGTAAGTTGACGTGGTTGTCAGAAACCCTAATCGGCGCCAGAAACAAACACCCAGACTCTGAATCATTCATCCAAACCCCTCCAAGGGAATGGCCTTGCTCTCAGACACGACAGCTATAGAACAAGAAGATCATAAAAGAAACGCCTGAAACTCATTTCGTAAAACAAAAAATAAAGCAAGGTCCGCCAAAGTAGATAAGATGCAAATCCCAAAAGAAAAATAAGAAAAGGACATAAAAATCATAACACGCTTTTCACACATACACAATTGCCGAAAAAAAAAAGACTTCCGCACGCTTACGCGTGGGGGGCAATGCGCATGGTGACGGTCTTGTTCTGCGTGTAGTTGGCCAGTGCAGCCTCGCCCAGCTCGCGGCCAATACCAGACTGCTTGAAACCGCCAAAAGGCAGTTGGTGGTGCAGCTGGTTGTAGCAGTTAACCCAGACGGTACCAGCCTTCATGGCGTTGCTGATGCGAATGGCAGTGTTGATGTTGGTAGTGTGCACGGCGGCAGCCAGGCCGTAGTCGGAGTCGTTGCCCAGGCCAATGACCTCCTTCTCGTCCTTGAACTTGGCCAGCGACGCCACGGGGCCAAAGATCTCCTCGCGCATAATCTTCATGTCGGGCTTGACGTCGGCAAAGATGGTGGGCTGGATGAAGTAGCCCGTGTCGCCGTGGCGGCCACCACCAGTCACCAGCTTGGCGCCCTCCTTCTTACCGGCGTCAATGTAACCCATGATACGATCGTACTGCAGCTGCGACACCTGCGGGCCCTGGAAGGTCTCGGGGTGGAACGGGTCGCCGACCTTGTTCTCTTCAGCGCGCTTCTTGAAAGCCGCAAGGAACTTGTCGTAGATGCCCTCCTGCACGTAGATGCGGGTGCCGGCGCAGCAGGTCTGGCCGTGGTTGAAGTAGATGCCAAAGTTGACCCAGTTGATGGTCTCCTCGATGTCGGCGTCGTTCATGACAATGTTGGGCGACTTGCCACCCAGCTCCAGGGTCACCTTCTTCAGGTTGGACTCGGCCGCAGCCTTCATGATCATGCGGCCGACACCAGTGGAGCCGGTGAAGGCAATCTTGTCAACGTCCATGTGGTGCGACAGAGCGTCACCGGCAACGCGGCCGAAACCAGAAATCAGGTTGAAGACACCGGGGGGGAAACCAGCCTCCTTGATCAGGTTGGCAAAGACCAGAGCGGACAGGGGAGTCTGCTCAGCGGACTTCATGACGACAGTGTTACCAGTAGACAGAGCGGGACCAATCTTCCAGGCCAGCATCAGCAGGGGGAAGTTCCAGGGGATGATCTGGGCGCAAACACCAATCTGATTGCAGTTAGCACTGGAGCATTGAATAGCGGGAGCAAAGGGTGAAGTGAAAAACTTACGGGCTCGTGGCGGGTGTAGCAAAACATGTCCTTGCCAATATCAATGGTCTTGCCTTCGATCTTGTCTGCCCATCCACCGTAGTAGCGGATGCAGGCAGCCACAGCAGTGACATCACCGCGGGCTAGGGAGATGGACTTGCCGTTGTCCGAAGACTCAACAGCAGCCAGCAGGTCGATGTCGCGGTCGACCAGGTCGGCCAGCTTAAGCATCAGCTTGGACCGCTCACCGGGGACACTGGTAGACCAGCCGTTCTCAAAGGCAACGCGGGCGGCCTTGACAGCAACGTCAACGTCTTCCTTGGTGGCTTCATGGACGGAGCAAATGACTTCTTCGGTGGCGGGGTTGATGACTTCAAAGGTCTGGCCCTTGATGGCAGGGACCCATTCGTTGTTAATGAAGCTTGAGAAATGTTAGACGGCTACACAATGTGTTTGTTGTGGAAGAGAGACTTACAGGCCAGTGGGCTGCTCGTAGGGACCAGTGATGGGAGTGGACAGAGTAACCTTGAGGGAAGACATGGTTGCAGTGTTTGTTTGTTTGGTTGGTTGGTTGGTTGGTTGGTTACTTGGTAAGCTGTGAGTTGATGGAGGTATTGGTTATGAAGAGATAGATGACTGAAGACTAAGCGCAGCTCGAGTATTCAGACACAGAAGAGGCGTGAAGAAAGGTGAAATAAAATATAAAAATTAGAAGAGAAAATAAAAAGCAGAATTGAGAAGTAGTTGGTTGTTCTTGTTCTTGATCTTGATCTTGTTCTGTAAACCTATTGGTGAAGAGAAGAGCGAAACAAAGACTTTCAGAGAGGGAGGAATCGATGACCTTTTATAGATACCGACGGAAGAAGTACATACATACATACATACATGTACATACGTGTAGTAGAAGTTGATAGATAAACGTCACCTTGTTTCGGCTTCGAGGGGCGGACTCGCCTCCAGACCTGCCGAGCAAATAAAAGAGAGAATACAGCAATCAGAGGCGCTGGCTTGGTTTTGGTCAAGGAAAACGCAAAAGCTAAGGCTCTTTTGGTCGACATGGGCCATGTTCTCTTGTCTCACGCCCTCCCCATTCAATGGTGGAATCTTGTGTTTCTCTACTTACACGCCCCTGTGTCCCTCATTTTAGGTTTTAGTATGTATGTATTTCCTGCTTCTCAGTTCTTTTACTCCAAGCGTCATCCCAGGAACACATACCAGTACAGCTGCGTACGTAAAATCACAATAAAATGTGGATTACTGTATGTATGTACAAGTACTTTTTTTTTTCTCGGGGTGAGGCTTGTTTAGTTACTTGGATTGCTTGCTAGCCAACGTCACGGCCCATAATAGAGCCGTGTACTGTAAAGGCAAAGTCGCCCTTGGCTTCTTACTGAACAAAAAGAGCTTTTTTTTTAAGCAGTGCTCACTAGGAAATTGGCGGTCGTTGAGATTGCACCCCGTGATGCTTCTTGTTTCGCTCTCTCCCTTAAAAAAAGAATTCCCGTCTTTTGGGTCAGGTGGCCAATTCTTCCACTGGTCCAGAAACTCAGTTCGCAGACAACTTGCCTTTTTCTTGGAAAGTTTCTCTTGGAGCAGGACCCCAACTTCTGGCACCAAAAAGAGCCTCCAAAGCTTGGGAAAAGGAATGGAATCATCTATTCACTCAAGGGGAAACGGAGGTTTTGATTCTCCATACATACATACATACTAGTACTTTGTACATATGACATAGTACAGCAGAGACCGGGATACACACTCGGTAACAACCTACATACTGACAGCTGCTTGCAATCGCTGTACTTGTACATACTACTTGTATTACTTTTCCCCTTCTCACGCCCAAAGTGGCTGCACCAAGGATGTAGAATGGGCACGTGAATACATAGATCAAGTCCCGGTACAGTACTTGTATGTATACACATACTGCGTACATACCAGTACATACCAGTACAAGTATTGGTTTCCCCCACAAAAACTAAAAACAGAGGCGTCGCTTCCCTCTTCTTGTTTGCGGCTTCCCCGCCTGACTTCTAATTCACTCTTTTTTCTCATTGGCTGAAACTTCGCGGGGAACGGGACAAGATAGAAGCTAGTGTTGAAAGGGGCATTGGGCTCCACATTTGCGTATGTATTACTACAAGTACGCACAAGTACTGCGTACTATGTGCATGCATACATACTGGTAGTACTGTCTAACAGTAAGCCAAGCCGCCAGCTGCTGGGCTTCTGCTATAGGCGCATAGCAAGTCACAAGCCTCCTTAGTGATGGGCTTCTCAATGTTCCAAGACTCTGTTAGTTGCTCAATCGTCTAACAGTGGTTACTGATGTGTTTCATTAGAAAGATTCGAAAAAAAAAATATTGCCAAGAACAAACCTTTAATGCAAGCTTTGCTTCGACCATGTTGCTCAAGAGACAACTCTTGGCATCACTCTCTCGCGTCTTTTTTCATTGGAACAAAACCAAGAAGTCATTATCTACAGTACATATGTGCGTACCAGTACATACTACGTAGTAGTATGTGTATTCTAAAATAAAAATGACAGGTTGCTCGGCCACTCGGGTAAAGCTGTTTGAGCCTCTTGTTCAAAAGTGAAAACTGCGTGAGCAATAAGTGACGTCTCTTCCTTAGGTACGACCTAAGATACTGGACGCACGAGGTGTTGTTTATTCTTTTGCGTGTTTTTTTTTTCTTTCATTCTAATGCCTATCCAGCTCTAATCGTTGACTCGAGCTCGAATGGAAGCCTTTGGTACATACCATGTACATACGTATACATATGTACATACAGACTGTAGCATTACGTAGCTATTTCAGCGCTTGGGGTTTCCTGGGTTGCTGGCCAGGAGGCGGGGGAGGGGGCGTGTTCCTTGCTTGCCGTACATGGATACGGTTGAGAGGAACTAGCACATGAAAAATTGAGCTCACATGAGCTTCTAGCAAGGTCGAGAAATGGCACACTTGCTTCTTCCTCTTCGTGATTTTCCTTTTGCGTCCTCTATCGCTTGGCGGAGGCTAATCCTTAAAGGGGGCAATATGTTAAGAAAGAGAAAAAAAAACGTTACAAAAAGGCCTTAAGAAAACGTCTAACTTTCCAATGTTCGAATCGGGCAGCCGGGAAAGTCCAAGCCTCCATCATCTCCCCTTTCCACCCCCGCTTCGGTTTACCTTTCGCATGTCTTGGTTACATTTCCATGCTTGTTTCAACTTGTTTTCCCTTCCATTTCCAGTGACCCATCTTTTCTATTTCTTATTGTGTCCGAAAGGGCCTCATGTCCGGTCCGGCTAGGCCACCTGACTCTACCAAAGGACCCCGACTTGTTTCTCTCCAGGAAGGGTCTATGGAGAAGTTTTTACCTACAAATATACATAGTGCAGTGCTCAGGATTTGGAGCATTAAGTTCATTGGTGCCAGTACATAGAAGTAAATTGCTCAAGACCTGGACTCGTCGGTGACGTATTTGACAAGACAGCCTTGTACAAGTATGTACCAGTATGTAGATGCGGATTGTAATCATGACGATGATGAAGCAAATACATATGCCGCGTCTCAATACATTTGGACCAGGTGTTCAGAGAAAAAAGAATCACGCCTGAAATTTTCTTTGTAACTATGTACTTACTATGAACGAAAAGTCCCTCAAGAGCAATGAGCCGCATTATCCATGATAATTTTCTATGATTCCTTGTTTGTCTCAACCACCAAAGTATTTGTACATATGTACATATGGTACATTAGTTAACATTAAAGACAAGCAAAGTACATATGCAGGGCCCCACAAACAAAGCAAAGAGGCAGTCTTAAGTGGGGCCTTTTTTCGGTCCAGCGGCACACGCCCGAAAAGGTAAGCAGAAAGCCAGGGAAGGAACGGCTAATGTGACAAAGCCGAAAAATCGCAGGCGGTTTAGTGTGTGGAGTTTGTTTACCCTTGTATGTACATACATACTTGTATGATGTTGTGAAGAAAACAAGTTGCATATCGAGCAATGAATGGAAAAAGAAAAGATAAATGAGGCTTATCACTGACTTGGCATCATAGCTTCCAAGAAAAAAAAAAAAAATCCCCTTATCACAATGATTCCATCAGCACGTGTACCGCATTTTCTCCGCTATCGCCATCAAACATGACCCCCAGATCCCAAGCGCTGTTGTTGACAAGGCAACGGCAAACGCTTCGCTCACTCTGTTTAGTTTTGTCAGCAGCGTTACATGCGAATGTAAAATAAAAGCTCGGGGCTGTTTGTTTGCTGGCAACCAAGCATCATTTTGTTCGCTTGCAGGCTCGTTTGTTCAGTAACAAGGCAAGACACAAGGGATGGCCCACTTCCTACAAGTAGTGGCTACGGTTGCAGGTTTATAAAAGATGAGAGTCGTGTTCATTCTTGCACCATGTAAGTACATACATAGGTGGAAGAGAACCGATTCCGTTTTCTGGTTGTGTACATGCCCTCTCCTCGGTTCTTACAGTTTCTTTTCCTGTCCTGTCCTTTAATCTATGTATGTATTGTTCTGCGTGCGCTCTGGGTTTCCTTCGTGATTACAATTCAATGACATCAGACAGACTTCTTCAAGACCTAAAATACTTTGGCAGCAAGGTCTTCCCTACTTTGTACAGTCAATATCTCAACATTTCTACATATGTACATACGTTCATGTTCCGTATACTACAGTTAACACCGCCTAACTCAACGTGGTGCGATGTCGTCTCGTCTGTCGCTGCCTCTCCATCTCAGGGCGTTGATACAGCTTGACTGAAAGTTGGAGTTGGAGAAGAGGCTCTTCTCGATTTTCTGATTCATTGACCTTCCTCCAAATTTCTAATACGGAGTACATACTCTGTACATACATACATACATAACCAAATGCCCCCGCCGCTTATTTCAAGCCCTTGTTAATAATTTGTTTTCTCCTTGC
The DNA here is from genome assembly GCA_036034705.1 of Thielaviopsis punctulata. Classification (NCBI taxonomy): domain Eukaryota; kingdom Fungi; phylum Ascomycota; class Sordariomycetes; order Microascales; family Ceratocystidaceae; genus Thielaviopsis; species Thielaviopsis punctulata. The sequence goes on from CM069897.1 coordinate 3,147,060, forward strand.
ACAAGCAGTTTTCGATTCAATGAGAATTTGGGGTTTCTTCTTCCTTTCTACATAGCCAGTATCTACATACTTGTTTTCTCTTTTCCGCCTTATTCCTTAAGCCGCCATATTCTCTCACGCAGCAATCCTTGGACGTCAGCTTTATTCTGTTCCTACGCCTTGTCACTTCTGCATCAAATCTCAGCGCCGGACTCATGGAATTTCTTTCTCCAAACGTATTACAGAAACAAACTCGCCACACAGGTCAGCGGTAATTTCATGTCGGACCGAGGGATACACTGCAGTCCAGACTACTGATGTTTGCAAATCATTTGTTGTACTATGTAAAAATGTATTGACCGCATTTGGTGGTGGTTGAAAAATACTTCGCTCTCAAAACAATGCACAATAGACGAAAGCTTATACATGTGCATTACTCACCAGCCTACAGACAAGTACGAGTACATACAGTATACAGCTAAAGCAAAGAGATGAGCCGTTCTTGCCTCTGCAGAGGCATTTCTGCATGAAACATGAATACTGGCGTCCTGGTAGCAGGCATGTGCATATGTACTTGTATGCCATGCACACGGCGCCCGACAATACGCGCTTTCTTGGAGATATTTTGAGACTAACAGACACGCTTTTGTGAGATACAGTTCACCTAGCTTTGTTGCTTGTGTTGCGTGCTCCATCGGTATTGCAACATTGGGCGTACGGCTCGGAGATGTCATCCGGACTTGATGCAGCAATAGCTTAGCTTGTGCTTCTGTTTTGCTTATAGAAGTACATTATGTAAGCAGAATAAAGCGCTTCTTTCTACCTCTATCCTCTATTACCAGCGTCTGGTCTGGTCGGCTCAAATGCTACATTTTGGTCGGAAGGGAATTCGAAGCGGTCTGGGCGGCTCAACAGCCCGCGAATCTCTCTCATACACACCCCACCATTCACCATTGCAGACATGTGTTGCTCCAAAACGCCAAGTAAAAAAGGCCAAACAGTCCTTAGTACATAAATACTGGTATACGTACATGCGTATGTACTATGTAGTACTGTAGTATAGTAGCACTTGTCTACATACTTGTATGTATGTATGTATGTACACCAGTACATACTGGTAGAGTTTCCGACGTTCTTGTCTCTTTCATAAACGAACCCCAAAATTGATATGCATAAACCCACAAGACATAAAGGAGAAAACAAGCTCAGGATTATCCCCCGTACATGTATGTGCCCAGTACATAGTACAAGGATTCAAATACATACAAAAGGGAGTTGAGGCTCAGCCATCTTTGCGGGGAACCGACCAAATTCTTTTTGACCAAATCCAAAGATTGTTGCCCTAAATAGGAAATCGCTATACCAAAAACTGTTTTGGAGTAAAAAGCTTCGATGCTGATATCTGATGTGGAGGAAGCCAACTCTAGGCGCAAAAGAATTCGCTTGCAGTTGACGTTATTTGTTTGTAATATTACTTGTAATTCGTACATGCTCAAATCCGTCGAGTGCCACATTCTTATGGCGCTCCTGCGAGAAATGGCTGAGGTCACTTTGTACTATGTACTCATTACTCTGTGTTCCGTATGTACATACCAACACTCAACGATCGTGCATCATCAAATCACAATTATATATCTTGTATTATGTGTATATACTATGAACTATGTACCTAAAAGTTTCGTGTTTCTCACTCTCACATGGATAATGAGCGCTATTGCCCTTACAGGCCAAGCTCACTCGAGGTCATTTTTTGCTGTGTACTTGTATAGCGTACCCCCACCACATGATGTTGATATCAAGAGATGTCGTTGAAATTAGCTTTCCATACATGTAGTAGCATGACCACCATGTATGTATGACAGTGTAGAAAATATCAGATTACCAAGTCTCTGGTTCCTAGATCACGGCACATTGATGATGTAATGTTTGCGTCTTTTTCTTAGAAAAAGAAACATCAAATACTGTACAAAGGACTTTCAATTTGATATACTTTAGGGTTGATGAGCCTCTCAGGGTTGCTAAGCCCGGACTAGGGTCGTATGAATCTCTAGGGTTTCATAAATTAGAGACCAATAAATAACCCTACCAACCCAGCTCATAATTTAACCCTAGTGTGGGATAAGGTAGGCGTTAAATAGCTTCAATCAACCAATCATAATTCAACCACTCCACGTTTAGGAGATATTCGAGTTTTGGGATCAGAAAGACTCAATACTTGAGACGGCGAAGTTTGACCAAACTTTTCGTTTTTGAATACATGATTCAAGTTTGTTTCTCGAAATGACGTCGAGCTGGGTATTCAAGCCGCTTACTAAAGTTTGTGGAGTTTTTTCTGTGAGAGCTCGATAAGATAGCGATAGCGATAAGAAGATATAGTGGTACCTGGCTAGATGTAGGTGTATATATGTTAAATAAGGTACCTCACTATCCTCGATAAGCCTGATTAAACACTTTTCTGTGTGTTTGATAAGAAAAAAAAGTTGCCAATACCTAAGCAATGAAGTCGGCATTGGCTTTGTTGCTAGCCATCTTATTCTTAGAGTTGAGGAAAAAAAAAAACATTGTGAGAAACTCAATTAACTGCAGGAGACGACACTCGATTCACACTTCCATCTCGTCGAAGATTGCACGTCATTCACACCTGTCTCTCTATTTCTTAATTTCAATTTTTAATTTTTTTTTTCGCCCATTACTCTATCGATTCGCGCCCTCGATGGCGGTTTAATGGGGCATTTATTACCTTACTGCAATCGATAACGTTCAACCAAAACACCACCCGACAATTTCAGCAACTTTTTCAATCCGACTGCCATCGTGTGTTAGTCACTGTCTTTCTCATAATGTCTACGGTAGCTGCTGAATCAGTGGCTGCTCCGCTCAACCCAACAATGGGCGACCCTATGGCGGATCTTGCTGTTGATCCAGAGGCGCTGGCGCAAGCCTTGATGCGAGAATTCGAACTTCAAGGTTCAATAGGTACGATTCTTTTTCCCCCACCATGTCTCCTCAAACCAACGACCAAAACTTCATAGCCATTCATTGCGCCAAATCAATATTGGCATGAAACTTGGCATAATTCTTTTTTTTTTTTTTCGTTTCTTTTATTGTCACATTTGTTCTAATGTCGCCGTCCATTTTAGATCTCCCGGCGAACCACACAGCCTCACCCAAAGTTGCCGAACCATCATCTCGTAAGCGCAGCCTCGACATCTCGGCCGATGGCGCCCAAGCCAGTGAAGCAAAGCGCCTCAAGTCTTCGACCGATGCTAGCGACAATAGCGGTACTGCGCCTGATTTTGCGGGCCTTTTCGACACACTTGTTAGTAACACGTTGGGTGAGATGGATATGATGGGCCAGATAGCGGGTCTTGGAGAAGATGGAGCGCATGGCTTAGATGCGTTTGATACCGACAATGCTCTGAACAGCGCTCCTTCAGAAGACAACTCAGTTGCGCCGTTGGTTGATGTACCTTCATTTGCGCAAGGACCATCACAAGCTCGCCGGGCCATGAGTATACCTATTCTTGCGAACTCGGTATGTACCTGGACATCATATTCATTCTGTTGATTGCGAAAGAGCGGTAGTAAGGAGAAAGGGGTTGCATTACTTGACAGTCTATTGCCAGTCTCTTGCCTCTCATAATACTAATCGCATATAGGCTGTCCAAATTCTCGTCATCCTTTCCGAACAACCGTTTGCGACGACAATTGCCGAGCTCCGCAATGAGCAATCTGATGCCCGACGAGAGTTTTTAGAGCTTTCAATGTTTTTTCAACAAACATTCAAGCTGTACACCAATGGGAACGCTGTGAGACTTCTTACTTGCGAAGATATTGGCTTCAGTTCTCCTTCCGCCAAAAAGACTGTCCGCCTGGCGAATTTGGCATGCACATGTCCTGGAGTCTTCGCCAAGCAAGGGCTCCAGTTGATGTTTGACAAGTTCTTTGACATTTTCCTTCCAGAGCAGGCTGAACTGACAGCCGACATTGCCGACCTCTTCCTCGGCCTTAGAACTCAGATGTTCATGGAACATCTTTCGACAGAGAGCCTGCACGTACGACTTGACACGATGTTCGATTTTGAGACGATGCTACGATCAAGACGAGACGGTGCCGAGCTCACACAGACTGAGAGCCATTTGATAGCAGCAGCCCATACACGGAAGTCGGCCATCATTCAACACACGAATGCAAATCCACTGGACTACCTGACGTCGCTGCCAGCCAAATATTCATACGACGACTTCTTGTCGACGCTCAACATGTGCTTACACAGAATACTTGCGTCGTTGGCGGATCATGCCAGTGCATTTGGTATCAAGGTTCCGGTTCCTGTCCCAGAGTCCGACCCATTCGATGAAGATTTAACTTCTTTGCTCAACACCACAAGCAACCTAGTCGAAAATGTGCTCGCTGATCTTGACTTAATGGGCAACCAAAATACGTTGGAGGACATTGATCAAATAATGGGAGATGCGACGATTCCTGCTGCCCCTGCATCTACGCCCATGCCGGTATCAGCCTCTGAACCCGAGCTCTCCACACCGGTTGCTCCTCCTGCTCCCGCCAGCACGCCTGCCCCTGGTGCAAACCTCTCGACAACAGCCCCGAAGATGGAATTTAGCGATTTCAAGGAGCTGGAAGCCATTGTTGCGGAAAGCACATCAAACTACGTTCGGACGACCTTGGATGGAATCTCCAAGACGTCGTATAGCATCAACTTCCCCAATTCATCTTCGGTCATTTCGTCCAAGTTTTTGTCGCTCCAGCCCGCATCCGAATCGTCTGTTGTACCCGACCCAGCAAACAACCCTTACCTTTCGAGGCTTCAAAACGCATCTAGTACCGGAAATAACAGCACGGTAGCTCCAGTCCCTGCCACTCAGACGTATTACCAGTATTCGCAAACCGATGGTACCCAATCAACTTCGACTGGCGTTACTCCCCCGAACGATCTTCCTCCCAATCAGACATGTCCCAGCTCTGTGTTATATGATAAAGCGCGCCAAGCAGCTCTATCGAAATCTTCGTCGCATACTAGACGTGAAGGTGTGCACTCGACACGTCGCCCATGGACCCAAGAAGAAGAAAAGGCCTTGATGACTGGTCTGGACCTTGTAAAAGGACCTCACTGGAGTCAGATTCTTACTTTGTTTGGTGCCAATGGTACACATGGAGATATTCTCAAGGACCGCACTCAAGTTCAGCTTAAAGATAAGGCCAGAAACCTCAAGTTGTTTTTTCTCAAGACAAACTCTGAAATGCCTTACTATCTCCAGGCTGTTACTGGTGAGCTAAAGACTCGCGCGCCAACTCAGGCTGCTCGCAAAGAGGCTGAGGAGCGCGCTCGCCTGAATGCTGAAGAGGACAAGGCAAAGATGAATGGTTTGCATGGGCTCAATGGTTACATGCCTTTGAATGGTCTACAGTCACAACAACGTCATATTCAGCAACCGCTTGGCGTGCGCCCGCTTGCACAAGTGTCACCACATGGAACAAACACTGTTGTTACTCCTGCGCAGGCAGCCCTTGCGGCGTCTCAAACTCCCGGGGCTATGCACACTCTCAAGCAAGATCACACAGCGCCTCATGAGCTTCACCAGCTGCAGCAATTCAACCAGATGCAAAGCCTACAACAAGCAACCCAGCAAATTCCTACACAACAGACTCAACAGCCGGTTGCGTCAACTTCGGTCCAACAACAGAGTGTTACTCAAGCCAGCCAGGCAGCCCAGTTGCAACAGATGCAACAGCAACTTCAACAGCAGGTGCAGCAGCAGACGGTTCAACAACTTCAGCAGCTTCAACAAGCGGCAGCTCAGCAACCAGCACAACAAGCGCAACAAGCACAAACAACTCAGATTCAGCCAGCACAGCCGATACAGCCTGCTCAACCAGCTCAACCAGCTCAACCTGCTCAACCAGCTCAACCAGCTCAACCAGCCCAAACTCTGGTCGTCTCAAACAGCACGACACCCACGGCTCAACAGACTCAGCAGCAGCAACAGGCTGCTGCTCTTCTTCAAATTCAGCAGCACGTTGCTCAGCTGTCTCGCGGCTCACCTGCTCCTCTGCCTGCCCAGCCTTCCCTTACTCAGCCCCAAGTTGCCCGCCCTGTGCAGCCAGTTGCCGAAACGCCAGCGGCCAATGCCCTCCAGGCCTCAAAGGCTCAAGTTTCCCAGCAAGTTTACACACCACAAGTCACGAATGCGGCAGCCAAGCCGACACAGAGCATCATGCTGCCAACTGCTCCACAGCCTCAGCCATTGCAGCCAGCTCAACGGCCTCCTACTCAAATTGCGCCCGTTTCACAGACACCGCCTGCTCCGGCTAAGCCTTCTATGAATGGTTCCATTACCATGCAACAAACACCCCAGAGTGCTCCTCCGGTATCATCATCTCTCTCCCATCCAGCTGTGTCTAAGCCAGCCATTGCGCCTGTTACTGCAACAACCCCGAAGCCCATCACTCAGACGACCCCGAGTCTTCCGATTACCGTGTCGGATCCTTTGTCTGCTAGCGCAATTTCACAGAGAATCTCAGAAATTTCCAAGATTGCCTCGAGCAGCAATACATCTCGACCTTCAATTCTTGGAAACTTAACATCAACTACGGGGGGAAGCTCTGTTCCAGGCCAAAATAACATGCAGGCGCAAATTCTTGCGCAGATCCAGGCCCAAGTCCAGGCCCAACTTGCCCAAGCTAGAGCTTCTCAGCTACAAGCAGAGGCAGAGGCTCAAGCTAAGGCCCAGATTGCTCAAGCTCAAGCGCAAGCTAAGGCTCAGATTGCTCAAGCCCAGGCTCAGGCTTCGTCGAGCGCCGAATACCAGGCAAAAATCCAAGCAGAAATTCAGCAACAGATTGCTCAACATCAAGCACTTGCACAGGCACAACTTCAAGCTCAGGCCCAGGAACAAGCTGCCCAGGCTAAGGCCCAACTGCAAGCTCAAATTCAAGCCCAAGCACAAGCACAAGCCCAGGCTCAGGCCCAGGCCCAGGCTCAGGCTCAAGCTCAAGCTAGAGCTCAGGCTGAGGCTCAGGCTCAAGCCCAGGCTCAGGCCCAGGCTCGAGCTCAGGCTGAAGCAGCTGCCCAGGCCCAAGCAGCAGCTCAAGCTCGCGCTGCAAACCAGGCACAAGCGCAAATTCAAGCGCAGATTCAGGCTCAAGCACGTGCTCATATTCTGGCGCAAGCCCAGCAGCAACAGCAACAAGCTCAACAGGCTCAACAAGCTGCAGCTGCCGCGGCTGCTGCTTCTAGAATGCAGACTCCGATTCAAGCGTCCCCGGCGCTTTCTCGGGTGCCGGTTCCTGCACAGGCGCAAACTATGACTTTGCCGGCTGCTACTCCTGCTTCCGTCCAGGTTCAGGCGCAAGCGCCGTCTCGAGCGCAGTCTGTTGCAACTGCTCCTACGGCTGCTCCAGTGCAAGCCCCAACTCCAGTGCAGACCTCAATCCCGGCGCAGACGTCGACTCCTGTCTCTGCCATGGCAATTCCTCTGCCGACATTGCCTCAGGCTCAACCTGTCGCCGCTCCTACTGCTAGAGCTACGCCTTCTCCTGCTACTGTTCCCGCGGTCGCTGCCTCCTCTTCTGCGACTCCGACTGTGGCTCCTGTTGCTGTTCCTCCGACAACTGTTGCTTCTACAGTTGTTCCTCAGACGACCTCTGCCATACCTGCTGCTGCGGCAACGCAAACGCAAAGTCCTGTTCTGGAACAGTTTACTACTGCTACTCCCCCGGCGCAGTCACGAGTCCAGACGCCACTTTCAGTTTCTCAGCCGGTGCAACACGCAACTACGACTTCTCGAGTTTTGACGCCTCAGCCGCAGCAGGTTAGCGTCGCACAACCCGTTCAATCCCCGGTAACTATTTCTCCGGCACCGGCTTCTGCTCCTGTAGCGATGACTGCTCCTGTAGAAACCCCGGCTCCTGTGGCGACGCCGATTGTCCAGCAGTCTGCCCATGCCATTCCTCTACCAGTTACTATGCCTCAGCCAGCTGCTGTAGTGCAGGCTGCTCCTCAGGTTTCTGCTCCAGCTCAGGCTCTGCCTCCGACTCCTCCTGTTGCTGCGACTCCAGTTGCTACACCTGCAGCTGCACCTGCGCTGGCTGCTCCTATTCAGTCGAGTACCACATCCGTTGCACAGGTTTCCGCCCCTATGGCCGTTCCTGCCCCAGTGGCTGTGTCTGCGCCTGTTATCAAACAAAATTCTCCTCAAGTTATCACTCAGTCTGTGATGCCGGCCCAGAGTGCTGCTCCCACCCCGGTTCCTGCCCAGGCAACTATATCTGCGGCACCGTCTAGAGTTGCCACGCCTGCTGCTGCTGTGCACACTCCTATTGCTTTACCCACAGCATCTCCTGCTGTTCACACGCCGATTGCCCTGCCTGTTTCTGTTCCACAGACTCCTGCCCCTGTGGCTACATCTGCGCAACAAGCTCCTGAACCGACGCCTAAACCTGCCCCCGTGACACCTTCTCTAGCTGTGCCCAATGGGACGCCAGCTGCCATCACCACGGTTGCGGCTTCTGTTCCCATAGCCGCTCCAGTTCCTGTATCTGCGGCAGTCACTGGTGCCACCAGCGCAATCTCATCATTTTCATCGCCGCCTCCGGCTAAGGCGCCTGTGGCTGGAGCATCTGCGCAGCCCGAATCTAATACCTCTTTTGCTAGTATCATGGCTGCGATTACTGCTGAGGGCACGCCCCAAAAAGTGCAGCCTGCACAGGACATGACTCCAGTTGCGCCTGCAGGTGTGTCTGCCACGCCCGGATCGTCGGGAACGGCGGCCGCGGGACCATCAGACACAGAGGAGACGCCTCAAGCATCTATTCTGCAGAGTCTCCAGGCGTTTATTGATGCGGCTACGTCTTAGGGGCCTTGAGTTTGCACCAATGCTGCGGCGCGGGGTCACGTGGTGAAATGCGAGTATGGATACACGAATGCATGATACAACGATTAGATCATGCACTACCATCCAACGCCACATGACTTTTTTTTTTTTTATTTCCGAATTTGATTCACTGATGTTTGTTTTTCTGCCTCCTTTTTTGGTTTTTCTTTTCTTTCATTTTGTCGGGGTTCTTTTTTTTTTTTTTTTTCTTCACTGTTGGCTATACCACGAGGATTACTGGGTTTTTGCCTGTTGGCTGGGAAAGGAGTTGAAAATGTTGGTTTGTTTTTTCTGTTTACCACCCACTGCTGCATTTGGTTGTATATATTCTGTTTTCTGTTCCTTTTTCTTTTCTTCTTGATTTTGGTATTGTTATCAATCATATCATGCGTTGTTTTTGTATTGTATTCAGGAAGCGGAGCGGCTTAATTGGGTTTGTCTATTGGAGTTTGATCTTTTTTTCTTCCCCGGGATTCCCTGTTACTAAATTAAAAAAAAAGTTCTCTGGTTTTCTTCACATACTATTACATATCTTGACTTGCATTTTGCCCCTTAAATATACAGTGCTGGTCTCTGGATCCGGAGTCTTTGCTCTTTGCTTCGGCGATGGAGGACAAAATAGAGGTATTAATGTTATATTAGAACTATGTACTATATTTCCATTTACATGCAGCCAAATTACTTCCATGTTTTTGACAGGTGACATGCAAAATGAAAAACGTGGAATGCTTTGTTAATCACGAGAGAAAACGGCAAAAGTGACCGGATCTTCGTGAGTAAGCAAGACAGGAAATAGGAAATGCATGCTGCTACTGACGTAGGACAAATCGACGGCGGGGAAAGCCCCATGAAGATGAGGGTAAAGGACAGCATTGGCTAGTGTGGGAGAGTTGAGCCAGGGATAAAGAAAGGGCCAAGATTACTATGTATATGTACTAGTAGCAGAACGATGACAACCCGGCAAGAAAGCGGCTAGTCACACAAGCTGCCGACATCAACGGAAAGAAGGAAAAAACCTGAGACGAATAAAAGAAGAGGCAGGCACCCATTGATAGTAGTAGACAAACAAAAGAAGAGGTAGGTAGTACAAACGTAGCGTGTTGCCCAACGTCAACCAAGTCGTGTCGTGGTGTAGCACCAACGAACGATCTTGGTGAGCAAAAGAAAATCGGGATTCTTGTGTTTGCTTTCACGAGGTGGCTTTTGTTTTGTGCTTGCGTGACATGCTCTGAGTAAAACGTATTGACCGGATCGACTGACAAAAAGGGTGTATCATCTTGGAACGGCATTGACAGGTGTCCCGATTGGCTGGCATGACCGGAATGACGGGCGAGTGCGGCGGCAAAGCGCAGACGGAACAAGAGAGAAAGGAAGCAAAAGATAACGAAAAGGACAGCATAAAAGCGCATGGTTGTACCGAGCGAGGAGGACAGTATTGAAAAGACAAAGAGGGGTGATGGGGGACAGAGACGGGCGATGACGAATGAGGCGTATGTACGGGTATAAAAAGAGCACACCATGTCCGTTGTCCGATTGACTTTGTTGTCGTGTCCTTTGCTTCTTGTTTTCTCTGTTTCTGCTGTCTAACGATTCAAGATACAACCCAACCGAGAAGAGCGAGACATAGTCTGTGCGGATCGGATTGGCTCTTGTCTGTGTGTAACAGCAAATAGGAGGAGACGTTCTTTCTCATATATTTGTCACTTTGACACTCGCCTTCCTCTTTGGTTATCATTTATGCTCTTCACTTGCCGTTTGTTACTTGCAGCTGCTACTACAAGCCACGGACTGATGAGACTTCGGTGGTGCCTTTCCTTGATTCTGGCGCAAATATCGGTAAACTTGAGCAAATAGAGGACAAGCCTGAAACCCATCGAGTTGGAAAAAAAAAAAAGAAAAAGAAAAAGAAACAAGGAATCACACAAAGGCAACAGACCAGGAGATGTCAGATAATAGGCCAATGTCAGGGGAATTCCCATTTCCGGCAATCTACCTCATTCGCAGCTCTGCAACCACTAGGACGCCAACGCCTCTGGATCCGGCCACCACCCGCCGTTTCCGAATCATGCTGCCAAACGCTGCAGCCGCGAACCAGAACCCGAGCGCAGAGACGTGCGAGGTGGAGAACGGAGTGCGATGTTGGATGAAAAAGGCGCAGTGTCTGATTGACGGACGCAGAGTGATGTGCAGGTTCTGCAGACTGCACCAGTGCGGGCTGGTGCATAATGGGAATGTGTGCGAGCGGCCAAAGAAATCGACGGCTGAGTATTGCTCGCGACGTGAGTGTTTCTTTCTATAGGGGAAGACGGGGAGGCACGGCCAAAGTGTCGTTTGTTTTAGGGAAGGATAAATTGTAATGTAAGAAGAGTACTAACAAGAAGACAGATGGAACATGCCAGGCTACAGGCCCAGATGGCATTGCGTGTCGGTCACCAGTCAAGAATAATAACCCGCGCACATTCAAGTTTTGTGCCGACAGACGTACGTCCTTGCTCTGTGCAGCTTTGTGGCTTGGCACTTGCAGCTAACATGGCAACCTTGTTACCCAGACACCTGCACGGCCCCCGATTGTACCGCCCTCCGCGTCACCCGCGCCGGCACCATCCTGTCCTTCTGCAGCGCGCACCTATGCACAGTCGCCACATGCACTTCTGCGCGCGCACCCCCTCACACGCTCTGTTCCTCGCACCGCTGCGCCGAGTCGACCTGCACAGTGCAGCTCTCTGGCACGCACTCGGGTGCCAGCGACCCGCTACGCTTCTGCGAGCGCCACCGGCCATGCGGCCGCGCGGGCTGTCCGCGCTACTGCGACTACACAGACAGCGGGCAGCTCGGACGGTTCTGCCGGCTGCACGCGTGTGCGTGGGAGGAGTGCGGTGGCGAGGCGGCGGGGCTGCGACATTGCGCGAGACATGAGTGTGTAGAAGCCGGGTGTGCAAATGGTAGGGTGGCGGCGACAGGATTGTTTTGCAAGGCGCATAAGTGTGCGGCGGAGACGTGTGCCATGCATCGCGATCAGGGCACGTTTTGTGCGAGACATGCGTGTACGTGGGGGGATTGTGTGAGTGAGGCGACTGAGGGCCGTAGGTGTGTAAATCATTTGCAGTGCGATGCGGACGGATGTGATGGGTTGCGGCCCAAGGATAAGCGGCTGTGTGAGCGACGTGAGTTTTCTTTTTATACAATCATACTTTATACACACAAAGCTTTAAGACTAACAAAGCAGACATCCCCAAAACGTGCACAGTCCATGGCTGTGCTTTGACTGCCACAGGCTCTGGCTACTGCGAAGCACACACCTGCCACCAACCAGGCTGTGAAGCTCCTGTCTTTCGCGTCGGTAACAGCAACATTGGACTGTACTGCTTCCAGCACAAATGCCGCGAGCTTATGTGCGGCAGCGCGCGCAAGGCGATAACAGTGCCTGACGTTCCCGGTGGACTTCTTGGGTGGCCGGTCGAGGCAGGTGGAGCTGTGCTTAGTCGATACTGCGCGGGCCATGGGTGCACAGATCAGGAATGTTTGCAGCGGGCAGAAGAGCCACCGGGGAGGTGCAAAGGCCATAGTGTGTGCGCGCATGAGGGGTGTTCCAAGAAGAGGGATGGCGAGGATGGTAGACACTGTCCAGGGCACCAGCCACGAGCAAAAAATGAGAACTGGGCAACTTGGACCGGACGGTTATAGTGAGTGGGTTTTATCTGGTTGTATCGCTCCATCTTGAGGTTGCAAAGCGGGAGGTTGTCACGAAGCGATGCAAGGGGAGCGGAGGATTTGTCGTTCTCGGTAATACAGTCAAGAGAAACTCAAACTATGTGCATACTTGTGATTCTCCCTACAATGATGCAGGTTTAGGCTGTCGTCTCACATGGGGCTGAAGCGGGATGCTGAGATGTCACACCCAAGGCAGTTTTTATTTTTATATTTAATTTAATTTCTTTTTTGCACACCAAAACGCAAACCCAAAGGAAGAGGAGCCACCAGTATCAAAATGGACGAGATCTGGAACAAGTGCAACTAGGCACCCGTGTGTGTTCTCTTTCTCTGCTGTTCTGCTTTTCGATAAGTTTGGATCACAGCTGCGTTGAAAGCAAAGTCACGCCGATCATCCAAATGCGCCTGGCCGGTGAGCAGAAGTCAAGGAGGGGTGTGTGGCTTTGCGGGAAAACCCTTATATGAGAAGTAACCCTGGGAGGCCTTTTTTGCGTTGCTTATGTCATATTGCTATGTACATATGTATGTACATACATCAGCCTGCACTTTATCGTTATGCCATGGTTTACACGCATGTACACTTACTTGCACTTGGTTTAACGAATCAAGCCCACCCGTTTTGAACGTAAGCGAACAAGCTAGGGAGGCCAGGGGGCTTAGATGATACTTACTCTACATACAGGTTATGATGGCTGCGCATATACTTGATGAGAGCATGTGTTATTTGATTTCTTTCTCTTTACACAAAACTGGTTCTCATTTCTTTGAGGCCCTTTCTTGCAAAATGGAATTCCGTCAACCTGTTCACATGCAATGTGAGCATGTCACCTGGGAGGCCCTAACATGTCACACAACAGCCCTTCTGAAGTTGGAAGCGGTTTTTGAATTTGTGCTTTTAACATTGGCATATCATATGTAGGTACTGTACTTTATATTGTACATACATAATGCAACATGCTGGTACATACAATATCTACAGCTACATGGGGCAAAACAACCCCCAAAGCCGACTTAGACGCCATTTATCCATTTTATCGCTCTGCTGGTTGCTCATTCACACGTCATTTCTTGCAAGAGCCGATCTGGACTCGTGAACCCTTGGTTGAAGCATGTGCTGTGAATTTCAATAAAAAGAGAGCACGCGTCCGCACTTCGTTTTTCTCACTTGATTTTCCAATTCTGACATACTCGCAAACAACCAACAGCTTCGTATCTATTTATAAATCATCTTTTCCTTCATTTATATACTCTGTTATCCCTCCTCCCCAATACTATGTCTCTTCAGTGCCCACCCGCTACTTCAACCCCCCATATATCAAAACCTCCTGCTGCTACACTGGACGAAATCCTCAACCAGCCTCCGCACCCGGTGCCTGCTCATCAGCCCAGCATGCGCTACGAATATGTCGTTCGGCGCTCAGCCGATAAATATCACAGCGTGCGCCGTCGCCAGAAGACGTCGCTGTCCCGAAAACTCTCTCTGCCGCCGTCGCCTTCGACGCCTCCGCCCGCATCGCCCGTGAACATGTCGCCATACATTGTAGATGCAAAACCCGACACGACCTATGCATACACCCTGGACCCGCTGTCGACATACCCTGCTTCGCCAGTTGACTACGCGCAGTTCTACCCGAGCCCGTTGTACATGCAGGATCCTCTGTACACACAGGATCCGCTGTACTACCAGTACCCTCCGTACTACCCCAACATGGACTTTCCTGCAACTACTCCTGACTCGCCGCCCATCACTGCCGAATTGCCCTATAAGTCGCACCACAGACACCACCATCACCAGCGTACAACTGAGCGGAAATCCCGCCATGTCGCCTTTTCCCCTTCCGCCGCAGCCACCCCTTCCAAGTCCTCCAGCCGGCGCCGTCTCCTCCTCGAGGAAAATGACCGTCTGCGCGCGCAACTTTCCAGCCTTGTGCACGACATCCGCACGCTACGCTCGCAGCACCGCCACAGCACCACTGAAATCCGGCGCTACCGCAGAGACGTCATCCCGCACCTCGAGGAGCAACTCGCCGCGCTCTCACGCATCAACCGACACATGCGCCGCACCAGCGACGAGGCTGACTGCGCGTCCAAGACGCTGCGCCGCGCCCTCGACCGCGCGCGTGAGGATCTCGCCGCCGCCGACCGGAAAATCCGCGGCTTCAAGCATCGCTTGGACGAGGAGCGGCACGCACGCAAGGCGGCTGAAGAGCGGGCGGCGCGGCTCAAGGGCTGCGTGGTGGAGTCGGAGGAGAAGCAAGCGCGGGCAGAAGCGCAGATTGCAGAGCTCAAGGCGACGATTGAGACGAGAGATGCGACGATTCGGGAGCTGGAGAGCCGAGTGAACGTGTACGAGCCAATCTTGCGGCGGGAGGGCTTTATCCGTGATTAAGTTGTTTTTATTCCTTGCTTTTCTTTTTCTTTTAAATTCTTTTTTTTTTCATTTTCCTCTCTTCTCTTCATATTTCCTGTTTTGTCATTTTCATTCATGTTATTGGTCTAGCTTTCATGTTTATGTCACTCAGCATGCACATCATTAGGTTTGTCGTTTTTCATTTTTTGCCCTGCTATCTTTCTGTGTCTTTGGCTTTGTTCTGTATCCCTGGCTTGGTACTCAGTCTTGCTCTATCTAGCTTGTTACTTAGTTGTTTGTTGTCAGTTGTCAGTTGTCAGTTGTCACTGTATGACAACTGCAGTTAATTTGCCAGGTAGCTTTAAATATTCTATTTCGTTTTCTTATAAGAATACCATTACTTGTGTATACAACATAGTAAATGTACCAGCTGTAACTTGTTATGTAGTAGATCTGCATCCAGCCAGAAGAAACGTGACAAGTATATACATACATGCATACATACGTCCTGTGCATTCTGCTAGGTAATCTATAAATCTTACAGGTCTTTGCGACGACGCCTATTACATAATAGTACTGAAGCTTTTATTTCCTGTCAACCACTATAACACACGCTTTGAATGGCAGCCTAATGTTCAAAAAGACCACACACCAGGGTTGAACTCTGATATTAAAAGCGACTTGCCCGACTTGATAGAGGCTGGCTTGGAACTGCTGACTACAGAGCCAACATGAACGTTTGATAACACTACCTCAAATCCTGGGTTGTGCGACTTGACCTGTTATTGTAAAGTTGTTTGACTTGGTGGGATTGCGTTTCATAGGGGAGCTTATGCTGGTAATCAAGGTCCTGTCCAAGTTGCTGCGTAAAAGTATGTACTAAATATGTAATAGTACGTATATACTTACATCTAATACAATACCTGTACGTCTTACTGGGGGCAATGCATTCACCTACCAAGTATATTGTGGTAAAGTACAACAGTATCACTTGGCCTTTCCATGAGCCATAGTAGTCCTAAAAGCAAATGACCGCCAACTCTATGCCATTTTGGGATATCGGTGATGAACAATTCTCAAAGGATTAATTTACCTAGACACCGCAAAGATAAACAGACTGAGCGTCTGTTTTTTCTGTTTTTTCCGTGTCAGAAAGAAGTCTCATGACTTGCCTGTGTATCATAGAAATCTGCTTTTGGCCAATACTGTTGAGGTGTATTTGCTTTTACGCTCAAACTAAGGCAAATTTTATGAGCGATCTCAAGGTGCGCTGCCTTCAATTGAGAGCCAGCACAATACGCTCCTTTACAGATAAACAAAGTCACTGACAGATGTATTGTACACCGGCACATGCAAGTTGGTCTTGTGAAATCACTGAGTCACCGAGGCTGACAACCCCGGAGAAGAACTTTATGCTCTGCATAGAATAGGGTGTTGAGTACTTAGAACTGTAAAAACTTGGCCGGGATACTGATATTGGATATTGTGCGTAGTAGTATCAAAGCGGGCTTGTATATTGTCGTTGTTATACGGTGTGAAAATTTTCGGTCTTGACAGTGAAACTTCAGATTAAGTGACACCGGTTTATACAAACAGACTCGTTTTTTTGCGTCTGTCTGCGCTGAAACTGCACTTACATACATATGTATGTTCAAGGTTCCCGGGCACCAAGGCCGCGGACGCACTGGCCAAGGAAGGGTGCAAGTCCAGGACCTTGCTGGTAGACGAGACATACATGTCATGGGCTGCGGCGAGTAGATGGAGGAAAAACACGCTGCTGGCAGATTATGGTAGAGAGGCCCCGAGAACTGAACTAGCCGGAACCCAGGGGAAGCCTTGGAATACAGGCTGGCTAGGGGAGTACGGCAGGGCCTTGGTCGGTAGGCTGCTAGCGGCTAGGTCGGGACATGGTGATTTCGCCGAGTACCATGACCGTTTCCAACATGACGAAGCTGTAAGGACCTGTCAGTGGTGCGTTGAGCTGAAGACCCCGACGCACCCTTGGACATGTGAGAGAAACAAGAAGTTACTGCGGGAACGCTTTGTGAGAAAGCTACTGCACTCCAACAAATCATGCACCTATCTACTCAAAGTGCTCTCAGCTAACTGGAGCAGGCATGATGGGAGGCGCACCCCCCGAGGAGGAGCCGAATAGGGTGGCACCTTTTTTTCACTCTCCTTTTCTTTTCACCTTCTGTCCTTAAGTTCTGGAGCCAGAGTTCTATCAGCTGTGCGCTAGTTCTCTACTTGTTTCTGCCTCCTCTCCTCTTCCTCTTCCTTTCCACGTCTCTCGGTGTGGCTCAGGATGGACCTTTCTGGGGTCTATAAGGGCCGGGGAGATTTCTTTTTTGGTTTTTCCTTTTCTTATTTTTTTTTCTTTCCTCTTTTTCCTTTCTCTTCTTCTTCCACGCTTCCTCTTTGTTTCTTTTCTCTTTTTTTTGTTGTATAGAATAGTCCCTGCCCAGTAACCAATCTGGCACCTTTTTAGCCCGCGTGAGGCATATCCCCAGGT
>CM069897.1:3164705-3177609 GCA_036034705.1 Thielaviopsis punctulata
TAACAGTTAAACAGTTAAAAAAACAGAGAAAAACGATATAAGGAAATGACAGAAAAAGAGAGAGCAGTTAACTCTGATTACAAGTAGCAATGTGGTATAGGTAGTGGTGCCGCATGCTTTTGAAGCTTGCCTCCGCAGCTAGCTTAGCTTTTGGTTACCATTCTCTAGAGCTTATTCTATGCTCCAGCTAGATCATCTATTCTCATATTCGAGGCCACTATGTGGCATAGAGCCTCAAAATCCATAAAAAAAGGATGCTGGCTCAAATAAAGGGCCATCTTTGTATTTGCTCATTCCCACTACATGAGTTTTTCGCCAGAAATCTTTGTAACCTTATATTCGCTTGTGCACTTTTTTTTTTGTTTTCTTGTTTGTTTAACTGTTTAACTGTTAGCCTGTCAGACGAGTCGGGCAAGAAATCTCCCCCAAAAAGTTATCCTGCCAGACGAACCAGAAAAGCTGACATATCTGATTCTCATCCTGCACTCACTGGCAACTCGATCACTATGCTTCCGAGCCCAGCGAGTGAGAATACAACATGATGCTTTTCACCACCGTCCGTAATCTGAGCCACAAGAACAAAGAACTTGAGACAACTGTAGCCAACCTGCGCTGGGCGCTGCATACCAAGATCTGACAGATTCCTCGGCGGACCTCACGCGCGTCAAGCGTAAGAGGAAAAGGTTAGTACAAACCAGCGAGTGCCTGAAAGAGTCGGTGCAGTACCTCTAGGATCGCTCGGGCAGACGCAAGAATCGACTGCGCAAGGCTTGCTTAGATTGTTGTTGCCAACTGCTTTCTAGAAGTGCACAGTAAGTGGGAGACTTTAAATATACCCCCATGGTGTTGAGGACTCATCATTCTGTATGTTGTATGATATGCACACCCCCCACCCCCCAAAAAAACAAACACCCACAGTGCATGTTATGTAGAACTATTCAACCTCTTGTCTAATTGCTTGGTTTATCACTAAGGCCGACTACTGAGCTTTCTTTTCTCTTCTTTTCACTTCTTTTCTTTATATGAAAAAAAAAAATAAAATAAAAGAAACCTCCTGAGAAAACATCTGGATATAACTTTTTTTTGAAGAAGAATATTAATGGCCGGGGCGTGGCGTAAATTCAATAATTATAGTGTTGACATGAGCACATCTACAAGTATACACAACATTTTGAGTACTCTTGTCTAAAGGACCGCTCTGCTCTAGCCAAGATTAGTCCCCTTCTAGTCAGGCCCTCTTTCATTTCTATTATGTCTGGTTCCCTCTCAACTTCGCTACATTCTTGGTATATAATCACCCTAATGCACTACTTCTCATCATTAGCATTACGTTTTGTTTCTCACTCACTCACGAATGTCGTGTTGCTCCTCTCATTTTGCTCCAAATCATCATTCTGCTTTAGCTACTTGTTTTATTTTCCCAAATCGTTCCCTTGTCTGTTTTGATTTCTTTCACCACAAACTTCTTCGACAACATACTAATTTCTTTCTCTGTTCGCTGCCTATTTCTGACGCACCATCATCCTGTTCAACTTTCTGGACTTTTGTTGAAACACTTATTCCCAAATGTACAGTAACTTTTCTAATTCCCCCATAATTTCTTTTTCCATCATTCCCTCTTTCTCATGTTTGTTCTGTTTCCTTTCCTAACCTATGTATTCCTATTCTCAGTTGACCAAAGCTGCCGTCATGGTTCGCACTTCAAAATCCATCCACGAATACCAGGCTACTGGATCTTCCAGTCGTCATGTCGCCTTTGCAGCTCCCAAGCGAGACGTCGATCACAACTCATGCTGCCGACAAACTATTGACCTATTGTTGAAAAAGGACGATGAGCTATGGGAGATGAAGGAAATGATCAAGCAGACGGACCACACCCTCAAGAAGCAAGATCAAAACCTCAAACAGAGGGAAGAGACCGTAATGCAGAATTTGCAGAAAATCAAAGAGGAAGAAGAATCCCTCCTCCAGAAAGAAGCCGAGCTCAGACAAAAAGAGGACTACCTTGCCCAGCGCGAGGCGTTCATCAACCAAAAAGAAACAGATATTGAGAAGCAAGAAGAGCTCGTTGAGTCTCTTCGTGGTGACATTGATCACGAGCGTTACAGAGTCCAGGGCCGGGTCGAGGAGATTAAAGAGCTTGTTGCGGAACTCGACTGCAAAGACGCTGCGCTTGAGCGCATGACCGAGTCTGCTGCCACCCACGATGCCCAGATCGAGTACCTGAACAACACCATCACACGCGACCGCATGATCATTGACGCCACTAAGCACCGCTACAACACTCTCAAGGATGAAAATCGCCAGCTGGTAAGGCTCATAGCGCAGCTGCGGGCGGACTTGGAGGAGGCAGACAGGGCAAAGGAAATGGCTCTTGAGAGAGAGGCTGAGGCGCTGCGCAAGCTGCGGAAGGAGCAGAAAGAGGTGGAGCGGTGTCAGGTGATGATGCAGCAGGGCTATTTGCAGCAGTATTGGGGGTATCATCAGCAACACCAGCGGCAGCCTCATGGCTATCAGCCACCACACGGGTACTATCCGCAGCCTCCACACACGCCGTCATACTCGCCGCCGTTTTCTCCACGCTGAAAGATGCGAGCTGTGCTGAGAAATCTACCGGTGCCAGTGGCCTTGTCAGATGCTTTCTCTTTCCCTTCCCTTGCCGTCTCTTCTTTACTTTTTGTTCTTCTCCTTATAACTTCCTTTTGGTTCCTATTGTGTATTGGCCATTCCCTTCCCGCATCTGTATTGTCCCACTCATGATCATATTCTTCTCTCTCTCACTGCCCTGAGCCTCATATTTTCTGTTGCCATGAACTTCACCCCGAAACCACAAATACAGTAGAATTTTTGCGTTTTTTCCCCCTTTTTTCGTATTTTGTTCTGATATTGTTATTCATGTATTTTCATTCAAGGTAGTTTAGACAAGGAAAAGTCACTTTTATTTTATTTTATTTTTCCTTGGGATACATAATAGAATGAGGCAAGTTTGTGTATCAAAGGCTTTTATTTTGTGCACGGTTTCACAAGTTTTTTGATTCTGAGTCAGTTGCTTATTAATCCTGTGCTTTAACCCAAATCGGACTTTAATCCTCCAAAGCCAGTCGTAAATCCCGGTCTCCACTTTCCGCCGAACATATAATCTTCGCAGGTGCCTTAATATTTTTACGTTTCTCTTTTTCTATTTTTCGTCCGTCACATTGAGCGCTTAATATCACCAAGATGCCTCAATACTATGACTCTCTCTCCCAAGACCTCGCCGACTGGGCTCAGAAACAGCCTCCGCGCCCCTCTCCGGCCGCCACATCAACGTCTCTCCTAAAGGTCTCGATGCGCACTTCCGTGCCCTGTCACCCACACAGGTTGCTTATATCGACCGCACTGGATCCGGCTGCGAGACCATTTCGCATGCCTACGAGCCCGGCAACGGTCGGCTGACCATCGCCTTCATCTCATTCGGTCGTGCACCGCGCATCCTACGCCTCTTCAGCACGGCAACCGTAGTGGAGTGGGACTCGCCGCAATTTGACAGCCTAGTGCGCCAGATTGCCGGCGGAAAACGCAGCGTGTATGACGGTGCGCGCGCGGTGATTGTGTGCAATGTGTTCAAGGTGCAGACCAGCTGCGGGTTTGGCGTGCCCATGGTCAGGCCTGAGCTGTACGCTGGCGAGAAAGAAGAGGACAACCAAGATGAGCGGTCGGTGTTCATGGATAGGTCGACGCTGGACTCGTGGATCGCGAAAAAGGTGGCTTCTAATCAGGCGCTGCAGTACCAGGCTGACAACAATGTGTACAGTCTAGACGGGCTTCCGGGCCTCAAAACGGCCCGTCGCGCTGTAGGTGAGAATATCAGGTTAAAGACATTCTGCACGCGTGTTTCTGGCGCTCTAAGTCAAACTCCGGGGATGATTGTTGGATTTCTTCTTGGCGTGCTGTTTTCGTTTGTTTACATGTTTCTGTTTCCCATAGCTCGCTGATTGTTTTAAACGCCCGATGAGCTGCTTTGTTTTTCTTCGACTCGGGGATGCGATGTGACTTGTCGCACGATCTCATCCTATATATTTTGTCTTTCTTTTTTACATATCAAAACATATAAATGTTGTCCAAGATGTTGTCAAAATAAGGTTTTGCCTCACCTACCGTGTGACAGGGTAAACCACGTCAATGCCCTTGTTTGCTCAACCATGTTACAAGTACGTTCGTTGTACGTACATAATTTATGTACGTACATACATATGAATGTTTGTAATATATATGAATGTGTATGTGTTTTTATGTTGTGTATTTTATGTATGTTCTGTTGATTAATTGGCTTGGTTCATTGCTCCAAGTTAGCCATGCCCGTAAATGCTCATTTTGGTGCTTGGTTTGAAACATGTCAGTATTTCTTATTTTTTATTGTCTTGCTCCAAGGTAACGAATTCATTTACCTCTACTGACGAGATATGCACAACACTATAACAAAAAAGTAATCCTCGTGGATTGTATCCGTTCCCTTCCCATGCATTATTTCCCCAGGATTGACTCCCTAAAACCAAAAGTCTAAACTTGCTTCTGACTGCGTTATTGCAACCCTCATAGCCTCGCATGTTTTCAGAGTCTAATTAAACCTACCACCACTCATCTCCATCTCACCGCTCTGCCGCTGTACGTTTTGCCCGGTTGCTTCAAACCTCTTCAGCCCAAAGTATCAACAGATCCAGAACCACCAGCGACTGCAGCAGCCTGACCGCCCGAAGCTTTGCTTGGCTTCTCGCCCCCTCCATTAGCATTACCTCCATCCTTGTTTCCTGTGCTACCCTTACCTCCACCTCCGCCTCTCCTGCCTCTGCTGCGTCGGCTTCCGCTCTTCTCTGTCTTCTCCCCCTTTTCTCCCTTCTCTCCTTTGTCCGGCTTATCACCCTTCTCAGATTTTTTGGCCCTTTCGGCCTTGGCTCTATCCTTTCCCACGTCCTTAGCATCGACCGTCTTTCCCTTGTCGTTCAAGTTCAAGCTAGAAGGCCCAGCTGCGTTTCCATTAGCCACAGCAGGTTTCTTATCACGTCTCTCAGTCACCTGCACGTGTCCCTGGCCAATCGGAATCTGACTCATTCGGGATGCTGCAACGAGAGATTCATGTTGAGAAAACTCGACGTATGCAAATCCCTTGCGACGGTCAATCTCGAGTGAGTTAATGGCGCCAAAAGTGCTAAGAGCTATCCGCAACGAAGATTCGTCAATTCCATGAGACGCATTGACGTGCTTGACAAAAGCCTGCGTAGCTCCAGGAGAAATAGCCACAGCAGGCGCTGCGTTTGACCCCTTGCCGCCAGACTTTTCTGACTTGCGCTCCTTGTTGCTTTTCTCGGATGATTTTCCTTTGCTGGACGATGCATTTGCATGTGTCACAGGCGTGGAAACACTTTGCTTCTCTGCATGGCTCTTTCCAACTGGAGTTTGCGGTGAGGCGTCAACTTTTGGTGTCGTCAGTGAGGCCGTTGTCTCGTCTGGCGTAGGGGTTTCAGGCTTCTTTTTAAGCAAAATTATGGGCTTGGAAAGCATTTGCTGGGTTTGTTGGGACTTTGAAGTTTCAGTTGCATTCTTGCCCTTTCCACGGCCACGCGTGCGGGCCGGGTCACGCTTGCTACCAGTCGCTGAGCCACCAGCTAGCTTTGAAGTTTCAGCAGCAATAGTACCAGCTGCTGCCGCTGCTGCTGCAACTGGTTCCTTGGAAACCTCATTTTTACCGTTAGGACCGTTTACAGCTGCAGCCTTGCAAGCTTCAGCCTTCATAAACTCAGCTTTGGCGCGTCGATGAGCTGCTCCGGGCCCAAGACCAAAGTCTCGTTGGAGAGCACGTGCAGCTGCGGCAATCTCCGAATTTTTGCTCCTCACAGGTGCTGACTCACCTGCACCATTGGACAAGGCTGAGTTTCTACCTGATGCATCGGCTGTCGAGTCTGGATTCTTTTTGAGAATCTTAATCTTATCAGGCAGTTTGTTGGACTTGTCTTTGGCTTTTTCCTTGTCTTTACTGTCATGGTCTTTGTCGCGCGAGCGCTTCTTTTCGTCGCCTCTAGACCTTGCCGACTTTGCCTCCTGTCTTGCGCCGCGGCCAGATCTGCCCGATGCACCACCTTCGCGGTCTTTTTCTCGCTTTTCGCGCATAAACTCAATGAGTGGAGTGGTGATTTTAGTCTTATCAACAGCCTTTTCAACTTCGGCGGCTAGGGCGATGGACTTGTCTTCTTCCTTGTCCTTTGGTGCAGTCTGTGTGAGACTTTCCAAGAATGCGATAAACTCGGGATCTTGATCAATGTCACCCTGGAGCGAATCAGTACGCTGCTTTCCGGAGGGATTCTTGCGATAGGCACATCGTTCCAGATAAGGCTTCGCCTTGAGGCAGGGGTCACTGAATGTATCGGCCGCATCTTCCCAAACAATTTGCTTGACTGTCTCACTTAGCAGCACGACTTCTTCTTCTTTACCGAGATGAAGATATGCGACCGATCCCTGGGAAGGTTTTCCGGGCCTGAAGATTCATTAGTGTTACGTCCATTGTTGAATGTTTTGAATGTTACAGTAAAACTTACCGGCCAGAAACTTTGCCTGGTGTGTAGCGAGCGTAGTCAACCTTCCCATTGCCTTCGTGCCATTCTGTCGGAAGCAGCTTCAAATACTCGGCTTCTTGAAGGCCAGGAGGAAGGAGTCGAATCTTAACCATGACGCCGGATTGTTGATTCCGGCCACGGCCGCCTCTCGAGCCTGTTTTCGCGGGTTGTTGATTTGATGTGCCAGCTGATGTGTTGGCATTTGTCGGGCCAGGGCGCACGACCTTTGTTTGAGCGGCTGTCATGTCGTCAAATGGGATGCGCCGAATTCGCGATACGAGGCGCTGCTATAGAAATGGAGCCCAAGAAGTAGAAATGAGTGGAAGTCAACTATATTGTGCCAAGATGTGGTTTGTGATGAGAAAAAAAGGACTTAGGAGTGTAGGTAAGGATGAACAAGAATTGATGGTAATGAAGTTTGTAAATTCAAAATTATTACATGGTGGACAAGCTTGTGGTTGTGAAGCTTGAAATAAAGTGGGGCAGATTTTCTCGTAAACCCTAAAAATGGGTTCAGATTAGAAGGGTTGCATGAGTAGATTACCTTTGCTTTTGTTTACAATCATTGTCCCATGGTATCATTTTTAGAGACTGTAGGACAAAAGATTAGATACGAACATCACTCGATATCTTCGAATCTAATGTTCTCTGCAACTTGTGGTAACAACTTGGGTGTGCTGCGAGTTTTAAAAATCAAGGCACAAATTTGACTTATCGGTAGCCGGGACTGAGCAAAACACCGACGGATGATGCTTTAGTCAAAGCTCCCCGTCTTCCGCCAGATATTCACATAAACACTGGTAGTTCTCATACATTAAACTCCCTGTAGAAGCAATTCAAGGCTTGTTCGTAGTATCTCCGGTGTTCATTTTTTGTGGTAAGTCCTCTTGCTATTTATATACATGCATATGTATTTAGATACATACGTATACAATAAACCACAAGTTAGTGGTACCCACCATCTTGCTTTATGCTTGCGCTTCGTTGGTTCCTGGAGCCCTAAAGCCAGTTCCTGCTTCTCGTATGCTCCTTCCAACAATCTAGCGTTATTAAGAAAATGAATCTAATAGATAAATAAACAAATACCGAAGGAAAACAAAGCTTTGAGCCGCTTAACCTGGGCCTGGTTCCATGCAGCCCGGTAGGAAGAACCAGGATATACATATCAATTTGAATCAACTTAGGTTTTTAGAGGAAAAACACAAATACAAGAAGGCCTTGACCTTTAACCTGACGTCTCTATCCCAAGTTCCTTCTGTTTTGGTACTCGTCTTTACGCATACAAAAGAAGCTGCATTTTGTAACCTCCCCTGTCAGTTCCATGATCTCTAGTGGGAGAAAAGTGTATGTTATGTACGTACAATGTACTTGTATGCAAATATTGGCACTTGCATCCGTCTCCTGTCTTGTATGCCATAAAGGCGGATGGATGTATGCACCTTCAGTTATTCATACAGCTCCATTAGCTCGGCTTCGCAGCGTCTTGTTCTGTGTTAACTTGTGGCCCCCTTTTCTACTTGATTCTTCTACTTTGTCGTTGGACTATTTTTTTTTCTCTTGATTTTTCTTTTCTTCAGTGATTTGTTCCACAGCCAACAAGCTTCAGCTTTTGTTTTCTGTTTCATCAAGCCTACTACTTACCTTATTTACTACAGCATACTTGGAGCCCAATAGTATACAACAAACAGCCCAACTCCCCATAGGCCGGCTACTGCAGCGATATTCCTATATATTACTTCACCTCGACCAAGCCCTTAACCACCTTGTTTTTTTTTTCGCCTGTAATACTCGCACTTGTGCGAGTCGAAATTCTAAAGAACGACACTTTTAGCAGAAAACATCCATCAGCGACTTTTTTTTTCTCTTGTCTTATTTGGCCAAGATCCCCCCTTTCAGCGCATCTGTTTCTGTTCTGTTTCTTTTTTTTTTTTTCTGAACTGTCCGTTTTTATATGTATACTGGCCTTTGCAAACCCCCCAAAATCTTGCCGTCATCTTCCCAGCAGTTGCACGTTCAAATTACGTTCCCGTCAGTGCACACAAGCAGCTGCCAACATCTGGCACTGTCTGGCAGCACGTGATCCGCAGCGGCTAATCTCAGGCTGGCGACCCGGTAGAGCTGTGGGAGAACCATCAAAGCCCGCTGCCAGAAGAAAAAAAAATAGAATAATGGATGATAGGGATTGTCCAGGTGAGGGTTCAAAGGCGTCAATGTCGGCTTCAAACCAAAATTCTCAATTAACAGCCGGCGTAGGACAGCCTGCTACAGTCCACGGAAACCAAAACAACTCCAACAGCAGCCTTAATCCTATTCTTTATACAACCACCACCAATTTATTACGTCTCCCCAGCCCATCTAGACTCGTCACTTCTCGCAGTCGCTCTCCGAATCACAATATAGCGGGCAGTCGCACTTCTAGCCCCTCCAACGCTAGCATAAACGCCCGAAACAGCAACCAAAATTCCAGCCATAGTGGCATTAACACCACTACGCTTACCGCCACCAAAAGCCGCAGCCGCAGTAACTCGCCTGGCCCCATTCCTGTTACCACCACCAGTACATCCATTACTACAACATCCAGTCGCCGCCGGCGCAACGCAATCGATTCCACAAACCCGCGAGTTAATCCATTTTGTGACCCTCGCAACCTCCCCGCCGTGCAGCCTGCAACTCCCGATCTTCCTCGTTCCGCCATAATTGCCGCACAGACTGGTCCAGCCCGTTTCCGTGCCGATCCCCGCCGCCTTGAACACCCACCATTCCAGCAACATTTCAGCGCTCAAAACTCAAAAAAGACGAGGCCTATCCACGACTTGACCCAAGTTCAATTACCATACGGCGCCGATTTTTCAGACACATCGCTCGAGTCTTCCATTGATTCCGATAACGATATTGTCCCCTTTCCCGAATACGACGATACCGCTGCTCTAGCTGCGCTTTCTTTCTCAACATCCTCAGAGCCATCGTCTTTGACAGTTCCGTCGTTATCTTCTGCTGCCGATCCCCGCTCTTCACCCCCGATTTCTGAGGATACTCTGTCTACACTGCCCCAGAAAACCAACCGATCACGCTCCCGGCACACTTCACCTGCCCCTACATCCACCCCGCCTCGCCGCGCTCGAGCTGGTACGCGTGACGCCGGTTCACCGTTCCGACCACTGCCGTTAGAACGACCCCGCTTCAGTTAACTTTCCCATTTTCTTCATCGCTTTTCTTTTTTCCTTTTTTTTATCGCGCTTTCATCCTGCATCCCGTTTTTGCTTTGTTTTTTTTTTCTTGGAGAATTTCTTTTTCATATTACATAGTAGTTCAACATGTCTAGAGTCAATCCTAATGTCCCCAAGCCTGGCCCAGCAAATCTCTCGGCCAACTCTGGTCTAGATGAGTGGCTTGAGGAGGCCAAATTATGCCACTACCTACCTGAGCGTGTTATGAAAGAGCTTTGCGAGATGGTGAAGGAGATCCTTATGGAGGGTATGTGTCAAGATGCTGTTTGTTACTACTGAAGTTGAAAAAGGCTAACATTAGATCCCTCGTTAGAATCCAATATCCAGCCCGTATGCACCCCAGTCACGATATGTGGTGATATTCATGGTCAATTCTATGATCTTCTAGAGCTTTTCCGCGTCGCTGGCGGCATGCCCGGAGAGAAACAACCGCAGGCTCCTCGTACAGTGATTAAGCACGATGATCTCCAGCCACCTACTGAGATAACCAACCCGAAGCTCAAGAAACTGATTCGGGGTGGCGATACTAACAAATCTGGTATTGCTGATGAGATGGAGTCGAACAATGACGCCTCTATCTCTACGGAAACACCTGGTGAAGTGAGCACGGGATCGCAATCCGTAGAAACCAGATACATTTTCCTTGGAGATTTCGTCGACAGAGGATACTTTAGTCTCGAGACATTTACGCTATTGATGTGTCTCAAGGCCAAGTAAGTTCATTCTGTGTAAACACAACATCACAGGTGCGCTAACAAAATTTAGGTACCCGGATCAAATTATTCTTGTTCGCGGAAACCACGAATCTCGCCAGATTACACAGGTTTACGGGTTCTACGAGGAGTGCCAACAGAAGTATGGAAACGCATCTGTCTGGAAGGCCTGCTGCCACGTTTTTGACTTCTTGGTGCTGGCTGCCATTGTCGATGGCGACATTCTCTGTGTCCACGGTGGTCTTAGTCCCGAAATTCGGACGATTGACCAGATTCGTGTGGTTGCACGCGCACAGGAGATTCCGCATGAGGGTGCATTCTGTGATCTAGTATGGTCGGATCCAGACGATGTTGAGACATGGGCTGTCAGTCCCAGAGGTGCAGGTTGGTTGTTTGGCGACAGAGTGGCAACAGAATTCAACCATGTCAATGGTCTTCAGACTATTGCGCGTGCTCACCAGTTGGTGAACGAAGGATACAAGGTATTTCAATTTGTCCGTCTATCATTACTTTTCTTGGCTAACACGATGTAGTATCACTTTGATAGGAAATCTGTAGTTACTGTGTGGTCCGCACCAAACTATTGCTACCGCTGCGGCAACGTGGCATCAATCATGACGGTTGGCCGCGACCTAGAGCCCAACTTTAGCATCTTCTCGGCAGTCCCAGATGATGAGCGTCACGTCCCGGCAAACAGAAGAGGCCCTGGAGATTATTTCATCTAGTCGTTGGCAACATGTTCCATAATACCATGGACAACTCAGTTGTATTGGCCGAGCGGGTTCTCTTATGCCGAAGGCCTCTACTCAGTCAATCGTTAGCCATGCTTTTTCTTTTTCGATCCTTTTTACCATTTTATTGGTCTCTTTTTCTTGCCTAATATCCGGAGTGTCCAACTGTGGCACCGTGTTTGATCTTTTCTCTTCACGATTTACTTTTTTGTTTTTAATGTTTTCTGGCCCTTGCTTGGGGCAATTTTTGGGCGGTATGGATGGAAATTTCAGGGATGTTCAGTTCAGACTGGATATGTGTAAAGCACATGGAACTTGTTTTCTGGTGTCTTATGGATGTTGCATCTGTTTATCTTGATCTGGACGTACATACATATATTATTATGAGTAGTGATGGTACACGACACTGAAGAATTCACGAACGAAACACGACTGTTGAATCCTCAGTCAGAGATGCGTTGATGGTTATATAGACTTTCTTTTTGTATTTCTTTCCCCTTCTATTAATTTCGTATACAATATATTTTATTGTTGTTGTTGATGATATGGTAGGCTTGCCCAGCTGACCTGGGTGTAGAGTATATGGGGTTTGCTCTACACATGACGCATGAATTCACCAAATATTTGTTCTTTGCTCTCATGGTATGGCTGTCAATACTTACAGAGTGCATAGTGCATACATATGTACATGTAGTAGTAGTTCCTGGGTCACAAAAGCGACTGGCATTTGCCCACCAATTCCCGTCCGTCACCTGCTTGCCGCATCTTTTGCTGACACAATAGCGTAAGCAGATATATCTAATCTTCTTTCTATACATACTGCGTAAGTGCAACACAGCATTATCTTGATTAATACCGAAAAGTTAGTATGTACGGTTTAGCAGCACTTTTTTCGAACCCCTACAAAACAACGGAAGAGAAGTAGAATGAATAGATTCACTAACATGTACAAGACTCTTTTCAGTGACTGAGACGGAGGTAGTATGTGTACTGCTTTACTTCTGTTCATCATTGAGAAGAGTTGCGGCGGGGGACTAAATAATAGCTGAAAGTCACTAAATCGCAACCAGCACCGAGTAGTAACACGCACAAGTACGTGTCTGCTGGGAATAAGCAACACGAAACAACAAATGGCTTTAGTCTGTGATTTAAAAAATGTCATTAGCGAGCGAACTCTGAAAGTAAAAGATTCCGAAGGGAAGAGAACTTGATTTCAAAGCAATAAAAAAGGGCCTTTCCTGTTTCTTCTGGGTGCTTCTAAATGAACAGAAGCCTCTAGAAGCTGGCTGGCTGGCTTCAAGGCCTCTGGGCAGCACGAGACGTTATTAGTGGCCTGATGTACTCTCTTGTTAGTGGCCTGTTTCAGTGCCACTTAGCGGTGCATGTCCTCTATAAAAGCCGCTGTAGGCGTCGAAAATGCAATGGGGGGAGCTTGAAAATTTTCAGCCAACTCTCTTCCAACAGCTCTCTCTACTGTACAAGTATATACGCAATATACAAGTATTAACGCATAAAGCACAGCAACAAAAAGCGCCCCGCGTTTCTGAACAGGGATTATTGCACCCCGCCATTAGCGTCATACAATTATTTTTCTTCTGCCGCTTTAAGTCGCATTTTCTTTTGGTGAATTTTGACCTCAGTTTTTT
>CM069897.1:3177632-3188464 GCA_036034705.1 Thielaviopsis punctulata
TTTTTTTTTTTGCTTCTACTCAATTTCTCTGTTACATATCATCACATCCAAACACAACAATGGCCGCCCCCGATTCCAGACCGAACGAGTTCCAGTCTATCGGCGCCAAGGCCGAACAGGCCACCGGCGATGACGATGTTCGCGCCGTTGAGCAGATCGAGTCGCTCTGCATGAACTGCCACAAGAACGTGAGTTTCCAACCAACCATATACCAGCTCCAGACCATACCCGAGAGATATTGTAGCTAACTGCTGTCTCGTTGTAGGGCACCACCCGTCTGCTTCTTACTTCGATTCCCTACTTCCGTGAGATTGTCATCATGTCCTTCAGCTGCGACCACTGCGGCTTCCAGAACAACGAGGTCCAGCCCGCCGGCAGCATCCAGCCCAAGGGAGCCCACTACGAGCTGCGCCTGACTGCCCAGGCCGACTTTGAGCGCCAGGTTGTCAAGGCCGACACTGCCACTGTCAAGTTCATTGAGCTGGACCTGGAAATCCCCCCTGGCCGCGGCCAGCTGACCAACGTCGAGGGTCTTTTGCGCGGCATCATTGATGATCTAGCCATGGGCCAGCCCAACCGCAAGGCTGAGCAGCCCGAGATCTTTGCCAAGATCGAGGAGATCATCGCAACGAGCAAGAAGATGCTCGATGGCTCCGCCTTCCCTTTCCGCATGTATGTCGATGACCCAGCCGGAAACTCCTTCATTGCGCCCGACCTCAAGGACGGCGTGGGCAAGTGGGAGAAGCACGAGTTCCTGCGCACGCGCGACCAGAACATTATGCTGGGCTTGACTGCAAATGGCGAGCTGTCGGATGGCACGCTGGTCGGCGATACGCGCCAGCAGCCCGGTCTGACTGAAGACGGCGAGATTATTCCCAACGAGGTGTACTCGTTCCCCGCCACCTGCCCCGGCTGCATGCACCCGTGCGTGACGCACATGAAGATGGTTGACATCCCACACTTCAAGCAGGTCGTGCTGATGAGTACCGTGTGCGACTCGTGCGGCTACCGCAGCAATGACGTCAAGACTGGCGGTGAAGTCCCCGAGAAGGGCGAGCGCATTACGCTCAAGATCGAGGACGAGGTTGACCTGGCACGCGATATTCTCAAGAGCGAAAGCTGCGCGCTTGAATGCCCCGAGTTGAACCTGGTGGTAAACGCCGGCACGCTGGGCGGCCGCTTTACCACGGTCGAGGGCCTGCTGACGCAGGTGCGCAACGACCTGCATAACCAGATTTTCGAGGCCGATGGCCAAAAGCCCACGCAGCTGTCCAGCACGGCGGCGCCCGTCGACAAGCTGGATGGCATGGAGGTCAAGAAAGTTTCGGACGAGCGCATGCGCGAGGCTGGCGATTCAATGGCCGAAGAGCAGAAGAGCACGTGGTCCAAGTTCTTTGAGACGATGGATGCGGCAATCCGCGGCGAGGTCAAGTTTACTGTGATCCTGTCGGACCCGCTGGCTTCGAGCTACGTCCAGACGCTGGTCGATCCGCCGGCCAAGGACCCCAAGATTACCCGCGAGTACTACGAGCGGACGGACGAGGAGGAGGAGGATCTGGGTCTGAAGGACATCAAGGTCGAGGGCTACGAGAACGATGCTGCCCAGGAGGACGCCATGGACGAGTCTGCTTAGGTGCATGTCTCCTAGCAATTAAAAAAAAAATAATGACAAAAAGAGGGGAAAGGGACCGGTAGTTGCGAGACTGGGAATACGGAGTACATATATCTTTTTGGGGCATATGGGGGGATTTTACTGTTCTTTGGCTTTACATTCCCTCTTTTCTTGTATATATATATGTATATGCATATATTTATCATTATGTTGGATTTCACAAACATGTACTAAGTCATACAATACTGTTGGACAAGCACCCCGACGGTTATATTGCTTTGGTGATTCATTCTTCAAATTCTCTGTTACGTTCATTGTACAAAGTGATTTCTGCTTCTATGAAAAGAAAAAGGCAAAAACAGAAATGTCGATTGATCCCTCTCAAGCGAGTCACACTCTATGAAGCAATGCATTCCCCTCCCAACGACTGGCTTCGTAGATAAAGGGGTAAAAGAACATATAAGAGAGACTATAGAAAAAAAAAAAAAGAAATACATAGATAGAATAAAACTAACAGAAAATACGCCGCACGCCGCCTCCTCCCCCCAAAGTTGACAGGAAAATAAAGAATGAGGATGCAAAAGAATGAAGATGGAAAAGAGGGCAATGAAGAGAGAGAAATAACAAGAAAAGAAAGGAAGCCCGGGAAAGAGTGAAATCTAGCTCAAAGGAATATAGAATGGGGTTTTAATGAGTTTTACTGGTTTTTTTCGTATTTTTTACGTCATGTGCTGTAAGAAGAGGTTGTGATATAATAGATACACGAGATGTCGCACCGTAGTAGTATTAGTAGACATCTCAAGAGACTTAGGCAGCTGGGGCCGGAGGGACACGGGGCGGAGTCTTGACGGGGGTCCTCTCGCTAGGAAAAGCCTCGCCGGATCCGATGCCGCCATCCATGCCATCCGGAGGCAGAGGCACAGCCATGGGGCCGGGAGGGAGGGGCTGGCGGCCCGGCACAGGCTGGCCACGGATAACCATCTCAACCTCCTTGCGGTCCAGAGTCTCGTATTCAACCAGAGCCTTGGCCAAAAGGTCCAGCTCCTTGCGGTGAGTAGTCAGAATATCACGGACATTCTCATAAGACTCGTTCAGCATGCGCTGCACCTCTTGCTCAACAGCCGACTTGGTCTCAGAAGACAGGTTCTGGTAGTTCTCAGCATAATCCATGTTACCAAGCTTCTGGGACATGCCAAAGCGAGAAACCAGAGAGAAAGCAATCTTGGTAGCCTTTTCGAGATCCTATAAATTTGTTAGAACGAATTAGAAGCGGAATGTTGTCAAAAGAAACTTACGCTGCTGACGCCCGAAGTGACATGATCAACGCCGTACCGCAGCTCTTCAGCCATCTTGCCACCCAGAGACACACGAATCATGTTCAGGTAGTCCGAAAGAGTGTACGAGTGCTTGTCCATTTCGGGAAGGAAGGCCGTGTGACCGAGGGTAGGGCCACGAGGCAGAATAGTAACCTTGTATAGCTGGTTGGGGGGGTTCTGGGCAAAGAGAAGCACCAGGGCGTGGCCAGCCTCGTGGTAAGCAGTCATCTCCTTCTCCTTGGCACTAATAACCATGCTGCGGCGTTCAGACCCCATAATGACACGGTCCTTGGCCCATTCAAAATCACGCATGTTGACGTTCTTAGCCTTGGCACGACTGGCGTGGATAGCAGCCTGGTTAACAATGTTTTCCAGCTCAGCACCAGAAAGACCAGAGGTGCTAGATGCCAGAGCCTGCAGGTTGACGTCACCGGCAGCCTTGATCTTGGATGTGTGATGCTTCAGAATGGCCAGACGACCACGGACATCAGGCAGAGGGACAGTAACATGGCGATCGAAACGACCAGGACGAGTCAGAGCCTTGTCCAGTAGCTCAGGGAAGTTGGTGGCGGCAAGGATAATGACGCCGCTGTTTTGTTCAAAACCGTCAAGTTCAGTCAGCAGCTGGTTGAGAGTCTGCTTGACATAGGCAGCGTCGCGAGCGTTGCGGCGGCCACCGATAGCATCCAGCTCGTCAATGAAGACAATGGCTGGAGACTTGGATTTGGCAGCGGAAAACAGCTCTCTCACACGCTTGGCACCAACACCGACGTAGATTTCGTCAAACTCGGAACCAGACATGTAGAAGAAGGGAACACCGGCTTCACCAGCGACGGCACGAGCCAAAAGAGTCTTGCCGGTACCAGGAGGACCAACCAGCAAAACACCCTTGGGAAGCTTTCCACCGAGGGTAGAAAACTTTTCGGGGTTCTTGAGGAAATCGACAAGCTCCTGCAGCTCCTCCTTGGCCTCCTCGCAGCCATGTACATCGTCAAACTTGGTGGTTTGGTTTTTGGGCTTGACCTCGCTCTCGGTCTTATTGCCTGGGCGGCGCTTATTCATGTCGTCGAAAAGAGACACGGCAAGACTGATCAGAACAAGTCCAAGGTAAGTAGACAGGCCAAAACTGAGCAGAAACTTGACCCAGCGGAAAAAGGTGGAGCTGCGGGACTCGTCCACAACAACGTATAGCGGTCCGTTCTTGGCACCAGTGCCGCCACGAAGCGACGCAACACTGCCACCAACAGACCGGGCAGCAACTCCCTGGCCAATAGCCTGCGCCGTTTCATTGAGCGCATAGTTGCCTTCTGAGGTGTCTGAGTTCTTGGCCATGCGCAGTGCGCGGGCATACGACTCATCAGTAGCTTCATTGGTGGCATACAGGCCCGACTGATATCTTTC
The DNA here is from genome assembly GCA_036034705.1 of Thielaviopsis punctulata. Classification (NCBI taxonomy): domain Eukaryota; kingdom Fungi; phylum Ascomycota; class Sordariomycetes; order Microascales; family Ceratocystidaceae; genus Thielaviopsis; species Thielaviopsis punctulata. Next base: position 3,181,962 of record CM069897.1, read on the forward strand.
GATAACAATAGCAGGCATGTTGGCCTTGAGCAGAAGCTGATAGAAGGAGTTTTGTGCGGTTGCGCTGCCAGGAGCGCGGTTCGCAGCAGCCTCGCGCGACGCGAGCATGGATCGAGTAACACCACCAGAGCTGGTAGACAGAGTGCGGAAGTGCAGCATAGAGCTGATGGAGATGTTTTCGGGGCGGATTTGTGGTCTTAATGAAGTAAACGAGCGAACAGAGTTTGTAATGGCCGAAGTAGACGAGGCAATAGCCGAGACGCTATTGGCAATGGAGCGGAGGGGCAGGTTGGTGTTGGCGGCAACCAGCTGCTGCATCACAGACCGCTGCACAACAGGCCGAAGCCGACCGGTCGCCACAAGGGCCTGATTGCGTATCATTGTATCAGCGGTCGTCGGAAGGGCTCAGATCGAGGCAAGAAATTGTTTCGAGGCGGAATTGGACTTGGATTGGGTTTTCGGGCGACGTCACTTCGACGGCAATACGATCCGAGGCCGGATTAAGCACAACGAGAATGAAAGAAAATGAGTGAAAAAAAGCAGTTGGGAGAAAACAACGGCCGTATATTATAGGTACTGCAAACCAGTTGTTAGCGATGGCGTTTTCATGTATGAACAAAAAGCAAAAGGTTCCAGGTTGAAATTGGCGTACATACTTGATGCTATGAGTGGGTTGCCGACAAGGCTTCGGCTTTGGATTTCTGGCAAATGGAGTTTATCACGAGCTCCACAGGCCAATGAACAAGATCCGACAGGGCCCAGAATTGCCTGCAAAATGAGGTAACTGGTTTTATGTATGTATGTATGTACTATGACAGCGGGTTTTATGTACTATTACAGCGGGCGAGACCAAAAAACAAGAGAAAAAGAAGGTAACGGTACAAGAATACAAATTAATACGCACAAAACCTCAATAAAAATTCAAGGCAAAATGGCGTGTTGTGATGTCGCACCAGCCGCATAATTCAACCTTCTATTACATACTACGTACTGGTATGTATGGTACATACCATACATACTAGCAAAAAAACAGTCACTTCCAGCTCAGCTAAAGTCGCCACTAGCTAGCTCCCTCTGAATATTCTGCAGCGTTCTGACAACTTCTAATTTCCAATGTTACAGTTGCTTGACGTGCTGCAAAATTTTCTAATAGAAGTCCACCGCAATATAAAACTTAGTATGTATGTACTGGTATCTTCACTCCCTTCGTCCCGCAAGAAAAATTTCGGTTCTATGCTTGGGCGGCCTACAGGGTGGGTCACGTGCCACCTTTCTTCGCTTTGAAGCTGCCAGCTGCTAGCAGTGCTGACGGCTGTCAGGGATTTGCGATGTTGAAGTTGAACAACCACTTACACACATACTGCGTATGTAGTACATAACTTGTCTCCAACTGATTATGTACATACGTACAAGTATCTATAGCACAAAACTTTTGAATGTCTAGCGCTGTTATAGTAGGATAAATGTCGTACAAGGCCAAGATATCAACCCAGCCAATGACATTTCGAGCCAGATAACAACAATAGCGACTACGAAAGTCAAAGACTACAGCAAACAGAATCACACGATAGAAGACAAAAGAGCTTCGTAATATCATTTTCGAATTATTGGTAAGAATAAAAATAAAACCCTGAACATTGAGATCAAACCCTATCAACATATAATAACATGTTGCACTAAACAATAAGAAAAGAAATATAAAGCCATATTATCAATCACCACATAGCACTGGAAACAATGCAATCATTCGTGGAACCCTCGAAAGAAATCCCCAAAACCAAAACGCCAAAATCAAAACCGCAAAGCAAGAAAATTAAACCAAAGCGGCATAAAACGACACGGCCGTTAAGAATAGAAAACAGACAAAGGAAAGATAAGAATAGTGACCGAAGACTCCAGAAACTCCGAGCAACCCAAAAGCCAAGCAGCAGCAGAAAAAAAAAAGAAAGAAAAGAGAAAAGAAATAGTGGTACAGGACCCAAAATAACGCCCGCAAGAAACGAAGAAGAAAAGATAAAAGGAAAACAGAAACGTGGGGTATCGTTTGGTACTGATCGCAAACAGAAATAGAAGAACGAACGAACGGACGGAAAATCAAGAAAGAAGAAACAAAAGAAAAGCACACCATCAAGACGTGACTTTTCACATGTTGGCAATGCGCTCACTGGGCATCTGCAGCGAAGGGTCGGTGGCAAACTCAATCTTGGGCGCCCAAGGGTCGTAAACAGAAGAGTTGTAGGGCATCTGTCCAATGGTGGTCACCTCAACGGCAACAGGCTGCTGGAAGTTGTACCAGTGGTCGGCTTCGGGCTGACTGGTAGGAGTGGGCTGCTGCGAGTGCTGCTGCTGGTGGTACTGCTGCTCCTGCGAAGGCACAGGCGAGTGAGGCTGCGGCTGCTGCGAGAGAACGGGAGGGGGCGAGTGCATGTGCTGAGGAGCGTGGTGGTAGGCATTCTGGTGGTGGCTGTGGGCATCGACGGGCGACGTGCTGTGCAGAGTGTAGGTCGGCTGAGCCGGGTGGCCGTAGTAGCTGTCCTGGGAACTAGCTGAGCGCACGGGAGCGCCAGTGAAGGAAGTAGGCGAGCTCATGACAGGAGCCGGAGGGTAGGTGGGAATGTCCAGACGGTCAACAGGGTGACCGCGAGGAATCTGGAACTGAGGCAGAGCAGCGTTCATAGTAGCAACGCCGGGGTTGGTCTGCTCAGTAACATAGTAGGGCATGCTGGCACTGCGGTGCACCATGTGCATGGAGGCGCTGGTCTGGCTCTGAGCCGAGTCGTAATCGCGGGTAGTAGCGCTGTTAGTGTAGCCGCTGGCCATGCCGTAGCTGGAAATCTGGGAGCCAAAGTCGGCAAACGACTGGGCGCGGTGCATCATGGAGCCGGGCATGCCGTTGGCCATCATGCCAGGAGCGGGCCATTGCAAGGCCGAGTGCTTGGGAGTCGAAGGCGACTCGCCGCTGTCAGAGTCCGAGGTGCAGTCATCGAGCATCTCATTGGCGAGCATACCACGCTGGTGTGAGCGGCGCTGGTGCTTGACCATGGTAGTCTTGCGGCAGAAGCTGAGAGGTGTTAGAATGGAAAGCTCAAATGATAGCAAAACCCGTAGAAAAGAAAAAACATACCTCTTGAGGCAGCCATCGTGGGCGCACTTGTAAGGACGCTTGCCAGTGTGGATGCGGCGGTGGCGAGCCAGAGACGAAGAGTCAGAGAAGCGCTTGCCACAGCCAATGTGCTGGCACTGGTGGGGCTTCTCGCCAGTGTGAGTGCGGATGTGCACAGTAAGAGCGCTGCGCTGGATGAAGCTCTTCCCGCAGCCGGGAGTCATGCACGAGTAAGGACGCTCATTGGTGTGTATCCGGTAGTGGCGCTGAAGGTCTGACTTGCGGTTGAAGGACTGTGGTGGGGTTAGAACTGATATGCAAGGGCAAAAAGGTTGTTGGAAAGCGTACCTTGTTGCAGGCGGACCAGTCGCACTGGAAGGGGCGGGCCGTAGGCTCGTTCTCGACAAGCTCCATGAGTTCCATTGTGAAAAGTGTGTAAGGGTAAAGAGAGAAAGAGAACAAAGCGGTGACGGATGATGAAGACTTGTATAGAGTAGCTGATTGATGGAAAGACTAAAGCTGACTGGAAAAAGAAACGGTGGGTGCTGTGCTGGATATATAAGAGATAGGACGACACTGAACTAGAGCATCAAGTGAAGGAGTGAAGTCAAATGAGGGACAAGATAATGAGAGAAAGAACAACTCTTATGAAAGAGAAAAAAAATGAGTGAAAGAAGTCGCGATGAATGGAATGACCAGAAGAAGAGATGACTGGATCGTGAACCAAGGGAGGTTGAAGCTGAGAATATATATATAAAAAGATGTTGAGAAGGCTGCTGCTGTAGAACAACAAGAAGATGCAGATTCCAGATGAGGCAGGGAACGAATAAATATATGTATTGATTTTGGTTTCGGCAAGAACAAAAAAGTTGTAACGACTTACAAGGACCACCACGCATATTTCTCTCTGTGCGTTTCCCATAGAGAATCGAGTACATATGTACATACATAGCATGTATGCGTATACATACTTCAACCACTGATTTGACTTGTTATGGACAGGGGTTTGGTAACAAGGTTGGAATAAGTATGGGTGGGGGAGTGATTTCAAGACGCCAGGAGTGTGGCCTGGGAGGGTGTGGTTCACTTGGAAAAGAGATGCAGAAAAAATAGATAAAAATAAAGATAATAGAAAAACGGTATATTCTTTTTTTTTTTCAACGTTTACATGGCCCCTGTTACTTTTACCATAGAGTACATACAAGTATGCAAACTGGTCAGACAGGCCCAGGGTTCTCATGATAGATAAAATACCCACGTCTTTTATTTCCGTGGCGTACTCGTGGAGAGTTGATATATTACTTTACAATATGTACGAACGACGATAAACTAGCAATAAAAGCAAAAACCACCAAGATCAAAGAGGAAAAAAGAAAAGATATAAAAAAGGTACTATTTATCGTTGAGCTAAGTTCAAGTACCATACCAGTACATAACATACGTAGAAGTACATATGGACCAGTATTCAACACACAACCTTCGAATAAAATAACGGATATAATCGATGTATCTCGATTAGGTCGTCGGTAAAAACAGCTTGTTTTATCGACAAATAGCGACTGCCTTGACCCGTAGAAAGCTCCCACGTTTACTCCGGTGCCGTCTTTGTATCTACCATACATACATACATACTTGTAGGCAGGGGCAGTTCCTCGTCTCTAATGCACGATAGATTGGCTTTCTCTACGTTGTGTTGTCTAAAGAGCTTTCTTGTCTCTTCTCAAGTGAGCCGAATGCCTTGCTCAAGTCTTTTGTTTGTGACTTTTCATTTGTTCTGCATGTACTGCCTCCGCTCTGCGCTGCTTTTAAGGAGAGAGAGTCCATCGTGCATTGTCCGTGGGTTATTTCCTCCCATGCATACGTACATGTACAATTCATTGCTTTCATTGTTCTTCTTGTTCAACTTCCTCTACATTCTCTATTGTTCTCTGCTATCTCGTACGGAATAATGGCGGACAAATCTAGGCCAAATGTAAAATAAAAAAATATTGTAACGTGCCTCTCGCTGTCGGCTTTGAGTCCGATTTGTTTTACCAGAAGACCATGGAAAATACCTAAGACACGCGTTTTTTCCCTTTCATCCCACATTCGCGAGACCCTGGCCCGGCCTGGTAAAATGCGTGTAATTTATGTATGTATACGTATGTATACATACATACATACATATGTACATACATGTATTCTTGCATCTTGGCTGGTGTTGCTTCCAATGACACAGCCTGCAAACTAGACCCACTAGAGGAACCCCTGGACTTATCTTGTTCTGCCCTGCATCGTTTGAATCTGAACCCGAACCCCATTTCATCATTAATGAAAAGAATCACTCTGTACATGTAAGTGCATATGTACGTTGAAACAAAAATAGTGGCAAAGGCAGCATGAAGAATCCTGTACATATCAATCACTCAGTCTAGTCTTTGTTTCTGTCAACTGCCATGAGCCCGACTGCAACTTGCTGTTTGTCAAGCGTGTTGAAGGACAAATTAGCATTAACCATCTAAAGTTGCCGTCATGTCATGCGGTAATGGCCCTTTTTTGGACCGGTTTTCGAGTTACAGACAGTTAAAGTAGCGAATTACACTGCAGAGTCTCTTGTTTGTTGTGGACGCAACGCGGGAGCAAGGAATTTGCCATGTGGGTTTCAATACACTGCGTTTCTTCATGAGAAACCAAGACAAATGCTACTATACATCTGTAATCATATACTCAATCGATACGAAAACTTGCTTGACAATCAATTCAACTACACATACCAGTACTTGTAGAAATATAAAAGCATGATGCAAGAAAAAAAAAGATCATTTATTCAATTTCAACAAAAATATTCAACGTCGGAAACCGGCTGGATCTTTGGGGTAAAAGGCCCGTTTCAACTCGATAAGAAGGAATATCTCTCCTACCATGTCTCTGCTGGCGTGCATGGGAGGACATACCCACCAGTAAAAGAAGAAGGAAAATAAGAAAAAATACAGTAAAATTAAGGTCTACTGGGGCATGACAACTCGGGGGCGCTCATAATGTATGTACATACCAGTACTTACTTGTATGTACAAGTAGAAAAGAAGCAAGAAACTGATGAAGAAGTTGGCACGAACGTGAACTGGGAACAAGGGCCTTGTCCAAAGTTAAGCTTGCCATCTAACCAAGAGATGTGTCCATACCATACATACATAAGGATGAATCGACAAGGCACAAGGCAGCGCAGAAGAACAGGAAAAGTGTGTGGCTTTTCGCCTGGCGATGACGGCAGGCACACACGTCTAATTAAACAACACGATGACGGTTGAATAGATATATACATACAGAAACGTTTTGTAAACACACATACCACAAGAAGCATAAACGGAGAGTACATAGGAATAAACCCCCAGAAAAAAAAAAAAAAAAAAAAAAAAAAGGG
>CM069897.1:3208645-3233960 GCA_036034705.1 Thielaviopsis punctulata
TTTTTTTTTTTCCACCAGTAAGTTCCGGTATTTTGGGAAGACTATGATTTCTGGCCTCTGGTTTCCATACGAAAACAATACGTGAACGGGACGACGATCATCAAGCTTGGTTTCGACACCAGTGAATACTTGTCTGCCGTATTTCTTTTGGTGTGGTCGACAATTGTTGGGGCTTGAGCCAACCTCTAAGAAAAAAGCAAGAAAAGAAATAAAAGATATTAAAATTTGAGTTGACCGGAGCAGTTCCAACTAAAATTACCCGTTCAAACTGCTACAGGCAATGTCCTGCTATCAGACATCAGCTCGAGCTCTAGTAGTTCACATAATTCTGTTTCCCACCCGACCCAGCAGGAAAGCCCTGTAAATTAGGCATATCGGCGATTTATACTTGTAGGGGTCCCTTAAAAAACGCCAGCCAGAAGTGCCGAAGCATGTGCTACAAGCTACAAACAAGTATACTTTGGTACATTTCAAAGACGTGGATAAAATATGTACTACAAGTAAGTACATAATTACAATCGTACGTTTCTACACATGTATGTATGTACATAGATAGATATGTGTGTGCAGAATTCTTTTCAGCAAAAGTACCAAGTCTGACAATGTAATAAGATGGGTTTTAATATGTCCAGACAGCCGGTGGTTACCTATGCAACAAAGAGTCCACTGCGAATACACACCTGACGGTCGAGGGAAGTTTACCCCTGCCACATGGGGGATAGAAGTCTAGAAAGAAGTCTGGCACTTCTAACACATGCAAGAAAACCGGCATTTGTACTTGTCTCCTGTAATAAATTTCACGAAGCTACGCTAACAAGTAACTGATGTTTGAGTGTTTGACCCTGCATACAAAAGAATTCACCCATCTCCGTATGTACATGTACATACATACGTATATGTATACGTATAATATATACGTATACTTCCCACGTACCAGTAGTATGCACCATACAAACATAAAAGTAGTGATAAAACCTCACGTAACGTTGATTTACTTTGTAACGTGCGGACGCAGAAGCTTTTCTTCCGGGACACTGGGTTACCCAGCCACATACTACACTAATCCACGTTTAAGAATTTTGTTTATTTTGTACCGGGATTTTCATACAACCATTGAATTTCGGGTATAAGCGTCTTTGCAGGAGACGGCCGAGATGCTATTTCTTGATTATTGGTTGTTAGTTCTTAAACAGCGTTGTTACGAAGGCTTTGTACGAAAAGTAAGCCCCCTTTGTAGTACTGCAGTTGACCGCTGTAGCACGAGCCTTAAAACCATACGTTACCTGGTACATACATACATACATACATACATACATACATATGTATGCGAGTACTAGGCAACTTTGTTTATTTTCCAGGAACAAGGGAGAAACTAGGGTCTGGTGGGAGAAATACAAGTATGTACAGACTCTAGTATTCTTAATTAGTTTTTGGATGATTTTTCTCCAGATATGTTGGAATCCCCGGGGGCCTTTGAAATCCCCATCCTGAGATATTTATAGCAGGTTTTATATTTTGATTGCATTTCTTATTTTCTTTGGTGTTCTTGGCAAGAAAAACATAGATAAGCAAGCATATCCTTTGTAATGTAGCCTCTGGGTCTCCACCATAGGATTCTCAGGTAGTAATGAGTTGAATCGTGTTTCAGGGCATATAGAACTACGGATTGTGAGATTAGCTGAAATCCTCGATCTCGATAATATCTCTTAGTTGTAAAAGGGAAAACATGCTCAAACAGTGTGGTTGGAGTTGGCGTAGATTTCATGTATGTACAATACATACAAGTCCACCGCTCACCGCACACTTGCGAGATAAATTTACGCATCAACTTGTGCATGAATAAATTGAGAGCCCTTGCCCATGCTTGTCATGTTATGTTTTTCCTGGGTTTGGTGGAGGTATGTTAGCAACATAGACTAGGAGGTATGTATATGCTGTAGTACTTAGTACACGTCTTGAAGCTTACATGCATATCGTACTTATGTAAATGGCCTGTACAACTATGTACATACGTATTATATTCATATGTACTACTACACACATACTATGTATTGCATCTCTGTGGATACCTTGATTCCCAAGTAAATATGTATGTAATCTTATGCAAATACCATGAACTAATACATGATTTATATATCACGCTCTATGGGATAATCTAAAACTGCCCAAGTCTCTCTCCTTTGTTTCTCACACTTTTTCATATCCCTATGACTGCATTGTTAGCGAATATTTCGTTTTGTTCCGAAAGGTTGTTTACTGGAATTAAGATTGTGTCACTGGTTGGGATAGGTCTTCGCTTATGAGGCTTTTATTGTTAATAACGCCCGTATTTCTCGACACCTTCATATATACGATACTAAGGGTTGGCTTATTAACCTACATACAATGTAAACTTGATTGCAGTTTACACAAAATCCATGAAAACGTGATGCCATTAGTTGCAACTAGCACAGCTATCATTTTAAGACTGTTTGTCTGAAACAACCTTGTAGTACTATCCAATATGGTTCTCGTGATTTGGATGTTTGAGGAAACATTTCGCATTAATTGACTAAACTGACATTACAGAGGTAGTCAGTCAATCAAGTCTAGCATTAGCTTCCTGGACGTCGCCGCCAAAAGTGATAAAATCACTTTAACATCTTCCCATTACACAGCACGCGGAACTGGAAACGAAACATCAGTTACATTCTTACCTGATATTGAGTTATAAGCCACATATATCACAATGCTGTGCAGAGAATTAAAGAATACAACTCAAAATAGGGGTTCTGGTGACAACTAAAATTTCGGCCAATGGGCTTTATCACCGAAATCAAGCAAGACAGTTGTAAAGAGCAGCTTTTATGTACTTGTATGTATATGTACTGTAGATGTGAGAGCTAACTGCTCCCAAAGCTTTGATTAGCTCTTGCTATTAAGTAGTTTTTGCTTAAGTTCCATGGTTGTTTAGTGTATCGGCGGCCATTTATTCGGGACTTTGGAATCTCTATTTTTTTTCCCCTGTCTTGCTCTTATAATTATTATTCAATCTTTTTTTTTCCTTAAACTCGTCTCACAGACCTGTGGGACTCTCGGGAAGTAAATGTATAATACAAGTTACAAACGTTTGTATTTGCTTAAGTTGCTACGAATTTAAGCCGGCGGGCTTTGGATTGACGCAAAAGATGAAGAACAGACAATAGAAAACTGGTCCCTTGCATTGTACCTGCAGCGTTCCGGCTTTAAAAATGTATGTACATACATACGTGCTTGTAAATACAGAAGTACTCGTACATGTACCATATGCACATATTCAACATATCGGACTAGGGTTTCGGTTTCTCTGCTTAACCCATCAGCCTATTCCGGCCTGTTCCTCCGTTGAACCTGAAGCATCACACCTGCAGAAAGTGTGATGTTTAGATTAATGATGGATCAAGTCACTAGTATGTTATATACTACATAGTAGCGTAGTTGTGATTGGTGTTGAGTTTGTCTAATTGGCTTATTAACAACATACGGAGTACACATGCTTCTAAGATTTCCTTTAATGATGACAGAAGCTTGTGGAATTGTATGAGCCTTCCCTGCTACCGTACTATAAAAATGTGACAATATCAGCTTGAGATCCCTGACAAGCGAGAGTGTGACAGTATACTTGCAACTTATATATTTGGATGTAGGTATGTACTTGTACGTGTGTATTTGTGTTAGTCATTGTATGCAACTTATCGTATTGTAATTAGATTGCATAGTGACATAGTATATAGCAATATGTAGTACATGCACGATATGTATACGTATGTTGTATATGGAGTCGAGGTAACTTAGTGCAACAATGGAATTCTTGCTTGCTTTCGGCTAGATGAACTCTGGCTAACATAGTCAGCTATATATCAAAGTCCCGAGGAGCAAAGAAATGCCCTTTTTTCTTAGCTTGTCCAAACAAATAATGCGGACTTGTCAGGCTCCCTGTGATATAATGGGCCCCAACCCAACCCAATCTTATTAACCAAGCGAGCGAACTCAACTTATCTTGTGTTCTAAGATACTTTCCTGTGGACGTGCTTCAAGTTTCCGCTGTACTGAAAATAGTTCGCCGGCATGAGTGTTTCGACTGCAACTAAGACGCACATACAATCATATGTACTGTAGTACTTTACGCGCATCTCCTAGTTCATATATTGTTTCTTACGCCTTTTGCCCGCGCGATTTTGAAACAAGAAACACACAACTATGGGCTGTCACACATGAACAGTTGAATGGTTTTCTCTCAGCTCTAATGGACGTGCGAATGCATAGAAACGGTAGAGAACCCCCCCCCCCAAAAAAAAAAAAAAAAGTTCTTCGATTTTCCCTTCGTATGTGTCTGGGATTTACAAACCCAAGAATTCAAAATGAGCCCAGCACCTCGGGTACGGCATTATAACGGAGAGAAGTCTGTTCACGAAGTCCGCTTGAAAGCTCTACAACTTTTAAGATTTCCCTATCTTAGAAAAACACTCAAGCCTGTATCTGCACAATGCATCCGTTACCTCTATTAACATTTAGGTATATTCCTTTATTTTACACAGCCATGAGAAAAGCTCGTGAGACTGTTACTTTTATACCGACTATACCGACAACCCTGCCGTCAAATACAAGTTATGGTTTTGGCGTTGGAATTTTTTTTTATACCTTTATATCCGTGTTATAACTTTAGATAAAAAGTTTTGTGAGGCATTCACGTAACCCAGCTATTACTGAATTTTCTCAACACTGACTGTATATCTCTAGTTCAGTTTCATCTCGGCAATTCTGAATGTGAGCCTGTTTAGTCATTAACAGGGACATTAAAAGTGTCCAACTAATTAAGTTTGCAGCTTAAAGGTAGTCGTAAATTAAATGCATAGCGGTATGTATCAGCGGTGGAATGTATCTTCATGTCGTCGCTAACATGTTTCTAACTTGGGCATTACATCCCTCTCATGGGCTTCATCACCGCCATCAAACAAGTTGCTCAAGCGAACAGTGTTCTGATCCTGGAAAGTGTTTTCAAAATAAGGTGTCTGGACCGGGCTTGTGAACATGATCTTGAAGGCAATAGGCAGATCCTCAATAGTGAGAAGTACAAGAATAGCCAAAACAAAGCCAATGTAATCCATGCTACAGGATTCCTCATAGATGGAAACCGCATCAACAACACAAACTACCACAAACTCAGGGGGGAGGCTTCTCATGATCTCAATAAACACATCACAAAATCCTATAATGCTGCCGTTTCTCAGCGCATCCAAATCCATTGCTGACTTTGGAATCTCCGGCTCAAATCCCTCTGGTAGACTCTGGATTACCTGGGCAATGAGGCTTTGAATCATGAAAAATGCTGCTGCTTCTTCAGTGTGCCTCTGATCGTCGTTGAGACCGCAGAAAAAGGAAATGCAGATATGGCCTGGAATGCTTTGGATGCCTTTGACGATTGTAGTTGTAATGAATGAGATGCCGTTGACAGCATGGATTTCCTCTGGATCATCTTCCACAATGAGGATTGCCTGCGATTCAAAGGAGCGTAGCCACGACTTGAGTTGATCTGACTGTACCAAATGAAAAGCCCGATTGATATCTCGCTCTGGAACTTCAGCACGTGATACAAGCTCAAGATCTTGCTTGTGGTTGACATGAAGACATGAAATGCTGCTCATGGCTGTTAAAATCTCAACGAATGGGATCGCCTCTCCGGGGAAGGCAGGCCGGCAGACTTCTTTTGTCAGGTGGTTGGTTGCTCGGTAATGGGAACCTAGGCACTGCATGTTAGACTAGTCATAAAGCTGTATTCTTGTACTCACGCTGATTGAAAGCATCATGAGCCATATAGGCGAAATAGATTTGGGTGGCTTGGGCTCTTTCTTGTACTGCATGCTTCACCGTTGTTGATATAGACTCTAGAGTGATGAGCTGTGTTTTCTTCAGCAGGCTTTCACTGTACTTGTTTATGAGAGTGACATTGCGCTTCAATTCACTCTGGTAGTATTCAGCGCCTTTGAAAGCTTTTACACTTTTCTTGACTGTAGGTACATAGTCAGCTTCATGTAGCGATTCAGCTCACCAGCATCCCGGTCACTTACTGTTGGAACCAAACATGTACGCAATAAGAAGCTCAATAACATGAAGAAATGTTCCTGAAAGACGAAGGGCTTCTTCGTATACTTCGTCATCTTCTGGTTGAATTCTCATGCAATGCTCTGCATTCTTGGATATATCTGTCAGGTCATCGAGGATGTCTTCAAGCCCCTCACGAAACTCGGCTATGGTTATAATGTTCTGAACATGTAAGCAGGTTGCATACGCTGATAACCATTTGATAAAACTTGACTCTTACGTCAAACATGAGCTCAAGAGCTTTTCGAATTGGACTTGCCACAGTGCTGTCTGGTATGAAGCCTGAAAATGACTTTCCATACTTTGCAATCTCAGGGGCGTTTTTCTTGAAGGAGTTTTTGACGTGGGATACTGTTCGATGGTCGTTTGTTCCCATGTAGTGGGTGTGAGCCAGCATCAACACTTCCAGAGTCTCATCCCAGGATGATTTGTTGCGAATACTGAATTGACTGTTGACAATGACAGGAGGCTCCTCCTTGTCTTGACTGCGAAGCTTCTCGATAGATTGCTGGAAGATGGACTCCCATGATTTTGAGACATCTGGTGAGCTTTGGTTGTGGACCAATTGACTAAGCTGTGAGGAGCGAGCGTCTGGTGACTGAACAAAAAAATGAGAATCTATTGATGGTGAGAGCCCCAAGGGATTACTCTGTATAAAGGTAAGTACCGGTTCCCAGCTTGTGTTCTCGGGATTAGACATGTTGGATTGAACTTGATACGAAGTTGATGAAGAACGAGATATAGAAAGATTGTGGGATATCCTGGGTGAAACAAACCTCTCTAGAGTTTTTATTTTTAGACGAGTTGACAGCAAAGCTGTATGTATGTTTGCGTATGTATAAGTTATAAGTATGTATGTATGTATGTATATGTATGTACGTGAGCTCCTCACTGTTGTCGGGCAACTTGCTTACTCCGTTGATGCAGGCAATAACTGATAAAAGGAACAACCCGCTACGCTGATTGGACCAAGAATGAATTGTTAGGCTTTCGCTTATGCATTGTGATAAGGATAGGCACAAAGCTATTGTTAATTGATTAACTCCGCCCAACGGCCTGGTGGGATCAACAGAACATAGGCGCTGACGTTGTAGTCGAGATTCATACAACAATATAGATACCAGTATATAGTTATATATATATATATATACAGTTCCCAAGTTGTGGAATCATTATAGACATGTATGTAATGCCAACAAATAAATTTCCGCTGTATTCAAAAGACATAAAGTTACAATTAGCGTGCTTGCGATGGTGGACACGTCCTTGAAAGGTAACTAAGTTATCATAAGCTTACATATACATATGATATTTCTCCTTTGCGAAACTGACCAAGCTCAAGATCCAGGCGTAGGAAAAGCAGGGGAACTCGGCGACCCTTTGCTTGCTCCAGAATCTACATCAACTGCCCCTCCATCTGTGGATAAATCGAAGGTCGGCAGAAGCCTTGAAGAATCCGCCGCGATATCAGACGCCATTAGTTACCTTGCAGGTGATTCGGAATATGAAGCGAGATCCCTCTTTCGTAATCGTCAAAAGTATGATGGTTATATGATTGGGAAAATAGATATGCTTTCAGGCGTTGCTTCACGCAGACTGCCTGATGTTGCCGAGTTGGAAGAAGATGAGGAATTCATGTTAGCTCGCAACGTTCTGCGCCGGGACTACGAATATGGAATGGACGCGATTCTAGAGAGGCAGTTGTTTCTCCATCGGAAGAAACGTGAACAGGAAGAAAAGCTTAAGAAGGAAAAGCTGGATACAGAGTCCAAGGACAGGAAAGCTACCACAGCTGACGCAGGAAACACTAAAGGTGACGAAGATTCACACGGGGATGAGACAGAAGAAAAGGTAGCTGCTGAACAAGCTGCGCGTCCTACAGATCTCACGGTTGTCCCGTGGCGTATCTTCAGATCTAACGTCTCTACTCCCTCTTCCGACAAATGGAACTCAATTCCCGTTGTTCAGATCCTCGAGGGAGACCCCAGCTTTCGCTTCCGCGACAGTGTCTCAGCAACAGCAAGCAAATCCGGGATATATACAGGCGTCACTGAACTTCCAGAACGTATCCGGATTTCTTCAGAGTTTTTTATGAGTGTCGCTACGCTTGTTTCTGAAGAAATGTATAACTATCATGCAACCTTGGTTCGGCCATATATTCCTTTACTCCAGGCTGAAAAGCGTATCCGGTTGCTGCTTCGTGATCTTGAAGAAACCCTTGTTTCAGGCTCCTCAAAGGCAGCAGCCTCCCAGGTGGAAGACGGTAAAAACCTCACAGTTTCTTTTCTCTTGTTCTTCCATATCATGTACTCCTCCACTTTTCCATTTCACACACTGACATATCCATCATGCACCAGGAGACGACGAGCAAACCGATGCTCCAGAAGAAGAGAAAAAGAGAAAAGAGCTCCTTTCTAAAGCAACCCCCATCGACCTCTCTGAACTCAGAACGGTTGTGAACTTCATCGACTGCTATATCAAGAAGCGCGAGGCACATGTTCGATCTCACAGTACCAAA
Source organism: Thielaviopsis punctulata (assembly GCA_036034705.1). Classification (NCBI taxonomy): domain Eukaryota; kingdom Fungi; phylum Ascomycota; class Sordariomycetes; order Microascales; family Ceratocystidaceae; genus Thielaviopsis; species Thielaviopsis punctulata. Next base: position 3,217,284 of record CM069897.1, read on the forward strand.
GACATCAACTTCTCCGATTTACCCTTAGTTTTTCAACCACAAGACATTGTCATTTCTGCTAATGAGCGCCAAGCTTATCAGGTTCTCGGCGTCAAGTTTCCAAGACACCGCGACTCGTACCAGTGGAACGCGTTTTACTATCGTGACGATGACGAAAACGACAGAACTGCCATCATTAGATGTATTAGTATACACTTTGACGGACAAAGAATTGGACCAGTGGTCAAAGACTTTGAGGTTATTCTCTTTACAGGCACAAAGTCCCTTGCTTCGCTTCCGATCTGTCCGCTTAGATTCCAGGCTCAGCAGGACTTGGTCTTGTCTTCCACCGGAAAACTTCCACCTGAGATAACACCTGCGGTTTCAGATTCATGTCTTGAGAAGCTGAAGCAGAAGCTCATTGCACGTGGACGTGCATTTCTTTTCAACACTGTCCCCCGCCACGCCCAGTATACAGGGCCCAATCTGGTGACACGGGAAGAAATTGACAGTCGAGTGGTGATAGATTTTGAAGAAGGCTTCACCATTCTGCCTGGTAGTGAGTGGAAGCAGACTCCATCTCCTGCTCCGTCTTCTGGGTTTGGGAATGACGAAAGTGAGAAAGATTGCAAGGGCATGTGTTGCTACGAGCAATGGGTTTACCAGCCTCAGAAGCCTGATAGTCGGTGGGAAGAATACGTCAATGAAAGCCTAGCCAAGCACTTTGATGCTGGAAATAGCCAAGATTCGAAGCGCTATCTTCCGCTAAACTTCTTCCCTCACGCAGCCGCCGAAGTTCAGGCAGCTCTTGACGATGTCAGTGATGAGTGTTTGCTCATCATGTCATATAACGCTATTGGCTATGTACTCAGAGATAGATCGTGGGGTAAGTTGACAAATAAAATCGAATGACACAACAGCTGACCTTGATATGTAGCAATTCTCGACGTTGGTCTATTGCAACAGCTGGAGTCGAAAGGTCGTAACATAAAGTCTTCGGGTGGTGATTCCAAGGAAAAAAAGCAAGTCAAAGGCTTCAATGACTTGGTTCTTCCCAAGGGCCACGAAGACATGGTGGTTTCCTTAATTGAACAGCACGCCCGCAATAAGTTGCTGGATAAGAACAATAAAGAGCAGTATGACATTGTTCATGGCAAAGGTAGGCCGCCCCAGATTGAAATGCACCAATGTGCCTAATGCAAAGCTGATGAATAAAAACAACAGGAAAGGGTCTTATTATCTTACTACATGGAGCGCCCGGAGTGGGGAAAACGACCACAGCTGGTATGCTATGCTATGTCTAATACCATATCTGGAAATATGGATGCAGCTAACCAAGTCTATAGAGGCTGCGGCAGAAAAGTTCAACAAGCCGCTTCTCCAGATCACATGTGGTGAGTGAAAGTTTCTCGGGTTATATGTGTAATGCGCTAACACATGCAGGTGATCTTGGCTCTACGGCAAAAGACGTCGAAGAAGCACTGAAGCTGAACTTCAACTTGGCAAGTAGATGGAACTCAGTTTTGCTTTTGGATGAAGCCGACGTTTTTCTCGCCACCCGTCGACGTGATGATTTCGCTCGAAACGCGCTTGTAGCAGGTAAGAATTCAAGCTTTAAAAGATTATTCCAAAAAAAAAAAGAAGCTAATAATCTTGGACAAAAAGTTTTCCTTCGTACCCTCGAGTATTATGCCGGCATTCTCTTCCTCACTACAAATCGTGTTGGTGACTTTGACGAAGCCTTCAAATCAAGAATCCACATGAGCTTGTATTATCCTCCCTTGGATATGGATTCGACATGGAAGATTTTCCGACTCAACTTTTCCCTCATCCACCATCGCTACGACAGCCTTGAACGTCTTCTCGAAATCGAAGAAGTTAACATCAACGACTACGTTACAAGATACTGGAAAAACAACCCAAAGGCTCGTTGGAACGGCCGTCAAATCCGCAACGCCTGCCAAACCGCCCTTGCTCTGGCTGAGTATGAAGCCCTAAAAGATTACGAACTCGAAGATATCGAACAAACCAAGAAAGTCAAAGTTCGCCTCAGCTATGGATTTTTCGAGCGAGTGGGCAACGCATATCTGGAATTCAACAAATACCTCACCAAGATTCAAGGTACGGATGATGGCACCTATGCATATCGCCGTGGTCTGCGGGCGAAAGACGATTGGAATGAGGTATCAGATGAGTCGCCTCCGTCTTTGCTCAACCTAAGAAAACGCCCGAATGTTGAAAAGTCTTCCTCGTTGGCCATGATGGCAGATGCAGGCCAGATGGATGCTGGTTTTTCGCAGCCTCCCGCTTCCAACCAAGCAGCAGCCCAACCAGGTCCAGACTTTGGGCAGCCTCAAGTTAATATCAACTTGCCGCCTGAGCAGCTTGTTGGTAGCCAGCACATACAGTACCCGCCTCCCAGCCCAGCGACCAGCCATGTTACTGTAATTCCTACACAGAGCGAGATGCCACCAGGGCAGTATTCACAATCCATTCTTGCTCCTAGCGGCCCGCCAGTGCCGATTCAAAACCACGCTATGAACGGACAGACCCTGAATCCAACACCGCAGCCTCCATATGCTCAGACTATTCCTCATCAAGCCATGCTGGCTTCTCAGCCTCTCAACAACCTTACCGTGCCACCACAGACAATTCTGGGACACACCAACCAATACCATTCTGGCTCTCAAACAATGCAGCAACAGAACCACCAGAGCCAAGGCTTCCCCCCCGCTAATTCGAACGCGCCGTCTGTTTCTCTGTCTCAGAAGGCTTCAATTGTCGGTCGTTCAAGTGCAGCCAAACCAACAATTCCCCGCGTGAGCACTGATGAAGTGTCGCACGCCGAATCGAATACGAGTTCAAAGAAAAAGAAAAAGGCCGGCCTTTTTTCAAGATTTCGTTGATACCAATACCGATTTCTCAGATAGCGTTCAACAAGCATCTTTTCGAAACGGTTCTTCCGTTGCTGGGCAGGCGAGGCTGATGTTTGTTAACTATGATTTTTATTTTTTGTTGAATATGTTTTCCTTTTATTTTTCTCTCTAGTCTGATTGTTCCTTTTTTGTTATTACTTAATACTAAGTCTATGTTATTGTTATAGTGCTACAATGCTTTTGTGTTTCGTAGTTTTTTTATATTTTATTTTATTTCCATGACGTTGCGTACTTGATTCGATTGCAAATAGTGTGGAATGGTGTAACAGACTTTGAGATAAGATATGTGAGACAAGGTAAGGCAAGTAACGAGACTTTCTCCTTTAGGTAAAAAGTAATTTTTGGAAACTACCTTTTTTGCAACAACCTTCTAACCCACCCGCATCACGACATTAAGTGAGGTTTTGAAAACAGAATATTAGATAGTTATTTCTCACGTATTATAATAGATCGTGGGGGTCCCCACACTAGGACTGAAAAGGAATTTAGTTTAATGTATACAAGAATTGCACCTGTGTTGATCATGAAAAACTTATCATGGTACAGATTATGTAATGTTGTGTCTGCCTCCTCCACATTTGAAGTGATTGACACAACAAGTTTTCAGCTTTACGCCTGTATACATTCAACATCTTCGGACTTTTGGGATATCTCATTGCAGATGCTGTTCAGCTCCAAAAAATAATTTGGTAACTCGTAATGATGCTGCAAGTCATACCAGCAATGCTTATTTTGTCGTTTGGCTCTCAGATAACAGGTGCACTGACAAGGCTAAAGCTGGAAACCACCACACCTACCGTTACACAGCATATAGAGAGAAAAAAAAAACTAAAAGATTCCAGACAACATTGACTCCGGGAAACTGCGTTGTGCGCCCATGCACGGCATAACGCCACACACGCAACAAAACTAATTGAGAATGAATATGGACGAGGCTTAGGCTCGGATATGCCGGAGTTCTTGTTATTGGCCTGCACTCTGTATATTTGCAAGTAGTGTGGGTGTGAGAAAGTCTATTGCGGCTCACGGAAGGTATTTGCTTGTGGCAGTGCTTGTAACTTGGATGGCGCCTGACGGACGGATTTAATCGGGGTGATCCACGATATGCGTCATAGAAAACAATAGCTCTTATTACCTAATTGAGTTTAATGGCCATTTTGGCCTTGCTGCAAACGAACCCTGCAACCTCGTAGTAACACAGCATACTTTACCTCGGCCAACACCAGCTGGACTAAGATACTCCCACCACTCCCCTCCTACCTTTCTAAGAAGGCCTATGCAGTGTGGTGTGTCCACAAACTTGCAGTGAGCTTGACTTCCCTTTGGAGAATTCAGGACAATTTGTCATCGGTGACGTCGTAGCCGCACAGAGCCAGTAACAAACTAACCACCATTGTAATGAGTACCGGACAGAGACGTCTTTGGCTACTTACAGAGGCGCATGGTCCTGAATATATTGAATGTCAAAGCTTCAGCTGTGATAGTGGCGACTGAGAACTATATATACAAGCACTTGAGATACATAGATGTGGTTGCTATCTCAGCACGTTGGTAGGTTACATGGAGGGAAAACCTGGACTCTCGAATATCAATGATGGCGAAGCATTCAATTTCCGTGATAGGATATATATTCTCAATAACCGGCAGTTGATCTACAGTATACACCTTTTGATATACCTGGGTGTTAGACTCAGTAACCATGTATGTGGTACTACACACATACATACCACTACGAAAAATACCCCACTTTGTCCATATACTACTACTAGTATCACAGTATCACAGCTTTTGACGCCATAGTGTCACTCAACAACCAACCAGCTTTGTATGTGGCTTCGGGCCATATATTTTGTTGTATGTGTGTTATCCCAATTACGGTCTGCTGGGACTTCTGTTTTGGGTTAAAATATCGACGTCCATGGCCAAGCGTAAAGACTAAATAGACTAATTGAGGAGTTCAAAACATACATAGCAATTATAAGTATGTATCAAGCTAATTTGTTAGTCACAGTCTTATGATGTGATGCACAAGAACCATCTAGCTGTAAAATTACATAATATGGGAAGTTAACTATGGGTACATTGGCTCGTATTAGGTATATACTATGGTTTTGTATTGGATCTATTGGAAATTCGTTAGTGGGTAATTGTAGACTTAAGGGCTATCCTTCAACGACAAAGTTGCAACTTAATCGGGCTGTCCCCCGTTATCGTGATTATCTTCCTCGCTTCGTATTTTGTATCATTTTGTATTTATGGATTGGAGAAAGAAAAAGCAAGGGTAATATAAACATTCACCTACTGAAGACACGAAAACAAGGTGGTACCTGGCCTTATCAGCTAACGAGGAGAACACGCTAACGAGAAAAACACCCAGAGACATGATTCTTTTTTGTGAAAAGCAGATAGAGAGAATAACAAGAAGGATATTCCATGCCACGGAGCTATGAATCGTAAGCTCCAGCATCACATTAGAATGATATACAGAGTCATACATGTACTTGTACATACGCATACGCATCTATTCGAGGCAACAAGAGGATGCAGGAGAAAGGAACTAGACATGGACAGGCTCTGAAGCCTTGATATTCCAATTTTTTTTCTTGAGAAAATTAGCGATGTATCCCTTTTCTCTTATTATCATCATTATCTTTTTTTTTTTTTTTAAAAAAAAAAAGAAAGAAACAACGCTTGCATCGACAAACTAGTATTTCTTTACTGCGATATCCGAAGTTCCACTTTCCGGAGAGCTCGTCTACGTCCTAGCTCTCTCTCTCTCTCTTTGTTGCTATGTACATACATATGGTATGTACATATCTACGTAGTAAGTTACTTGACTAAATTTTTCTTATTTATTTTCTTTTGCCCAGAAAATCCTACCTCCACAATTTGATATGTTTATCTTCATGAGCTCCAAGCGATGGCCTGGTCCCTGTTTCGCTTGCTTGATACCTGACCTCACCTGTTGTCCTTGATTCTTCTTTTTCTTCCTGTTCCTCTTTTTCGGCTGCTTAGACCCGACTTGCCAATAACATTACAACCAATAGTGTTATGTGTATGTATGCTACGTATGGTATGTACTTGGTTTGATTATCGAAGTTGATAATGTTCAATAGTGCTTTTTCTTTTTGGCGCCTGACCTTCTAGAAGCCCTTAGCGGTCCACCTAATAAATTGATCAAGCAATGTTTAAGTTTGTGAGAGTTGTCAAATGTTCCAAGTGCTCGGACCTTGCAAGAGCTGGACATATGTATGTAGTACATACTATGGTACATAGTATGTTGGCTTGTTGATGTATGTCCCTACATACCATAGTTATGTACAATATAGTTTGTATTTGTATGTATGTACGTATACATAGCATGTATCATGTACATACATACGACGATTGACGAACATCTAACCTCGAACTAATCTCAACTCTGTATCTTCATCAACCTTCCCAGTTCCGTTTCTTCTGCGAACTTCTGTTTCCATTTTGCCCAGAATCAATTTACAACACCTCCATTCTTCAGGCTGATTTTCTTGGCTAAATGTCCTTTCTGCCCTTCGAACTTCGAAGGTGCTCTGATGGGCTGCTTTTCTTCTTCTCTAAACTCCTTCGCCCCCTTATATTCCTTCAAATCGATCTTCCTTTCCGTATCCATCCTAGGCTCATTTGTTCTTCTCTTCCAGTGCGATTCCATGAATATCTATGTACATATACACATGTACATACGCATGTATATTCCTGTTTTACTTGATCTCATTTATTTATTTCTTTCCTTCATCATATCAAGCCTTGATCCCAGAGACCCAGAAACTGTTGTTCGCCTCACTGCATCCATCCGCTTGGGTCAATTCAGCTCTCAAGGACCCTTGTGAGACAAAGAGCTTTAGAATTTTTGCCTTTTCTGCTGGCTCCGACCATCTGCCATCCTAGATCTACTCGTCTCCTTTTTTGTTTTAATTAATTAATTTTTTTTTCAAATTCTTTTTCCCAAGATAACATAATGGCCTGGATATGCCGACTTCGCAACAACCGAGTGGCCTCGCATTCTTTCAACTTCCATTCCTGTCACTTTTGCCCGATGCCGAGTGGGGTGTATCCAAAAATCGGCCATCTGTAAAGTCATGTGACGTTTGCCGAAAGGACAAAGGACTTATACGTATAAGTGCATACCTATACAATACATACAAATGGACATAAGAGCCGTACATACATTTGCACATAGTACATACAATGGTCTATGAACTTTCCCGAGGGCAAGATAACTTCCTTTAACACCAGTAACTAAAATAAACTTTCTTCCTCAACCCGTTAGCAATAGAGTTCCATACACTGGTTTCATGCTACTCTGTCTATCGGAATTTCCATATCGATATCTAAACCGTAGTGTTCTCTCCTTCAATTTCCTTTGGCGTTGTTGGAGACCCAGCCAAAGGAGAACCTTGACTCTCTTCCGCTTGTGCCTTCTCGTGAGCCGTAAGACCTTGTCTGATAGCCAGTACATTATCCACAATGACGGCATCGATACCCTCTTGTACTTGTTTCTAAAATATATCGTTAGTAAACAGGAACATATATTGGGCGAAATAGGAATCTCATTCTTACCTGAACCATTACTGGGTCATTGTTCATAGTGCCATAACTGACACAAACAAGCCCACTCTCTTTGACCACTCTAACCAGTCTAGGACTGTTAATCAGAGGTTCAACAGCGCTGACAACACCGAGAAGGTTCCATCTGCTCGCAAATCTCACGGCTTCCTGTAGAGAGGAAGCTCTGACGTCTCCAACCGGGCAAATACCGGCATCCGTCAAAAACATAATGGGAATAGATGGCTGCTTGAAACTCAGACATAAGCAAATGTCAGGGTTGAAAGAAGAAAATATGATGTGTCGTGCTCCTGCAAGATCGTACACCTTGGACAGAATAGTGTCACAGAATGAGTTGAGCTCAACAGCATACGTATCCATCTCATGCTCTTCGCTCTCGTGAAGCATAGGGTATTTCATTTCAATGTTGAAGCCAACACTCTCTGGAAGCTGGTGGAACAAATCTTCCAGGGTTGCAAACGGAGCTTGGATGAAATTTCCACGGGAGTTACCCTTGTAACCCTGGTTCTTGAAGTCGCGAGTGTGCTTCATGCGCTCATCCATAGAATTGTGACCATCGCCAGCAAAGCCCATAGTGCGAGACCTGCGAGGCGGGCCGACACTGGTGCTTCTCGACTTTGTAGCTGACTTCATACTGGGAGAAGCCGTTCTCGAAGAGTCTGGGTTGATGTGCAAGAATTGTTCAAGAGTCAGCGTGTGAACCGGTGCGTCTATACCAGTCTCGCTAACGAGGAAATCGTGGTAGATGACTGGGACGTGGTCCTTTGTCAACTGTACATCAAACTCAACGTATTGAGCTCCCAGGTTGGCTGCTGCAATGAAAGAGGGCACCGTATTTTCACCAAGCTGAAGAGATTTGGTAGAAGTTGCGTTTTTGCCCAGACCACGGTGTCCAATAACCATAGTCGATGACATCTTCTTCCAGTAGGTCTTGTCCGACGTAATCTCCATGTTGGGATGCGAAAACGGGGTAATGACCAAAAAGTTGAAATTAACGGCACCAATAACATCCAGGTTTGCACCAACAAGGGGAACACAAACATCGCCCTGGAGATTCATTCTCATAGCGCCAATGGAAGGACGGATGGAAGAAAGTAGCGCCACGGCACGTCCAATCTTCTTTTGTCCGGCAGAATAAGTAGGCACTAGATCAAAGAATAGCTTGACCTCGCTACTGTTTTTGGTTGTAAACACAATGGGATCCGTTGAGATGTTCTCTTGGGCAGGAAGATCAATGACGGTAGGCTCTCCTTGAGCACCAGAAGCCGAGACAACAATAGACAGAGCAGTATCCAACTCAGTGTTGTGAGCCGATGCCATTGGAACATGGTCTAGCTGAACAGCCTCGACGACCTTGCGCATGTCCATCGAACCAAGACTGACAAGCACCAAGCTTTCATCCTGAAGATATCTATGACCAAAGGACTTAATAGGCTCCGGCGCCTTGCCATTAGAGCGACGGTTGTCGATTGAAGATATGGTAGAGCTATCAGTTTTGGCACTAGAAACAACCGGCTGAGTTGAGACTTGAAGGGACTGCGGCAACTTTTGCGAGATCTTCTCTCGCAAAAATTCAGCAACAGCCATGTGGCCACGGAAGGCAGCATGCTCCTTGGCAGTCCATCCTGAAGAATCGACAAGCTCGAGCTTGGCGCCGCGTTCAACAAGGATCTTAACTGAGTCCATCTTTCCATCGACAGCAGCCACGTGAAGAGGGGTCCATGAGTAAGTGGCTTCGACAGCATCAATATCAGCACCCCCGTCCAAAAGCACGCGAGTACATTCAACATTGCCGTAACGAGAAGCAATGTGCAGAGCAGTCTCTCCAGTCTTGTCCTGCCAATTCAGATTGATTCCAGCCTTAACCAGCATCTCAACAATTGTCGAAAAGTTTGCTTTGACGGCAATTGCCAGGACAGAGCCTGAGTTGGGAGCGGCCTTGGGAGACTCAGAGTTAGATGCATTGGCAGAGTCCCAATTTTGACCGGCGAGCAGCGCTTTAGTGGTAAGCGGGTGACCACCAATAACGCTGAGATGGAGCGGAGCATAGCCATCCTTGTCTTGCCATTCGGGTGCATCCAGGCCATTCTTGACGTCAAACAAACCCCAATTCTGCATGTGCTTCATCAGAATGGTGCAAACACTAACAAAGCCAAACTGAGCAGCATAATGCAAGGGAACTCTGCCGGAGCTGTCTTTGCTGTTGATTGCAGAGCGCTGCTCGGGGGTCAGATGCTCCAAAAGGTAAGAAAGCATTCGTACCGCCTCATCATCTTCACTCAAAAGCGATGGCTCCTTGTCATTCAGCGTAAGCTCAGACAACAAAACAGGGGGCTTCATGTACTGGTCCGAAAACTGAGACCCGGCAACAATTCCATTAGCGCCATTCGTTCTGGTAGAGCTCTTGGTGCGACCGATGTGAATCACTAAGCGATGGATGCAATTGCGACCGTTGATGTCATCGGGCTCATCAAGTGACTTGACGTGCGACAGGAGAAAGTCAACCGACGTGTACGACCGTACAGAGATTGCTCTCTGCAAAAGATTCAACAAGAGGGACTGCGATGAAGCGTTTGTCAAGATGTTGGCCGCGTTGAGCTGGGTATCAAGAGCAGAAACATTGTCTTGCTTCACAGCCTGATCGAGAGAGTCAAGAACAGACTGCGGCAGAAGAATCAAAGACCCCTTAATCGACGCACGGCTCATGGAGTTATTAGATGTGATTGAGCGATTATCATCTGGGTTTTGATTTTCGGTCAAGGAAGAGAGCCACTTGTTGATACTAGCAAGGGCCCGAGTAATGAGGGTGTCCTTGGCGAACTGTTTCGGGTCAACCTTTGTCGCAATGTACCGGTGCTGAGTGGTAACATCAGGGAGCTTTTTGTCAAGTTTCTTGGTGATCTTGACGAAGCCGCGGCGGTTGATTTCACCAAACCACTGGAGCTTACGCAAATGACCACGCAAATCAAGAAGAGCTCCCATGAGTTCCTCAATCTCGTCCTCGTCCAAGGATGAGACCTCGTCCATCGATCTTCCATAGCGCTCTTGGAGAAGGTTCATGCGGCGAGTAAACTCTGCGAGCTTCTTGTTGTAGAAACTGTCCACATCTTCCAGGTTTCTGTCCAGGGCATAGAAGAACTCTGTACCGGGCGTTAGATACGAATATGTGATGATGAGAGAAGACAGGCTTACCAGCAAGATCAACAGGCTCTCCAGCCGTGGATGCTTCCTCAGCGTTCTTGATGAGTTTCTTCAAGCCCTTGTAGTTGATGTAAAAAGCCGCCCATTCGGGGACCTGGTTGCGAGGAAGACTGGAATGAAAGCGTTAATATAGATCATGCGCTAGGTGATGCGCCTTGCAACATTCAAAACTCACTTCCGTCCGAATTTCATGGTTGTAGTTGGGTAGTGACCAATGTGAGCCAAAACCGAGACCCAAACAAAAGCTCAAAACAAGCAAACGACTGAGTAACTCAGAATGAGCATGTCCCGAAGCTCGGCCTTGTTCAAATGGAATTGCAAGCAACACGATATGATATGGGAAGGTTATGTATGAAAATTCCCAGAGTCACAAAGAAAAAGGCGCTTCGATTCAAGGGAGGACTTGGAGAATCATAAAAGAACTAAGAAAAGCAAATCAATGGTAGCCCATATTGAAGAGGCTCTGGGGGGGGGGGTTCTGGTTTATGAAAGAAAATTCTCACGAGGAAGAAGGAGAGGTTGTGACAGAAACTAAAACTTCGTGTTTTTTTTAAAATGTTTTATTTTTTGTTTTTATTTTTTCGCAAGAACGGCCGTTTTGTTTGTTGTTTGTGTGATATCCATTTAAAGGAATGAAAATAGCATCTTTAAGCTCACAAATCAACATTGGCGGGCAACCTTATCAAAGTTGGCGGGGTCCCCTTAGCTCTGCACACTGTAAGACCCAGCTCCTTGCACCTGTATTATTCCCCAAAGGCCCCTGTAATGACTGACAGATCTATCACGTGGCCTCTATTATCCTTTTTTCACAGTAGCAATTTAGAGACGTCCACACGGCTGATGGCTGTCGTTGTCGCCGCAGCGTCCATCCCTCGTCACAGAATGGCGGCTCTTTATCTGTATACTTGTACATACATCCATATGTACCAATAACGAGCTTGAAATTTTCACCCGTGGAGATTCTGGATACATGAGTGGCCTATTTGGTGAGTATGTATCTATATACGGTGCAAATACGGCTGCGGGGGTGGTCACTGGCAGGCTTCATCACAACATAATACGCAAGTCGGTACCTGCGAAAGGCCACACGAGGGTGAATATAGAAAGGTTAGTAAAGAGGACCAAGACCAGGTACCAAAGGACCAAAGGACCAAAGTCGGTGAATATCGGTACCGTTCAAGCTCGGCTTGTACTTGTACAGTGCACTCTATACGTATACGTATAGTGCTTTTTCTTGGCCTCAGGTACCCGAAGTTTCTAGTCAAGGCTTATAATTGTCCCGACGGACACTATTTTTGGGCACAAAGTTTGGTTATAAGTACATACATGTTGTTAATATAAGTTTAAGCGCAAATTACAGTCATCGTATCGCTACTTGTATAAGTAATACAGTACGTAACATACTCGTACATACATCTTCATTCATCATGGTGAATGTCACCATCTCCAAAACTTTCACTTCGCCATCGCCATTATACAACCGAATCATCTTTAAGCAGGCATTGTTTGTAGGCATCTTCGCAAGGTATCCCATACATCTTACATATGCATGGTACCGCTTCAATGCTTCCGCAGCCACTCAGAAGCTCTCAACACTACCCCTTCAACGCACGAAAGAGGAGGACATTGCATCCTCATTGGCATTTGGTTCCACACTGTATACATACATACATACATACAAGAGCACTGGAAAAAGATGGAGAGCATCGATTCTAGGAAACTGGACACATGACCTTTTTGTCTTCATCACTGGTATGTATGTACATGTATGTACTAATAGTCCATAGTCCATTCAAGGGAATAAGGCCCTGGCTTCTCGGCTTTAATGTGAAAGATGCATACGTACTTGTATGCATGTGTACTACGATGAGTACGATACTCCGTATATACACATGTATGTACATATATACTTGGCCTCTTATCCACAACCAGTGACAAGATAAAGGATTTACGGTGCGTAATTCGAAATGTTTCCCAATAGCTCATCATATTGAATAATGTTTAGTCTACAAAAGTAAAAATACATGATGTTTTATCCCCGGTTCCGTTCCGTTCTAGATTTACATCTGCCCTATCCAACCCAGCACGAAATGTGCATATCAAAAGCCACTAAACCCAGTTCATCGGCTCATTATATTGTGGTGTCAACCCAGCCCCCATATTCTACAATGAAGAAACAGACTGCGATGGCATGCTACGACGAAGCGAGTCCATCAAAGCGATCTTCTTCTTCACCTGCGTATCAACATCAATATTGTCGTTAACCGGTAGCGAGCTTCTTTCCCAGCCCTTGAGGTCGACACTCCTTCTAACTGCATGGCGAGCCGGGGTGTAAGGCGCCAACAACTCCACCTCCTTAACGTCTGTCGAAATACTCAGCGCCTGTAGCGTTTCGTTGGCCTCCTGAACTAAAGCCTGGGTATCACGAATGCTGTTGACGACTATGCGACTCATTGCCACAGTCTTCAGACTCGCCTGCGCCTCCATGTAATCCTGGTGCGTGAAATGGGTGTACTTCGGCTCATGCTCGCTTTTCGCAAGAACATTATTTCCAAACCAACTCTGGGGAGCCGCAGCAGTCCAGTAAAAGTTGAAGTCTCTCAAAGCAGCCTCAGATTCCTTGGCCAATTCAGCGGGCTCAAGATCAGACGACAGAGCAGAATAGAGTCTCGTGGTAGCCCGCTCTATCTGCTCCGATTGTAACCGAAGGCTATGGAATTCGAGAGAGTTGAGAAGGGTGTCAAATCCATTGACATTAACACCTGTGCGACCAAAAATTTCTTCCCTGATGTGTTCAGGAACATCTTTCAGCCCTGAAATTGACAGCAGGTACTTTATTTGGTGCAGGATAATGGTCTGGATCTCGGCCTCACGTGACAAAAAGATGTCCAGGTACGTTGGCACAGATGCAAGCGTCCGAATAATCATGGTCGCAGCAGTGCGGTCCAGGGCGTAGATGCACATACCAAACAACTGCACAATAGACCACGAGTTGATGACATTTCCAAGCTGCAAGCTCTTGCAAAGCATTTCTGCTGCGTCCTTGAGCTTGTACAGACCAAGGAGACCCTTGATAATAACCTCAAATAACTGTCTACCCTTGTCAGATGCAGACATCAGGAGACGTTTGGTAGACTCTTGCGTGGTATTAGTGGTGAAAATAGCAGAAATGTATTGGTAGAACAGTCCGGTTCGGTTGGCCTCTTTACTGTGATTGAGGAGGCATACGGCGGTAGCGTAGTCGGTGCGGTAGTTTCGGAAGTGTGAACGCGCGTTAAGGACAAGCTTCTCGGCAATTGTGTGGTAACCGACTTCACTAAGTCGGAGAAGCAGGGAGTTATACGTCTTGCCGCTAGGAGCAACAGGCGAAACGAGGAGGTTGTAGCAGAGGTTTTCAATGGTTGACACTCTACTTGCTTCAATGCCCTTGAGCAGGTACTCTTGAAGAGTCGAATGTGTTTGCTTCAATTCAAAGGACGGCGAGTTGTTGAATCTAGGGTAGTCTTGAGATAGAAGTGCCTCGATTCGTGTACGCAGATTTGAAGGTTCAAAGGTCTCGGTATGTGATTGGTCCAGAGTGCTGAGGATCGATCTGACAAAGTTTGAGACTTCGCCTTCGCGCAGCGCAAGCTCGGATTCGGAAAAGTCTTGTAACTTTGTGGATTCGCTTGTAACGTCGTCATCGAGCCACCTCCGAAGGCGCTTGTAGTTTGTGCGCTTCATGACAGGAATCGACTTCCAATACCCGTCGGTCATGAAAGCACTGAACATCTTGGCGCCATGCTCATCCCAGAGCAGATATGCCGGCTCGTGACTGCTGGCACCCGGCACAAATTCCCGGTCACTGCCCCAGGAAGCATCTTCATTGGTCGTAACCCGCTCCATCTCCCGAATTTTGTCAAAGTGCTTCTTGGCAAGCATATCGTTTTCGGCCTGGAGCGCGGCAATGGCGGACTTGGTATCGTTGATTTGGGCGTCGAGATCGTCCCGTCTTATGTCTTTGAATTTCGCATCAATGACAGCAAAGGTACCGAACGCAGCTGTGTAGCATCCGGTAACAACCTCACTCAAAGTCGGTTTTCGCGGATTGGCCCCGGTGGTGATTTTGCGGACGGCCGTCTTGACTACAGTCAAACAAGGCCGACACCAGCAAGGTTGTGCCTTGCCGGCTCGGAACAGGCTTTGCATCGTGGAAAATTGGCAATTGAGAGTTGAGTTTTCAGGGCAATTGAAACAAGAGAAGAATGGCCATTCCAGCTGGATCAGGCTTGCATTAATTGGTAATCAGCGTAGTCGTGTGGCTGCACCGCTCTAGCTCTTGGCCGATTTTGCGCATAATGACATGGCTCAAAAGTGGCTTTGTAAAAAAAAAAAAAAAAAAAATTGGCGTATCACGTGACTTCACGTCCCCTTGCTCAGTAACCGCAAATGACTACCCCTCCCCGCGCTAAGCTTTATTCGCGTGTGCTACCAAGATTTTGTATGTTATTGGCAAAGTCTCGCAATCTTTACCAGCAAGTAAATAAGGTAATTCTGACACAGAAATTTCACCGTTTTTCCTCCAGTAACAAACAATCAAAAATGTTTGCCTTATACTTGACTGCTGAACTTAACGGGTACGTATCACTGTCTGCATGTTCGTATTCCGTAGAGCAACAAGCTAATTAAGTATTGATCAAAGTGTTACCAACCTCCGTCCCAATGACAGCGAGGAGGAGCCTTTCTGGTATACTTTTACTGTGCAGTGCACTTCTTGCAGAGAGACCAATCCCAAGCCCGTTGCTGTCAGCCGTTTTGTAAGTCTTTATATATGAACCAACTAGTAAGTCTTCCACTAATGCTTCTTGCAGGAAGAGAATGAGTTGAGTGGCAGTCGTGGCGAGGCCAACTTTGTGTGGAAGTGCAAGAACTGCAAGGTAGGTTCTCCGAATCCATGTAATTTTATATTGTTCTCACATTGTGTTGCAGAGAGAATCGTCCGCT
Source organism: Thielaviopsis punctulata (assembly GCA_036034705.1). NCBI lineage: Eukaryota > Fungi > Ascomycota > Sordariomycetes > Microascales > Ceratocystidaceae > Thielaviopsis > Thielaviopsis punctulata. The sequence goes on from CM069897.1 coordinate 3,232,982, forward strand.
TCTATCAAGGCTGCTCCTGCTGCCTACGAACAAAATGAGCCTGCTAAGCGCCAGAAGATTTTGGAATTTGACTGCCGTGGTCTCGAATTCACCAGCTTTTCTGCTGAGGTAAGATTCAACCCGTCTCGAAGGTTCATCAAGACTAACAACAGTTCCAGGGTAAATGGCTGGCTGAGGGTCTGGAATCCAACACCAAGTTTACTGAGGTTGAGCTTACGGAGGATTGGTTTGACTACGATGAAAAGAGTGGTGAGGAGGTCAGCATCGTGGACATGAAATGGGAGGTTTCTCGTGCTTAACATAATGTTGGTGGGCTAAATAAAAGTGTGATTTGACAAACATATCAACTACGGTAAATCTTAGGGTTGTCCAAGACAGGACACTATGTAACAACCCTAAGCTAGCATGTGAGTTAGAGTCTTTATTATCTGTTTACAAAGAATCATAGTCGCTTGGAATTGATATTTATTATGCAGTAGAATTATGCTACATACGACAGAACAAGGCCCGTGGCACCCCTCAATTGATTGATTGAGTCTTTATTATCCTGTCTACGCGTAGCCTTATTACGTACGACAGCTCCTCGAAAACAAACCGGTATGCTACAGAAAAACACACTGTCTCGGCCGCTTCGGACAAATAGGGTTAGTAACCCTAAAACGCATCAGAGTAAAAAAGAGGCACCTGCGTATCGCAAAAATATATGAGAGCGACGAGATTCGAACTCGCGAGGTTTCCCATTGCGGTTTTGGTTAATGGTTATAACCTAAACACAACGCCTTAACCACTCGGCCACACTCCCATTGGTTAATTTGCCTTGACAAAATACCCTTACATGACACTATAAAGCAGTACTGGTGGTGAGAAAATCGGTCTTTTTTTTTTTTTTTTTTTTTTTTTTATAACTCGAGAGGTCGTCGGTTCGAATCCGGCTTGGGTCGCACTTTTCCTCTTGGAGCTGGTACTAACTATGGGTTTG
>CM069897.1:3234515-3255572 GCA_036034705.1 Thielaviopsis punctulata
TTTATAACTCGAGAGGTCGTCGGTTCGAATCCGGCTTGGGTCGCACTTTTCCTCTTGGAGCTGGTACTAACTATGGGTTTGGGTCACCAGCATCAAGTGGTGCAATCTCAGCCTGCGGTTGAGATGGTGCTAACTATAAGGTAGGTATCGGGGGCTACCGAACTTATAGATAGTATCAGCTTCAACAGGAGGTGCGAGGTACTGGAGGTGTGGAATTTGGACTTACCCTATGGAATTGTCAGGTTACCGGGTTTGGAAGGAGGACACATCAGCTATATATAAAATGAAGAATGAAGGTAGAAAAAGCGGCATGTTCCCAGACTCGAAAGTTGTGCCATGATAAAAATAATACACACACACACACACTTTTCTTTTGACTGGCTACGTTTCGTTTTGTTTGGTTTCTATATAAGTGAATAGCGATAAATACGCATTATATGTACGACGTATGGCGCGGAAAGTTGACTGGCACTGATTACACTCGAGACACACTTACACTATGTACAAGGCATAAACAGCCGCAGATGATAGAGAACTTTGGTGTACTACAATACGGATGTACACAATATATGTACAATATGTAGTATTGTGGATCGGCAACAATTTTACCGAACGAAGGAACTTGCAAACTTTCTTCTCAATAAAAAAGCCCCACAAAATGGTCGCATTTGAACGCTTCAGCTCTAAAGCTTTGCCTTTAGAAACTTTACACGGGCATTTTATTACCACCAACACCAACATCACCAACAACCACTCAAAATGCTGGATGACGAAGATGCCCCGAACGTTGATCGTCTAGATGTTGACGATGGCCACATGGACGAGGATGGAGCCGAAGACATGGCGCCCGACTTTCGGCTCTTTGAAGCAATGTTGAAGAAGAAGAAGGGCTACTCAAGCACGTCAATCCGCAAGGGCGAAAAGGATTTTGAGGAGCACGGCACCCAGGCACAATTTAATACACTGGAACACAGTCGGCAGGTGATGGAGGAAATACAAGGGTATGAGCGCTTTCACAAGTACGACACCTGGAACCGGGGATGGTATTTCCCGTCATACTGGACGAACGGTTTGGAGGACAAGGTCAAGGACCCTTCAAAGTTCAAGGTATTTGGAAAGGATGATTTGTTTCTGCGCAACCGTGTCGTGGTGGTGGAAATGTTTACCGGCACGCTTCAAAAATCCATTGGCCGCACGATTCCCAGCGTGACCAAGTTCCACCCAGCATTTGGCAAGTCTTGGCTGCTTCCGGAAGAAGCCCTGTTTTTAGTTGAGAGAGGAAATCTTGATCTGTGGTACCCGAGCAAAGCACTGGGCGAGCTAATGCCCGGATGGCCCCGCGATGCTGCCGAGCAGAGAGGCAGCAGCGAGAAACCCTTTCCGCAGCCGAAACCCGATCCCGGCGACTACGACAAGGGCACACCGCTGAGCTTGCAGGCAGCATATGCGATGTTGGTTGGCGAGGAGGGCGAGGAGGGTAAAGTCAGTCTGCGTCGTTACCAGGTGTATGCGCATTTGAAGCGTGCGGGCTTCCATGTATTTCCGGCATGGGAGGAGGATGAAGAGGACACAGCTGAGTCATGGTCGCTTTGGAGCTGGATGACCTCGCTACTGGATACATCGAGCTTCAGGGAGCCGCAGATGGGCCCGTTGGTACGACCAGGAATTTACCACTCGTACAAATCGATCTATTCGCGTCTTGCGCAGGTTCCCCGCCACATCCCCTCGGAAAAGCCGGTACAAAAGAAGAGGCCCGAACAGCCGTTCAAAGTGGACTACTTTGTGTGGAAGGCTGACGGCGCGCCATTCACCAAGGGCAAGCCTCGCGCGCCTGACTTTAGAGTTTGCGTGGTAGACGCCAAGGACACCATGGTTCCCACTCTGGATCAAATCACAGCGCTGCTTGATACTACGCCTTACTCACCGCCTTTGGAATCGTGGCAGGGCCCTGGTAGAATGCACCAACGGCTGAAGCATGGCCACCGCAATGTCCTTGTTGCGGTTGTGGACTGTGGTATTATCAGCTTCTCGCGGTTCTCGGAGACGGCGTTTGCGCTAGAGTCACAGGTTCCTCGGTTCGATCAGCCGCGGAATCCACGCGGTCGGAAGAATGGAGGTGGTCGCGGAGGGCGTGGAAGAGGGAGGGGAAGAGGTGGACGGGGACGTGGGAGAGGTGGTTAAGATCGACACTGTGTTGTACTAGATGAAATAAAATTGTATCTGCCGTGACTATTTCCAGACTTTTCTATAACATGATTCTGGCAGTGCAGCAAATGATCTTACTTCATACGGCCGCTTCAGGGACAACGTCGTCGCTTGTGAACATGGCGAAATGGATTTAACTGGTATAGAGCGAGCGGGGCATCGAAGCGAGCCCCTTTCATGTACCCAACAATACAGTAAAGGCACAGTTACAAGGTATTTATGCTGCCATTCGCTACAAATGCAGTAGAGCAGGATTGTTCTCAGACACATATTCTCACTATGTATATATCTTTTATATAACGGTTCTAATCTACATGGCCTATGAGATGTCGAAACATAGAAAACAGACCAATAACAATCTATATCTTCCTAAGAGATGTGAAAGCCTAGACCATATTTCAACTCTTGATGACTGGAACTGCTACTTTTGATGATGGTTTGATTTGAGTCTTTCTTATCTTGTCTACGCGTAGCTTTGACTTTTGATGATGGAGACAAAGACCGCAAAAAGCTTTGCTCTGCTGAATCGGTACATGGTTGCAACAAGCTTAGAGCGCGTGTTTGGCGTTGAGATAAGGAGGCAGTATGTAGGTATGTATGTATGTGCAACGACCAGATCCTGCATGCGTGATGGGAATACACGATAACTTTGGGCCACCAGCGCAATTAGATCGACTTGATATGAGTCTGAGTTTGAGTAAAATCGATTGATCAATAACTCCCAAACATGTATGCCCAAAACGATGAAATTTCACAGTATAAAGTCTGTATCATCTAGTAATATCAGGAGGTGGGAATAAGAGTGTCAATCAAGGGCCGTGTGGTTATTTCGAATTAGACTAACTTGTATATGTACTACGAAAACTCTTAATGTTCGCCGTATATAACTTTTTCCCAAAAATTCTTCCGTCGCAGATTTCTGTATATATCAATGATGTAAGAGATATAATTCACAAATATTCCTAGGACATATTTTAATATGTAAGATGATTTGTGTACAACAAATACAGCCATTTCATGTGGCACAAATCAAAACGGGCCTGTCTTGCTCATGCTTTACAGTAGCAACATAAGATCCCACCTCGTTTTGACCCGCAATTCAATATGTACATTGATAAACAAGCCAACTTTAACTTGTGGCTTCGCTTGTCTATTACATATCGTATAATCAGTAATACAGTGTCTGAAAAGTCAGGTTGCAACCATATGCAATGCCTGCTTCTTTTATGTACATACCAGTACACACTCCCTTGGCCAGTTCAAGCCATACATGGCTTTGTTCTCTTATCCCCAAATTACAACATTAGGTACCCGATTTCATTATATCGAGTCTTTAGGTTTCTATCCCCTGCCCCAGCTGCCCTTGAAAACGGCACGATAAGATGGGCACAAGCTGCATTACGATCGGGGCTTTTGAAGATAACGAGGACTAGTACAAGGTATGATGTAGAGACGCAATTGAAGCTATAGAACAGGCAATGGTGGCCTAACTGCTAGTTCTGTTCAGGAGTTACCCAGAACTTTCATCTCATAAATGCCACACCTTGATGCCGTCGTGTCTGATCATGTCTCGCCCTCAACCACATTATAAGTCGCGTCATGAATCCAGTGCGTTCTTTTTTATGCAAGAAATACTTGTGTTACTAAATGCTACACACATGCATACACTTGTACACAGTACAGATACGTTACTTGTAGTGATATATGTGCAAAAGCCAGACCTGGGCTGGGGAATAGAGGAAAAGAGCTCTTAATGCCATACAAAAAGAGAATTCAATCAATTACCTGTGTCGCTGACGATAATCTATTGGTACACATAAATATTCCCTCCAAGACTGCCCAACCAACTTGTGTCTGCCAGGGTCGCTTGTTTTCTTGCCATGTACTACTTGGTAGCAGTACCTAGTGGGTAACTTAGCTTGTGCATCATTTCATGCCCCCCAACGTCGTACAATTTCGACACTACACATTGTTTTGATCAGTAAATATCACGCATCCCTTACTCCATCATCTGCTGGCCGTGTCTTGTTTCAATGAATTGTTGGTGATTTTCACATGACGAATTATATATATGTACGTACTTGCATTTGCATTTGCATGTAATATATATGTTATGACTCGGAAAACTTCAAAGGGGTACGTGAGAATTTGCATTTGCTGTTATTTTAGCAAGTCTAGATGTACCAACTTCTGTACTCTAGAGGGAGTTTAGGGCACTACAGAATTTTTGCATACAGAGCCCATAACATAAGGGAAAGGCGTTGGCCGAAAAAAAAAAAAAAAAGTGGGACGCGGCCAACAACCAGTACCACATACCTACATACATACATACATATGTGCATATGTATGTATGTACTACAAAAAGCTAGCTGCTGTTTTTGCCATCAACTCATTCCATCCCCGGCTTCCCTCGTTTTCTGCCACCTACATTGAATGGCTTGTTTCGCTCTACACTAACATACCTACCCACTTACCCATAACTATACAAATAATAATTCGCAGTGAACAACGCCAGTCAATCATGCACAGCACACAACTGGCTTTGGCTTCGTCTTTATAACAGTCCATTGGAAAAAAAAAAAAAGAAAAAAAAAACCACAATTAAAGCTTCGTTTAGTTGACGTTGGTTACTAGAAATTCCTGCGGTAACAAAGACGATGAAATGGGCAATTACATGTCTGAGTTCACCAACAAGTAACATCCTCTTTTTCCTTTCTGGCACTCTTAGTGCCGTATGGACAAGGTTCTCTCTCTGCTTTGTGTTCCACTGCCAGTCACAGTTAACCCGGGGTTACCAAGTTGACTTGCGTTATTGTGTCATTTTCTTGGGTTTATTATATATATACAATTTTTTTTCTTCCCTCCCCTTCAAATTTCATTTCTTATTTTATTTTATTCCGTCTCATCTGCCTCATCTTTACTTTCATCAATTTTTCAATTCTGTTCAATCGCATATCTGTCCCTCTAGCAACAATCGCTGTTCATTATTCTCCAGCGACAATTGAATCCAGGTCCTAGTCAATCAAGAAAATCACATCTTCACAAACCACATCGCTTTTCCTTCAGCCCAGCCCAGCTCAGCTAGACGTCATGGCCGACCCAGATACCGCACAGAACCCCCAAAGCTCCGGTCCAGTTTCAACTCTTTGCGTGCAGTCGAATGGAGTTCCAGTCGAAGCGCAAACTAATATGCAAACTGACCCGCAAACCGACTCGAACCCGCAAGCTCCCGCTCATGAAGCGTTGCCAGCTGAGGTCTCGTCTGTTGGCGCCAAAAAGAGCACACCATCGGATCACCAGCCTGAATATGTGAGCGCGCCACCTGAGCCCGCTGCAACTGTGGTCATGTCTTCTGAAGAAGCAGTCCCGCCTCCAGCAGGTGAAAATGCTTCAGAAACTTTTACCGAGACAAGCGCAGAACCCGCCCCAGAAGTTGCCGCAGATAAAGATAAAGCTCCAGACAGCGTATCAAATCAAAATCCAATTACTGAATCTATCGAGGCCGGGGCTGATCACACAAGGTAAGATTTTTCTTTTTCTGCTCTCATACACAACTCTGACTTCTTACACCCCACATAAAGACCGATGCATTGGTCCAATTATTTGTTCTTGGGCACCCATTGGCAGCCTATATCCCGCTATAACCTCTACTTCAATTGCGCATACAATACATACCTACATACTTTGTACATTCCCCTCACACCTCACACACAACAACAAGGAAAAGAAAAAAGCCATATGAAATCCAAATGTCAACTTAATCAAGTCCTGTCTGTCTAACGCAATTGTGCCTGACGATTCGGCTACCTTGCATTTGTTGCACTCGTAAATTGAGCTATGTACATATGCAAATCCCATTGATGTTTTTCTTTTCCTTTTTCTCTCTTTCTCTTCCCCCCATCGTTGCACAAAGCTACAGGCTGTTTGTTGCTGTGATACACAGCCAATTCGGATTCTATTCCTCATTCAAGCACTCAAGCATCCTCCATATTCTTTTCCGCATCTAAGCTGCAATTTCCCAAACGCCATCAGTTTTCTTTTCTTTTCCACATCCACTAATCCTACCCACCTCGACTTGTTTCTTCGATCGTATGTCTTTTGTTTCTCCTTCTTGTTTACCTTCACATGCCTAGCCTCGACTAAGTGGCTGTCTGTATGGGTTTCTCTTGTGAAGGCATGGCCCAGATAGGCCTGCATCTTTTGACGCTATCATAATAGGTACCTGCCTTTTCACATCCACCAGGCCCAGGTTATTACCACCATTTATTCACTATCATTATCCCCTTTTCCCGCCAATTAGAGGAATGTGCAAATGAGTTGCTCATTGGTCAAAGTACCAAGTACCACCCCTCCAAGTTGAGTAACAGCCATAACCTCAAGTGACTTGATAACAAACAAATATCGTGATCCACGTGCAAACTTCCTCTTGTTTATATTTTTGGCTTCTTCTTTACTTTTTTTTTCTTTTTGCCCTCTGGCCTTTTTGTATATCGCTTCTTTCTCTATTCACCACACATTTGATTCACTGATTAACATACCTTCTTAGCGCCATGCCTCCAATCATCCTGGATGACGGAGATGATAACGACAATCTCAGCCCCCCTCCAAGCGACTCCATGAGTCCCCCATCTAGTTATCTAAAGGCCCAGACGCCCAAAGACTCGGTCGCAGCTGACACTGCTGCCAGTGCATCTCCCCCAGAAGTCATTTCTGATGATGAACAGGCAACTGGTGATAGCCATGATAACGGCGGCAATGCTCCGTACACGAGACGCAAGCGGCCTTCGCTGAATGAGCACCAAAACAACAGGTCGCCTACAGATGCCAGTATACCCGATGAAAGCATTGCTCACCACCCACTGCGCCGCCCCGGACAAACTAATACTGCCAAGCTTGTTCTAGTTGGCTACTGGCGTGCGTCGTCTGTCCCCTCGGTTGATAAGAAACACAGTGTAGTCTGCTTCATCGACACTCGTGATCGCCTCCGTACTCGTGTTCAGACTACCACACGCACAGGTCAGCCTGTGGCTGCTCAATATCCCATGCCGTCGGGTGGCAGTTGGGTTCCGTTTGAGCAGATCGTTTTTGAGGACCATCTGGTCGGCCTTGATCAAGCGCAAATCAAAGAATATGTCAAGATCCGTACTGAGACCATGGACGATCTTGGCTCCTCAAGTGACCCTGTTGTCGCCGAGCGTCAAGCGGTACAAGAGGCGATTCGTCGTGTCAAGCACAGCAATCAGATCGACCCAGGCGTGCCGATTGCTTACGGCTCTGAAACCCCCAACCAATCCTTTGGTGCCTATGCCATTGCGAAGAGAAGACGCACTGACCATGGCTACGTTTCTTTGGCTAACAGCGAAAACAACACCCACGTTGGTCCGATCCCTTTTACTTCCGTTGGCATTGCTCAGAATCTTCAGCCGCTGGACCCGCTCCCAGGTACACGCCCTACCCGAATTCTCATTGGGTACTGGCACGGTTCTAGTGAAACGGAGGAGCGGGACCGGCACGCCGTCTACGGTATCCTAGGACAAAACGACATGTTCCGCGTCAAGGTGGTCCGTGAAACACGCGATGGGCGCTTTGTTGATGGAAACTTCCCTTCTGGTGCCGGAGCCCTCTGGATCCACTATGAGGAAGTTATACTCGAGCCTCACATTATGGGTATGAGTCGGCACGAAGTCAAAGAATACTGTCGCGTTCGCCAGTGGCAGATTGATCATGGCGAGAATGACGAGGAACGCCCTACCAACGAGAGTTTTGCAGTTCAGGAAGCTCAGGCTCGTGTTGCTCATGGCTTCCGTACTGGGCAAATCGTTATGATGACCAAGCCGCCAGACGACAAGGTCAATCTGGTCCCGCAGATTAGCTCTGGTACTCAACAATACCACGAGCTGCGCCCTGCTCCTCCGGCCACTGCTTCCCACGAGGATGCACGCCGTAACTCGACCGGCCGTCGTTCGCTGCCCGACTCACGTGTCTCGACCTTCCGCGCCATTAACGACCATAGCTCAGCTGAGCCCTCGCATCAGATCCCCACCAACATGACTAACGCTCCAGTGTACAATGGCCAAGGTTCGGCCCCGAACTCCACTCCTAACGCCAATGTGACCAACATTGCCTCGCAGGCTTTTGCTGCTGTCAATATCGGCCCCGGTATTTCTCATGCTATGCCTGCGCCTGTTACAGCAACAATTCAGCCCCCTGGTAATGGTGTTCGGATGCGGTTTCATGATACCCCCAGCAAAGTGCCGCTTCGTCATCTGGATAGTTGGTCACACAAGGACATGAACCGGCAGCAAACAGAACAGGAGCGCCAGCGTATCGCTGGCCAAGAACGCCAACGCACTATTGAATTTGAGCGTCAGCGGACGGTCGAGTTGGAGCGTCGTCGGACTGCCGAGATTGAACGTCAGCGCTCTGCTGATATTGATCGCCAGCGCTCAACCATTAACAGCGAGGATGCCATTATTTATGCTGGAGTCAAGTACGAAAAAAAGAAAGCGGGCCCGTTTAAGGACAGACACGTTTCTCAGGGTACGATTATCAGCATCAACGGCGAGGATTACGTCGAGTACCGCGTTTTGACCAAGCCCACGTTTTTCTAGTAGTGTGGTCTTTTATTCCTCTTGCTGAGTGCATTCATTCATCTTGATGGCTTGAGCTACCGGAACGCAAGTATCAGGGACTTTTTTTTCTTTTTTCTTTTATGTTTTTTCTTCTTCACACATGCCATATTCTGGGTTATGAAGGACGGCGTATTCAACATGTTTTCAGGTTAATTTGCTTTGGTTCCAGTAGGCACTTGTGGATTTGCTCAGGGGGCATTCTTTCTAATTCTTTTTCCCTTTTTGCGGTGTTGCTCTGATTGTTGCCGTCGATCAAAAATTTGGCGTTTATTCATTTCATTTGGCGATGCTAGTTTCAATATTAATAATCATGTACATACATACATACATAGATGAATCTGATTGTTCCTGAAAAACAAAGTGGCGGCATTTGGGCATGGAGTTAAGGATAATTCCCAGAGACGGAATTTCAGGAAGGTTGATCCTTGCATAACCCTTAGTGCAGCTGAAACAAAAACTTGGAAACATAAATATGTACAGTACATGATTGAGATGTGTAGATACATATATTTGTACTTGTAGTCAGGAATCATCAGCCAAAAACGATTCTTAAAGAGCGATACAAGCATTTAGTCTGCATTCTTTTATCATGAAACCGTTAGGGTCTTGACCTGCCATTTCCGCATATGTATGTACATGGTTCCACTTCGGCAGGATCGCGAAGAATGAAGATGGATGATTCTGGTTCCTTGAGTAAAGAGAAGTTGACTTCGGAGTTTACGTCGTTGATATGGCTGAGATGAGGAGACGACTACAGAGCTTATAAATACCAAGGCGTATGTACCATGCAGGAATGGGTATATAAGGATGGGATTCAGCATGTCTTGAGCGTTTTCTTTTTCTTTCCTTCTTTCTTATTCTCTCGATCACAATTTATTACCTCACTTTGTTAACTTGACTATCCACCAAAATGACCAAGGTTCTCGTTACTGGTTTGTTCCACCCTACCCCGCTAAAGTTTTAAAAGTCGAAAGCTACGCTTGGATGAGCTTACCAGACAGACAACTAGAGTGCTAACACAGATCTCAAACAGGCGGCTCCGGCTTTATCGCTGTGCATATTCTGGACTTGCTGCTCAACAAGGGTTATGAGGTCATCACTACCGTCCGCTCTGAGAGCAAGGCTGAGTTCCTAAAGGCCAAGTTCCCCGGAAAGCCCCTGGAGACGGCCATTGTGCCGGATATTGCAGTGGAGGGTGCGTTTGACGAGGTCTCCAAGACTCCGGGCATTGCCTACGTGCTGCACACTGCGTCGCCGTTCCACTTCAAGTCTAGTACGTGTTTTCAGCGTTGCCACAATGGAAAGAGCATAAGTGCTGACAGAATATAGCTGACCCCATGGATCTGATTAACCCTGCTGTTATCGGCACTACATCTATCCTGAAAGCACTGGCTGCAAACGCCCCCTCGGTCAAGCAGGTTGTGGTGACATCGTCGTTTGCCTCCATCGTCGACGTGTCCAAGCTTGACGGCAAGACGACCTACACCGAAGCCAGCTGGAATCCTGATAAGCTGGAAGACGCATTCAAGGACGCGGGCAGGGCGTACCGCACGAGCAAAGTGCTCGCGGAGAAGGCAGCATGGAAGACGGTAGAGGAGTTGGGCGCGCCGTTTGCGCTGACGACGGTGTGCCCGCCGATGGTGTTTGGCCCGGTGGCACACGACCTGCAGACGTTTGCGGAGATCAACACGAGCAACGGGTTCATGGTCAAGCTGCTGGCGGGCGAGTGGCGGGAGCACATTCCCGAGCTGACAGGGGCGTATTCGTGGGTTGATGTGCGCGATGTGGCCAGGGCGCATGTGCTGGCGCTGGAGAAGCCGGCGGCCAAGGGCCAGCGGCTGTTTACCATCAAGGGTCTGTACTCGTGGCGCGAGATTATCAAGATTGTGTACGACAACTTCCCCGAAAAGCGCGAAAAGCTGCCCAGCCTTGACGCGCCGGGCGGCGATTTGCCCGACGACCCGTACAAGTTTAACAATGACAAGACCAAGGAGATTCTGGGCATGGAGTGGGTTGAGCTGGAGACGACCATCAAGGATTTGGCCCAGAGCCTGATCGACTTGGAGGCGAAGATTGGCAAGTAGACGGGGGAATTGAGTGATTAAAGAAAAGAGTTGTCTCACTAGTTTACATAGTCACGAATTCCACTGGCTGCCCAAAGGGAGCATTGTTAACAGAAAGCATGCGGCGTTCATCTAGGGCACATGATAGTTGCAATATTGGTGAACAACAAAAGGCAGCGGTGAGAAGAAAGCAGATGCCCGGAGTGTCTTGCAAATCTTGAGACTGTGGGTGAGAATTTTGATGTTTGATGGGTGCAGTGAAGTTCAAATATATGTATGTATGTATGTATACGTATGTATGTGATGGGGGTTGGGTTGGGGGCTGATTATTATTAATGGTACATAGTATATACCAATAGTATGTACTGTGTATTATGTTTATCTATTTTTAAACCCCCCTTTAGGGACTGGAGCCGGACCCACATCGTGCTACGTCCTTGCATGATCGTCATTCCCAGGGCACATGGGGACGGCTCTTTGTTTGAACTACTATGTATGTATGTATTATAAGATGAATTGGGGATGCCAGAGATGGAGTGAAATTTCTCAAGGCTTTTCTTTCTGGAGTTGTGATTTTAGTTAATTGAAGCGACAGGTTGGAAAAAAAAAGAAATAAAAATTTAACGCCTAAAAAATTCGTCATCCAACGAGCGGGTTATCTTCGGTATTATGCACCGATATTTTTTTTGACACAGGCTATAGGTTAGAAAAAGGGAAGAAGGTTGATCTTGGACTTGAACTCTTTGGTACTTCCGTGTCTCATTTTGTACAGCCAACCATTATTGTATGTGCATAGTACGGAGTACAGTATACTATTACATATGTACGTATGTATAACATACATATGTATGTATAACATACATATGTATGTATAGTAGCTGCGTTTGGAGTTGGAGCGGGTAAATTCAAAGATCCAAATTTACATACATACATTACAGACAGTACGAATACCTGCTACAGACTGTGCACTGGATACCCCCGCATGGGGAGCCGCTGATCGCGTATCGATTAGCCTTCCAGAAGCGCAGCAGACGCGGGAGAAAATCTGACCAATCAGAAGTTATTTACTTGTGTAAATGAGCCCCCACCACTGCTGCCATTACAGTAGCTTTTGGTCCCTAAGCTCTTTTGTGAAGTTTATACATACTTGTATATATATACTTGTACTGTTGAATGAGAAAAAAGTGACGGACGGCGAGCTTATTGTAGTGCGGTGAAATTGCAGGTTGAAAAGACATATATGTACATGATTTACAATATGCGCTACAGGTGCAAAGCGGGCTAGCAAACAATTTGGGCAGAGACTTGGGGTTTTCTGGTTCATGATAAACTGAATGAAATTTCGTCACTGGCTTGTTTGTATATGTAAATGCATAAAAATGTCGTTATGATGGCGAACTTGATTTTTTTTCCTTTGTCTCGGTTGGTACATACGCACGACAGTGTCCCGACGGGGTGTGGATACTGTGTGTCAGTATGGGCAATCACATGTGCTGTCACCGTGCAGGAAGGGCTAAAAAAAAAAAAAAAAAAAAAAAAAAAAAAAACCTGGAGGTGGTTGTCCTGGGTTTAGTGATTGGTCCCCTGGTGAAACAGGTCCCAACGCAAGCTTTTCGCAGCTGGCGTCTCTTGACAACGGGAGGGGTACATACATGGAAAACAAGATAACACCAACACTATGTAATGTATTCTTTACCAGATAAGACAACCATCCTGTCCCTCCAAGTATCGTTGCTCGCCAGACCTCATCTCCTGCTATATTCTACCACCATTTTTTTGCACGTATGTACATATGTACATATGTCCTGGTATGTACCGGTATAGTTAAGGTTGCCAAGTTCAACTTCCAGAAATTGCATGGGTTCTTGGGCCTGGATGGTTACACCCCACCGTGAACCAGACGGGACGGCATATGATTGGCTGAGTGGACTCTTGTTACCTCATTTTCTTCTCGGCTGTTAGCTGATTTTTATCCTTAAGTTAAGCCATGACATTTCTGAAGAACCCAGACGGGACGTCGGGCTGCATTACATACATACATACATACATACATACCATACATATGTACGCAGTGTGTGTACTGGTACATGTATGTATGCATACAAGTCTGTACAAGTTATTTCCTACAAGTACGTACATACGTGCGTACATACCTGCTGTTGGCACTAGGGCAAGGGCCCAAATAAATACTACGTAGCTGCAAATTGCAGTTGCTGTATTAAGTGTCATACACCATACACGTATGTACATACTGTACATACTGTACATACATACACATGTATATGCATGTATGTACATATGCACTTTTGTATGTATGCAGATATTGGGAAATCCGACTCCATGCTAGGTCTTGCCTGAACTATGTACATACATATGTAAGCATGGCTTGGGCTTGGTTGAACTTGTTCCCAACTTGCAGCTTGCTATGACAACCAACCCACATGCATTTTGCGGATCGCTACCGGCACAGGTTGACGGTATGGTACATGGTACATACATACATACATACATACAGGACTTTGCTTATTCCTTACATACATGTACCAGTATGTATTTGCAAGTTTGCTTTGGCGCAGGAAATGAAAAATAAAAATAACTTATTATCCCATATCAAAATGTCCGTCCATCTCGAAGCCCAGAGCTCAGGACATGAAAAACCCCAAGCCCAAACCTAAACCTGGGTCTGGGTGGTCCCCCTTTACTATGGTATGTATGTATGTATGTATGTATGTATGTAGTTCTCTTTGGGTGATTCCCTTTTCGCCCAGTATCTTCTCTTTCTGTTGGTGTTTGTTTCTTTCTTTCTTTCTTTCTTTCTGGCCGCCTTTGCTCGCTCGCTCGCTCGTTCGTTTATCTTCTTACCTTTTTCTTCTTCCCTTGGTGTTGCTTATGTTTCTTTTCTTTTCCGACTTGCTAAGCTAAGCTGGTTTTCTTTTTTTCATTTGTTTATTCCATTCCGCCCCCCCCCCTCAAAAAAAAAACTTAAAAAGAGCGAGCCCATCCCGAGGCCTTTTTTTTTTTCCTGCTTCTCTGCCTCTTTTTCCCCCCCCCTTCTCTTTTTTTTCCACCGTCATCAACACCCCTTTTCTGCCTCACTTCAACTATCACCACCCGCAATCAAGCACCCAACACCGACTAACAAAAAATTCCGTTTTCCATCTGCGCCGTCAAATCTACATCATAATTCCGCCATTGCTTTAAGCGCTCAATTTTTGTCTTTATTTTCGTGCCATCAAAGTCGCCATAAACCTGCTGCGACCGTCTCCTTTTGCGCCTTGAAGCGTCGGTATCGCCTTTATTTTGGGCTGTTGTGGCTTTTTTTCCCCTTATTTTTGCTGCTTCTTTTCGGCCCACTATCGCGAGTTTTTTATGAGGCTATTCGCAACTTAGCAAATGCCAGTTTCGATGAAGGAGCTGTTGTTGTGACGCACAGACCTCCGACGCCACACCTCTCTATACATACGTACATACCAGTACATACAATACAACCACACACCATACGAGCCGTTTCTTTTTTTGCTGGCCGTTCTGATTGGCCTGGCTGCTCTTGTCTCCATTTCTTTTTCTTGTCTCTTTCCCTTCCCGTTTCCCATCGCTATTGCCATTTTTAGCTGCAGTACAAGTAAAAGTACATACCAGTACATACATACTGCGTACATACATACTTGTACATACATACTTGTACATACAGTGGTTTTAGCCGTGCAGAATTTCAACCCTTTCAGGTTCCAGGTCCAGGTCTAGGTCCAGGTCTAGGTCTAGGTCTAAATTCAGGTCCAATTCCAGTCCTAGTTACTCGTTGCGTTGCAGTGCAGTGAGTGCAGTCAGTGCCATCCGCGCTGATTGGCCGAGCCAGAACCCTTTCCGCCCTGCAGCTAAGCAAGTACATTCTGTACCATACTCTCACTCACTCACTCACTCACTCACTCACCTCACTTCACTTGGCTTAGTCAAGTTTCTTTGACCTTGCAACAAAGGAAGAAGAAACAAAGAAGCCTGTATATATATATATATATATATATATATATATATATACATATATATTTGTATGTGTGTGTGCCCGCGTGTACCTTTTATAGACGGCTTCAGCTATACACAACCGCATCCCTCCTTGTCACGACAAAGAATCTGCCGGCCCAAGCCACGCCTCCTCACTCTCGTCTTTGTCTCCAGCTTCTTTCAAGTTCGATCGAGTCGCCGCTGTCTTTCTTCGTGCATTGTGCCACGAAGCCGCACTTCCTTTTCGTCGAATTTCTCTTGGCCGCTTTCCTGGTCATGAGACAGACGCTAGACCTTTAGTATTTTATATCCGCCTTCTTTTCTTTGGGCTTTTCTCTCTTTTCCAGCCGGCTTTGTCTGTTTCCGGCTTTTTGTTTGCATTGCATTGATTGCATCGTTTCCTTTTTTCTTCTTCTTGGGCTGAAGCCTTTGCTCTACTATAAACCTTTCCCTGGGCTTTACGCGCTCCCTTTGCCCATTATCGAGGTCCTTTTTCATTTTACCTTTTTCTCTTTTCCCTGTCTTATCTTGCCCTGCTTTTATCGGCGGCTTTTGTGCCAAAATTCTCCAAGCACCATTACAAGCTCAACCGCCACCCTCACACTT
Organism: Thielaviopsis punctulata; assembly: GCA_036034705.1. Taxonomy (NCBI): domain Eukaryota; kingdom Fungi; phylum Ascomycota; class Sordariomycetes; order Microascales; family Ceratocystidaceae; genus Thielaviopsis; species Thielaviopsis punctulata. Next base: position 3,250,021 of record CM069897.1, read on the forward strand.
GAGATCTCGTCCAGCCTATATCTACATACCCGATTAATTCTGCCTTCAACAACCGCCTCTAATGGATGACGTTGTGTACCTTGGAGACTCGACTCCAGCCCGTTTCTCCGTCGGTCCCGATGAGCCTGCTGTGCAGCTAACTGCTGCCGGTATTCCTCGCAAGAAACCCGGCCGCAAGCCCGGCTCGACTACTAAGAAGGCGTCTCCCGAAGCCGAAAGTGACCCCAAGCCTAAGCGCACTAGAAAGCCCCGTGATCCGAACGCACCCCCCGTTATTCGCAAGCGCAAGGCTGCTTCCGTTGCCGGCACAGACGACGAAGCCGACATTAGCAAGGCTTCTATTACTTCACCGCCTACTCGTCAATCCAAAATCACCGACCTCATGGACTTTACGCCCACCGAGAACGCTCCTACTTCTGCTCCCAGCACCAACCTGCCCAGCCGCCCCCAGACTGCTTCACAAGAACCGCCTACCAAGATGCCTCGCCGCGATGCTTCAATGCGTAGCATTCTCAATGACGACCCACCCGCAGCCTCGACCTCTATTCCTCTTCGAACTAGTGGCCAAAGCTACGACCCGATCCGCGGAAATTTCGATCCTGTTCGCGACACCATGATGGCACGTGATCCCTATGGAACCAATTCCTCGGCAATGGCCTCGCCGCATCTTGTGGCTAGCACTACTGCTCCTACTTCTACATCTCCTCCCGCCCGGCCTACCGCTTCGCACTCAATTGCAAGCCTTGTGGATCCCGTGCCTCTTGTGGCCTCTCCACAGTTGGCATCTAGCAAAGCACCTGTTAATTCCAGTCCCCAATCTACCAACAACAATAACACCAACGCCAACAAACAACAGGCTCAACCCCAATCTCAGACCCAGACTCCTACGCAGACCCAGAACCAAAAATCCCCCGCTCACACATATGCTCGACCTGCTGTTCCGTCTCTTCCTACAAAATCTCCTGCTCTGGCATCTGCTCAGCCTGGTCCTACTTCAGCTCCCAAGCCGACTATGCAGGTTCCTTCACTAAAGCCCTCGCCCGTCATGGAGCGCAAGACACTTCCCCCCAAGGCAGTTGCTGCTGAACCGCCGGCTAAGAAGACTGCGACGGCGGCAGCGACGGCGGCCAAGACCGAGAACAAGAAGGAGTCTGGTGCTGCTGTGGTGGCCAAGAAGCTGGCCAAGGAGAAGTCGACAAAGGAGAAGCAAGCCCACTCTGGCTCGTCGCAAAAGACCAACGAAGATGTTGAGATGACAGATGAGCGCTCAATTCTCGACTTTGGCAAGGCAAAGCCTGGCGAGGAGGTGCAAATCCCTACAATCTACCTTTCGATTCCTATCCTTCCCGGTGAAACCAACAAGTACGTCAACTTTATGCGTATGGCCGAGGAGCGTTACGGCTGGGATGCTCTGCACCCCCGCCTGGCTGCCCAGAGAGACCGCAAGGCGCGTATTGCCGCAGCTACGGCATCTCTTGAAAAGAGCCTTGGTAACAAGGAGTCTGGGTCTGGCGACGACGACATGTCTGATGACGCGTCCGATCCCGAGGCGAGTAACCTTGAGAAGGCAGTTAACAGCGGACTCGACGTTCCAGCTAAGCCGGTCAAGAAGAAGCGCGTGTCCAAGGAGGATGAATATGACAGAGATGACGATTTTGTTGATGACTCGGAGATGCTCTGGGAGGAGCAGGCTGCGGCTAGCCGGGATGGCTTTTTTGTGTACTCTGGCCCTCTGGTGCGCGAGCCGGAAAAGCCAGTTGTTCCGTAAGTATTCAAGCTGGCTACTGAGCCATATTTCCAAAACCATTCACAGGCACAAGCTAACAGTTCACAGTGAGCCTACCAAGCGCGGTCGTGGCGGTGGCCGTGGTGGCCGTGGCGGGAAGACCAAGGCGGAACGTGACAAGGAACGGGCCGAGAAGGCGGCTGAAAAGGCGGCCGAAAAGGCCGAAAAGGCGGCGGAGAAGGCAGCCCGTGGCCGTGGCCGTGGCGGCACCAGCCGCAAGCCCAAGATGACCAAGGCCGAGAAGGCAGCTGCTGAGAAGGCGGCCGCCGCCGCAATCCCCGAGATTGAGATTCTAGATGTCGGCGCTTGAATCCAGTCAAGCATGTTCTGCCATGGCTTTTCTCTTCTCATTTTGTTTTTTTTTACATTTTGTTTTCTGCGTCTTGTTTTCAAAATCGTTGTTTGCCGAAAAAACGACGAACCAGGGACGGAGCATTGGGATATCTTCAGACACGGCGTTTTTTATTATCTTTTCTTGTTCTTTGTTTTCATGGGCGGGGGTTTCTTGGCGGTTGGCTACAATTGCTTCATTTTCTTTTTCGTCTTGTCTTTTTTTTGTCTTGGAGTTTCTGTCTTGATCATTTCTTTCCTACAACATTGCTACCCACGTGAAGGGAAAACAAAGTAGCTCCCTCATCTGATGGCTTTTGCGTTATTGTTTCATTTAGTGTTTAAGCCGTTTGGCTGATCTTTTACATTAACATACATAATAATGGTTGTTCCATTACGGAACCTTGGGGGTGTTTTTTTTATAGGTGCTGTTTTTTTTTTCAGTAGTGAGCCAGTCATTTGTGTACAGCGCATCAGACTTATATATCTGTTGAAATGAAGTCAATCTCGTGATGTCGTGCATGGTGTTTTATGGGGGTCCACTATTTCTTATACACACTAAACAATACATATTTGTTTCTTGAAAAAAAATAAAATAAAAGAAATTAAGACTTATTTGCTTTTGCACAACCCTTTTCTACTCCTCCGTTTGCTTTTGCTCTGCCTTCTCCCGTCGAGGAGGCCGCTGTCTATGTCTCGCTTTGCTCGCCTTCTCCTGCTCCCATTGCTCCTTGGGTAGATACTTGCGCTGCCCGGCATTCACATTAGCCGTTGCGGCAAACGCGGCCTCGGGCGCCGCGCCCTCAGTCTCCTTTATCCAGCGCACCCAGTCCAGCCGCTTGCGCTTCCAGAAATCGCCCTTCCACGCGCGCCACACCGACCGGCCGGCCCACGTCTCGCGCATCTCGGCCTCGCGCGCGCCCATCTGGCTCATGACTTGCTCCTTGAGGTGGAACGGCACGCTGCGGCCGTCGCCGCGCACGGGGATGCTGGCGATGGCCTCGACCACCCGGTGGCCGTGCGGGCTCGTCGCTAGCGCCACGGTGTGCGGGACCAGCGCCGCCAGCAGGGCCTTGTGGAAAAACGCGTTGAGAGACGGCTGCGCCAGCGCTGCCACCAGCACGGACGCGCTGGCGCTGCTGGCCGTGCCGAGCGCGGCCACTTGGTCGCTGGTCAGCGCCAGCAGCGACGTCTGCACGGCCTTGGTCGGCGGGCCAGGAATCGCCAGCATGGCGGCTGCCAGCTGGGCGCCGTGCACGGCCGCGCGCTCCACGGCGTTCTTGCCGGCGACATTGTGGGCGTCCTTGGCGGCGTCGGCGGAGTCAGCGCGCAGCGCGCACAGCACAGGCACGATGTTCTTGGGGTCGTGTTTGCAGCCGGAGACGACGGCGTTGCGCAGGCCGTCAATCTTGTCCTTGATGTTGCGGGCGGCGGCGCGCTCAAACAGCGCCTTGACCACGTTGTAGCGCCGGCGCTCGATCAGCGAGGCTACGGTGGGCGTGATTTTCTCAATGGCCTCGGCGAGGTCTTTGCCGCTCATGCGTTCCAGAGCGCGGATGGCCGGGTACGAGGCAACGTCGTTGCGGGCGTAGGCGTGGATGCGGGCGTCAAACATGTTGGTCTGCAGGGCCTTGAAGATCTTGGAGGGCGCGTGGGTGATGATGGTTTCAATGAGGCGCGAGCCAATGGGGTCGTAGATCATGCTGTTGAAGAAGTCGGCAGCCGGCGAGTCGGTGTTGCTCAGAGACTCGGGCGCGTCAGGGAGTAGACGCGCCAGCAGCGAGGTGTCGGGTTCGGCGGCAGCGGCGTCGGTCTTTTTCTTTTTGTTGCCCTTGGGCCGCAGGGCGAGGTCGAGTTCGAGGAGGAGCTGCAACAGCGGGTTACCCGTGGGGTGGCGGGCAAGCACGCGGATGCCGACGGGGTCCATGGAGGCGGTCAGATCGCCAATGATTTTCTTGACGGCCATGTTGAAACTGGCGGGCACGGGGCGCATTTGTTTTCTGAGTTCCTCCGAGTTGGACAGCGCGCCAGCGACGGAAATGTGCTCGGCTTTTTTGCTCTTGAGCAGCGACTTGGTCTTGGCGTCTTCAAGAGGCCGGCCCGAGAGCACAATCAGCAGCACGCGTAGGGTATGCGAGGCGTATCTGTCTGTCAAGAGGTAGCTGAGCTGACCGTCCAGCTCGTCCAGCGTCAGCAGGAACATGTCCTCCATTGACGCGGGGGTTTTTTTATTGCCGTCCTCGTCCACACCCATCTCGTCGTCCTCTTCGGCCTGCTCCTCCTCGCCGTCCTCGCCGTCCTCGCCCTTGGGCCGCTCTTCAGCTACGCCGCCCAGCTCCAGCGTGACGGCGGGCGCCGCCTGCAGGAACAGCGTCTCGCAGCAGTGGCTAGCAAAGCGGTGCTGCACCAGACTAAGAAAGTGGCCGGCAAACTGCTCAAACAGGTGCTTCTTTTGCTTTGTGGACGAGAGCAGAATCAGGCGCTCCATCAGCCGCGAACACGACTGGCTGCTGGCCAGCTTGAGTTCCTTGCCGCGGGCCTCCTTGTACACGTTGGCCAGGAAGAAGCGGCGGTCGCTCGGAGTAGGGAACTGGTTGAGCTCGAGCACTTCGTCGGCGCTGCGGAAATACTCTTGCTCTTCGTCAGTGAGCATGCCAAAGAACTCGCGCTCGGGTCTGCCGCCGTCGTATATGTCGTCGTTGCCGTACATCTGGTGGTCATCATCGTCGTTGTTGTTGTATTCGGTGGCGGCCGGAAACGCCGTGTTCTCGTCAGGCTTCACGTCAATCTCCCAGGCGGCCTGATCCTCAGACTGGCCGTTGGCAGGGTCTGGAGCGGCAGACTCGGGGTCTTGAGCGGGCGGCGCATCGGCGGCGGCGTCGGCATCGGGCTCGTCGGCGCGGTGGCGCTTAGTCGCGGACTCGGCATCTTCCTCGTGGCGCTTGCGCTTCTTTTCCTCGCGCACAGCGGAGCGTTTTGTTCTTGGCTTGGGCATTGTGTGAGTTGATTTTGGTTGAGCTTGAGATGCAGATCAGCCAAGTTCTACGTAATCAAGGAAATAAACTTTTATTATTTTTCGCTTGGGCAAATTTTCGGCAGATGTGTTATCTTATCGATAGTGTTATCGCCCCTCTTTGTTGGAAGGAAGCTTGCGCTAGTGCTCAATCAGGCTTCTTATACAAAGGTTGCTCAGAGGTTGAATATTGTAATTACAACTGATTTTCTTTTAGTCGTAGAAGAAGAATTTACGATAATTTAAGTACGGATACTGGATTTAGCAGTAGTATTGGCTTCTTTGGATTTGCATGAGGGTGTTGTACAAATTTAAGAAGTAGGATGAAGAAAACGACGGGTTTTGTTTCCTTGAAGGAAGGAAAGAAAAACAGGATTAATTATGAAAACGGGGAAAGAGAAAAGAAAGAAGAGACGAAAAAAA
>CM069897.1:3263077-3274808 GCA_036034705.1 Thielaviopsis punctulata
TTTTTTTGCTGGCCCGCCTTAATCCGTCACTTAAACTCTTCTTCGGCTTCGGGTCTCGTTATTTAAGCTTCTTGGGGCATTGGTTATTTTTGACGCCTTAAAAGCGGGGCCTGGGCAACTGTTGTGGCAAGGAAAGGGCTCTTTGTGGCGCAGAAATGGCGTTTTCTTTCAAAGAAAACAAAGCCTTGTCTTTCCTGTTACTCCAGCAACGAACTGCCTAAACAACAGAAGCTTCAAAGCTTTTCTGTTTTCTCCACTGCGATATTGAATTGAATTGATTGCTTGTCTTCGTTTCGTTGTTTTTTTCTTTTTTTCTTTTCGTTCCACCCTTCCGCAGTTTTATCCACTCCTCAGTTCATCTTCGCTCATTTTAGCTGCTGCCGATTTGATCTAAGCCGGCCAATTCTTCATCTATCGTTACTGCTCAATACTATCACATATCTATATCACGCAACGCTTTGTTTATCAGGGCCTATCGCATGGCGTTTCTTTCGCTGTATGATTCCGTCGCTAGGCTCTTTCATTATCTCTAGTTCGCCAGTTCGGCCCGCCATACCGCCACCCTGACTTTGAAATCACCAGCGTTTCTTCTACGCCTAGAGATGCCGATTAGAGTCGTGGCGCGCATTCGCCCAGTGCTCCCATGGGACCACGAATCAGATGTTGTTATCCGTCCTGCAGCTGTAGATGGAGATAGCACCGCAAAAACTGTTCTCGTTGCCCCTCTCCAGGAAGACGACGAAGAACAAACCTTTGATCTCGATGGCGTATACGGCTCCGAGGTTTCTCAGGAGGCCTTCTTCAACGCAGAAGGTACGGCCATCTGAACCGCGTACTCCAGCTTTGCGCGTCTTCTAGTTCTAACAATGCCTTGGTGTAGCCCAAAATGTTGCCAAATATCTCTTTCAAGGCAAAGACGTTACTTATATTGCGTATGGAACATCCGGCACCGGAAAGACTCATACAATGCGCGGCGGATTGAAGCTTGACGAAAGAGGCCTTGTACCACGACTCATTAGCAGCATATTTCGCCGATCAAAAAAGGCCGCAATAGACGCTTCCGAAGATGCTTCAGTACGCATTATGCTATCATACTTGGAAATATATCGTGACCAAGTATACGACTTGTTCAACCCGCCAATGGATCGATCAAGTGGCAACAGCCTCAAACTTCAAGAGGTCAATGGACAGACCCAAGTTCTTGGGCTCACCGAAATCGAATGCTTGACATTGAAGGACTTTTCAAAGTTCTACATTGAAGCCAATAAGCATCGCGTGTCTGCTGGCACCAAGCTGAACTTCCACAGCAGCCGCAGTCATGCAGTATTCCGGGTCAGAGTCGTTCAAAGCTTAGGAGGCGTTGAGCGTTCAAGTACGGCATCCGCTGTTGATTTGGCCGGCTCGGAAGACAGCCGCAAGGCGGATACATCTATCGAAGGGCTGGCTGAAGCGGCCGCCATCAATAAGAGCCTCTTTGCCATGACAAAGTGCATTGATGCCATGTACCGTGGCGACCGGAGGGTTCCCTACCGGGACTCTAAGCTTACTCGGATCCTTGCGCTTGGTCAGAAACCCAAGACCCAGACAACCATGATTTTGAACTTGGCGCCTGTTCGCAATTGCATTACATCAACAATGAATTGCTTAAATGTCTGCTCCCGCACCCGGCGCATCGAGGCTCGTGAGATTGAAAACGAACTCGTTTTTAAACAAGCGCCACGCCAGAAACAAGGCCTTGGCTCTGGGACTGAAAACGGCCGACGCGCTCTTGGAATACTCTTTGAGCCCATTCCTGAGACGTCCCCATCTATATCTCCGACAGAAACGACGGAAATTGAGTTTCCTATTGTTCCTCCGCCTGCTTCATCTGCGCCTGTCAAAATGTTCACAGTCTTCAAGGATGACGGTACGCCAGTGCAGAGACGGCGCCGCTCTACTCGCGCTTCTCTTTCCAATATTGCCAAGAACATATTCGCCGTTCGTTCCGATGTTTGCACGCCATCAAAGGTGACTCGGTTTAGAAAGTCGCCTTTAAAACGCCGTCAGCCTTTGCGCACTCGTGCTGTTGCTACCCTGCGTCGAGACGAAAACCAGGACGCTCCTTATAAGGACGAGCTGGTTGAGGGTATGCGCTATTTGGAACAGTCGAAGCAATACAGAGAAGCCAGAGGCTCGGTATCTGCTGCCACAGAGAGTGCAACCGATGCTCTTTATACGGGCAAGGCAACCTTTCAAAACTGTGCTGAAAAGCTGCGCATCTGGTCCGAGACCGAGGTGAACGTTACCGAAGCAACAGCTGTTTCTAGTAGTAGTTCTATAAACACGCCAGACTCTGTCAAGCAGCGTCGTCTTGCGGACTGTGGAGTAAGTGCTCTTCCGAGCAGGATTCCAGTGGCGCGCAGCGGGAGTACAGTCAGCAGCCGTGCCAAGCGGATGGTCACTATGGTCCAGTCTAGTCGGGATCACAAGCTTTCTCCTGCCAAAAGACGAGCTGAAGCTTCTGCCAAGGTGCGATCACTGGGCGCTCTTGGGCCAATTCGGGTGCACAAGACACGAGCTCAGCCTAATGTGCGCGCTCTTTAATTTTTGCGTCTTTAGAATTCTCTTTTGAGCTTTTGCATTTTGTTCTTCATGATACCAGCGGGTTATTCCATTTCTTTGATCCAGCGCTTTGCATCTAATGAATATTACGATCTTTAACATAACATACATACATGGGATGAAGGTCCTAGAAAGAGCCTGAAGGTTCAGCTGCTATGGTGGTGTCTTTGTCTGAACCAGGGGGCGAAAGCGCACCTGCATCCTCTCTCTTGTCTTTGGCTATCACCTTCTTCTTGTCAGGTTCTTCTCTTGGACTATGCATATGTGCATCTTTGCTTGGGGCTTTGTTCGATATGATGCTCCGGATTAAACGTGTGTTTGATACAAAGAAAGAAAGGCTGATACAAAATGCTCTTCTTTGAGAGCCATTATTCTTGAAAGTATAAATCTCACTGTGCATGTCGTCCCATACTTGTCTTCTTGTCCTCTCTGTCAAACACAGCCCAATCAATCCACGATCGCCTCAACCATTAATTTTTAATCCTTTCTTTTTTCAATTTCCGTCTGAAGCACATCTGGCATGGAACCTGGCGTGGTCTCCAGCGGCCTTGACGGCACTCCCGGGTTTCTTTCTCTTCCCCTGGAACTTTTGCAGCAGATTACCACCTTTCTTGTCCAGAAGACTCGAGAAGTAAGCTCCAAGTTTCACAACTATGCTGCGGGCGAAGTCGGCAAACTGCGCCGTTAGCACCATGAGCTGGATCTCAAGTTGAGATATGTAATTTATCGCGCCTACACTAACGATGACAGCATTCTATTTGGCGTCTACTCCCAAGGCAAGAAAATGGAACTTCTTCCCAGACTCACGATCCAATTATGTACCCATCGCGGCGAAGTTACTCTTGAGACTGCTGATCGCCGGCTCCATGGTCTCTTTGGCGTTGAGCGCAGCTTCAAGCACACAATGGGGCTGCACTCAATGGGGCTGCACATGACAGGGCTGCAGGCAGCCTGTATTGCCGGCGACCGTGAACATACCCGGACTCTTCTTGGCCATGGTGCCAACCCAGGCGTCATGTGCGATGTTTTGGCATTGGTTTTTTAGCTCTAGACAGAACAAGATACCAAACGACATCAGTTTTGCTCTGAGTCATGGCACAAGAAGGTGGATGGATAATAAGCTGAGCTTTTTTAAGCTTTGTGTTTAACCTGAAGTTCAAGGAGTTCTCCGAGCTTCTGGATAAGTTTGGGTGCTTGCCCATTGCCACCCGTGACTCTTCATTTTTCAACTCTATCGGTGGTGCTGTCCTTGATGAAGCGGCTCACGGTGCGACTTGTGAGTGTGAATCTGGCATGGACATGGCACACCTCTCAACCTACAAACTACTACCTATGAATGCTCGACTAAATCATGCTGAGTTTGGTGAGATGGGACAATCCTATCTCTTGATGTACAACATACTTGCCAGTTGGCTCCTGCACCCCGGCAGACGACTGCTGGTACTATGAAAACTGACCTGGACCCGCGCGGCGTTGGGGACGAGTTGCCGGAGCGGCAGCTCATGTGTCATAGTCGCACTCATCAAGCTGACTCGGTAGCCGGCGAAGTGTACATGGAGTATGTACTTGGCGGAACAAGCCCCATCGGGACAGGGCGTGACTGACTGGGTGGGACTTGCCACGGGTAGTGCGGCAGATACACCCAGACGAGGCGTGGCTGCATAAATGTGAGCCCTTTCTTGGCGCACCTTGTTTTTTTTTTTTTTCGAGAGGGAAGGGATCATGGATGTCTCCGATTTTGAGCAGTTCCAAGGTCGCTTGGCAGTGAAGCGTGCAGTTCCGCATGGGATATGTGGTTGGATTGCGACTTGGATAACGGGTCTTTGCTTCCGTGAAATTGGGGGTGACCGGACACTGAAAACAAGGTTTTGTATATCCCTTTAAAGCGCCCTGGCTGGGGAGTTATCCATTCCTTGAGTCCCTTTTTTTTTTCTGATTAAATGGACAGGGCTTTTTTTTATTATATATATATATTCGTCCATTCCGTTGCTTTATCTTGTTGGACTTTCTTTTGACTTTTCGCTCGAAAAGCAAGTGACGATTGAACTGAAAATGCTCTTGTCTTCTATTTGGAAAACAATAAACAAAACAACAAGGTTGTGGGTCTAGAAGAAGCCTGGCGATTGGCTGGATGTAACAGAATTAAGCGCGAAGGATGTTTTTCTCAAAAGTACTAAGTATAGTACACGAGTATGTACATATGTACATACACATGTATGTAGTCCTACCAGAAAGATAAGAGATTTCACCTTGGGGGGTTTTATGTTTTCTTTGTACATATTACTGTGTACTACTAATAGTAGTATCTATGTATGTAGTTAATCTGTATCAACTCAAGATTTATGTGGAACCCCGAGGTTGTTGCTTTTGCTCACTCTGACAAAGTGGAAAAAGTCCAGCAAGGTTTGCCTGGTGCTACAAGTACATACAGGCCAAGCCAAAGCAAAGTCGCTGGCTAGTTTAACCCGTGAGCTCGAATAAGGATTAATCTTTTTTTTTTTTTCAAGTCCCATTTCTATTTGTACCATACATACATCTTGGGGTTTGTTCGTCTTCTTTCTTCACTGGCAACGTGTCTCTGCCTCGGCCAAGTTACTGTAAACTGTGATACTTACATAGTATATGTATGTTGTCTCCAAGAATAGAAGAAGAAGAAGAAGAAGAAAAAAAACGTCAATGCTCAAGCTGCTCTGCGAGTTTTGTCTTGCCGCCTTTGTTTTAAATCACCTCTTACCCTTGTTTGCGGTGTTGCAGGCCAACTATGACTAAAACTTAGGACTCGAGCGCACAACTTGGGCCTCCTTCTTTGTTTCCTCGTACATACTGTACATACTGTACATACATAGCATAGTAGTGCTTGTTAACTAGCCTTGCTTAGTTGCAAGCACTTGGTAATACACTGTATGTAGTACCTCTCACCTTTTCTCTCCTCTTTTACCGGGCCTCTTCTTTCTTTTCCTTCTTTCTCTACTCTTCTCGCCATAGCTTCGGCTTCCCTTTTTGCCGTTCTGACCTCGATCGGCGGTTGGCCTGCAACCTTGCTCGATACTCGTAGTCCTATCTCCTTCTCTATCGCCGTGTTAGCGACTGGCTTCGCTTCTTCATACTTACTTGTATAATTTCTCTTCCTTCTGCTGAAGTTTTTCCTCTTTCTGTCTCCAAAAAAAAAAAAAACTACTCACTACCGCTTCGTCCATTCGTCTGCTTCATTCGTTTCATTTCTTGTCGCCTCTTGAATCTTTCTTAATATACCCACAAAGCGCGCTTCGATTTTACATTGATTGTCTTAGTTATCTTGTTTTGTTTCCCTAGCTTGACATCTTCCCCTCGATTCAACCCACTACGCCATTCACCGTGATCCGATTTATCTAGCGTCCGGCTACCGCTCTTTGTCTACCTACATATGACGACATAGCATTTCGCACCTCCATCTCGTCGGCGCCCTGCTTCTGTCTCTGGCATTGTCGGAGCCGCCTGCCTTTTTTTTCTCTTTCTTTTTCCCTACCACGAACCACAGAAAAATAACAAAGTCGTCTTTGTCCTTTGCCCGCAATGTATCAAGGAAACCAGCGCCACGATCAGTCCCGCGGCTACCAGGTGCCGCCGCCGCCGCCGCCCATGTCTCTTCCCACCATGAACACCCAGACGCCCGGCATGATCATGCCGCCGCCGCCGCCACTGCCGCGCTATAATACTGCGCAGAGTGGCGCCATGGTTCTGCCACCGCCACCGCCGCCTCTGCCCAACACTACTCTGCCGCATACGTCCAGCTGGTCCAGCTACGTGAACCGCGCCAATCCTCCTCAGATCCAGGCCTACAACCCGCGCCTACACGCCCAGATAACCGGCAACATGAGCATGGGCGGCACCGCCGGCTCCTCTGTCAGCACCTCGTCCAACCCTCTCATGAATCCGACTCTGGCTGCTGCCGCCATTCCTGGGGCAATTCTGCCGCCGCCGCCACCGCTGGCCGTCAGTCCCCCAAGCAGCGAGCTGACCATGTCGGCTACCTACATTCCCAGTGGCGGCACTACGTTTGGCGTCGGCATCCCGAGTCTGACCGAGTCCGACTTTTACAGCGACATTAGCGGCCTGACACTGCCGCCGACTCCCGGCACCACTGCCGCTCCCACTCCTGTTGAACCAGTGGCCGCCCCCGTTGCAGATACTTCCTACAGCAGCATATCAGTCCCGGCGTCCCGTGGCGGGTCCAGCGCGTCTACATCGGGCTCGACAACCATCAGCCCCGATCTGATTGCCTACTGGAGCATTGAGCGAGTGCTTCTGTGGCTCCAGCAGTGCAACTTTTCCAAGGAGTGGCAGGTGACCTTTTCAACACTCAACCTCCACGGCCTGCCCTTCCTAGAGCTTGGCAGCAAACAATCCGGGCGTGGCAACTCGGGACTGATGCACCAAAAGGTGTATCCGCAGCTGTTGGCCAACTGCAAGGAGCTCGGCACGCCGTGGGATCCAAGCAGAGAACGAGAAGAAGGAAAACGAATGCGCCGGTTGATCCGCAATATCATTACGTCGAAAACGCCACTGCCAGGCCATTCCCATGTGCGCAAAGAGTCGGGGTCGTTTTACCCTGTAAATGCGGCTGAGGTCGAGTCGCCCAATGTGAGTAAAAAGAACCTTGCTAATCTTGTATATATTTGTTTTTTTTTTGTTTTTCTCTCTTTTTTTTTCGTCAGCCAGCGGCGTTTACAGTCAGTCTGGCGGTGGTGTGGTATGGTGTGGTGTGTTGTGGTGTGTGCACAAGTGCTTATGTTATGTACTTGTTGTTTCTGCACCTCTATAATCTGCTGGTTATTTGACCTCCAACAGGCTTCAGTGGCCTGTAATAAAGCTCCTGGCGCATCCAATCCACCCATCATGTCCTACACCCCCTCCATCCCTTGCATCCCCTCCTCGACCTTGAAAAGTGGTAACGCAAAATTCGGCATCGAATTTCAAATGCCAGCGTCAAATCCTCACCTCACCATACATACACTCAACCTCCTGGATGGATACTATAACATAAAAGCTCCCTTCTGACCCTTTTCCTCTTTCTTTCTTCTTTTCTCTTCTTTCTTCGTCTAGACTCCTTTGAATCCTCCTGGTCCTAGCTTTAGTAACCGCCAAGGCCAGTCTCGCTCAGCTCCCAAGAACATCGACGTTGAAAGTACTCGCCGTATTGTTAGCAATACCGATATTCCCAACATCCCCCAGATCGAGAGCCCCGGCTCGTATCCCAACTCGGCCGGTGCCGTCACTTCAGCCTCGCCGCACTCGACCCACTTTGGCCACCGCTCCCGCAAGAGCACCGACTCTGTCAGCTCCAACGCCGCAATATATGGCAGCGGAGTTCCTCCCGAGGCGGCGCGCATGAATCTTGTAGAAGCCCTTGCTGGTTCTAGACGGAATGGTCACGAACCCAACCGCCTCTCGCCCTCAGACCCCGAACCAATGTCGGCCCGCGACTCCAAGGGCCTGCGCAACTTCTTTGGCCGCAAGAAGAAACATCAGCGCGAAGATGGCGAAGAGACCGACTCGCCCACGTCGCCTGCCCTTTACAAGTCGCAGTCGCTTGGCTCGCGCTCATATGGCAGTGAGCTATCACTGGACATGTCCCGGACCCGGGCTGGCCACAACGGCCGCTATTATATCCTCATTACCAAGGACGGCTGGAACTACCGCATGTGCGATGTCACCGACTACGACAGCTCTGCTGAACTGCGTCAGATTGTGTGCCAGAATCTGGGCATTGGGTCTCCCGAATATGTCAAGATTTACATTACCGAACTGGGCAAGGCCGACCATGACGAGCCCCTCGACGATACCAAGCTTTTGGCTGCGCGACGCACACGTGCAGACAGCTATGGTTCGCTGAAGCTACTTGTGCGCTCGGAGTTCAACCCGTCCACTACATCACATGTCCATCTAGACGGTCTCTCGCCCGACGAAGAACTATATGCTGAACATAACGGCTCCCGCACCACAACCTCGACACTCGACTCGGACTCACGTGAATACAGAGAAGCTGTGGAGCGCAAGCAGCGCGAGTACCTGGCGCGCCGCCAACAGGGCAATGCCAACCGCAAACCCGAAGACGGCGTACAGATTATTGGTCGTACTGTCGACTTTGACCAGCCGCGCCTCTCGCCCTACGACGACAAAAAGACGGACCATCCGTTCGAAGACCGCAAACCGGTACCGGTGCGCAACCCACCAGCGCTGCCGAGCAACCCGTCGGCTACTTTGATCAAGGTCAATTCGCTCAAGAAGAAGCCGATGCACAACGGACGGCCGTCGTTTGGCGGCCTCGAAAACGTCCCGGAACGACCGGGCGGAAACACTAGTATGCCTCACCGCCGCGCCTTTTCTTCTACGTCGTCCAACAGCAGTTCCATGATGGGCTCGGTCATGACCGGGCTCGCTATGAATCTCAAGTCGGTGGCGAATATCAGTCCGCACAGCTCTAACGGGTCAGTAGCTTCCCCGCCTGCTTTGTCGCAGCGCAGGCCATCACAGCCCCTGGCACAGACGCAGACACAGGCACCGGCACCGGCACCGGCACCGGCACCCGAGCCGCCTAAAGCTTCCGGACCCGATCTCGACTTCGTTGGCAACGACGTCTCATTTGCCACTGCTTCGCCCACCAGTGAGGCTGCTGGCGACGACTCGGACGACGACTCGGACGACGGCTTATTTGCAGTGCCCATCGCGGCGCGCCAGAAGGCTGCGGCGGCGGCGGCAGCTGCCAAACGCAAATCGTCTGATGCCAGTGCAAAGAGGCCTAGTCTGCATGTCGACGTTGATGGACTGCCGGCGCGGGCGAGAAAGGGGTTGTCTGTCTCGTTCGGCTCGCCACCGGGCCTGGAAAGCGCCAGCGACTCGGCCAAAAACTCGGAACAGGACGAGCATGCAAACAGCCGCAGCTCAAGCTCGAGACGAACTCCGGGCACGCCGTCGTCAGATGGCACTTGGGAATCGACAGACGACAGCAAGCTGAACAGAAGAAAGTCGTTTGTGGATAAGGGCGTCTGGGCCAACCGTCCCCCGACCGACGATCTGCTGAACCACCTGGACGACTTCTTCCCCAACCTTGACCTGGATCTGCCGATTGTCGAGGAAAATGACGGCAAGAACGGCATTATCCCGTCACCGATTTCTGAGGTGGACGAGTCTGCTCCTTCGTCATCTCCAGTCCACCTTCCACCGATTCTCCCTCCTCTTCCTGCTAGTGAATCTCTGTCTTTTATCCCAGAATCCCGTGCTGCCAAGTACAACGACAATGACACGCTCGGCTCTGACGAATCGACACTCAAGGCCAACAACCACAACCGTGACTCGTACCAGTCCGTGGCACACCGCAGCATAAGTCGGGCCAGCGGCCTGGGTCGGCTCAAGTCCATCCGTCAAGTGGCTCGCGACACGCACGAAGCACAGAAGCGCTACACGACAGTCTCACAGGCGACTCCCGACAGAGCCACGACACTGGCGCGGCGCAAGAGCACAAAAATGTTCAACGCCAACATTGTGCAGATCAAGCCGCAGCGTGACAGCATCTTGTTCCCGCCGATTCCTCAGGAAACAGCGCCCAAGCGGCAGACGACGTTCCGCTGGTTTAAGGGTCAGCTGATTGGCAAGGGCTCGTATGGACGCGTGTACCTCGGTATGAATGCCACGACGGGTGAATTCTTGGCTGTCAAGGAGGTCGATGTGAATCCCAAGGCGGCGCAGGGTGACAAGAACAAGATCAAGGAGATGGTGGCGGGGCTGGACCAGGAGATTGACACGATGCAGCATCTAGACCATGTCAACATTGTGCAGTACCTGGGATGCGAGCGCAAGGAGACGAGCATCAGCATCTTCCTCGAATATATTCCCGGTGGCAGTGTCGGCTCGTGTCTTAAGAAACACGGCCGGTTTGAAGAGCCGCTAGTTAGTTCGCTAACGCGCCAGACGCTTTCCGGACTAGCATATCTGCACCGCGAGGGCATTCTACATCGTGATCTCAAGGCCGACAACATTCTGCTGGATCTTGATGGCACGTGCAAGATTTCAGATTTCGGAATCAGCAAAAAGACAGACAACATTTATGGCAATGACAAGACCAATTCCATGCAGGGCTCGGTGTTTTGGATGGCTCCCGAAGTGATTAACCCGCCCGAGGGCAAGGGGTACAGTGCCAAGGTGGACATTTGGTCGCTGGGCTGTGTGGTGCTGGAGATGTTTGTGGGCAAGCGGCCGTGGGGCAACGAGGAAGCGGTGGGTGCAATCTACAAGTTGGCAAACGGCGAGCGGCCGCCGATTCCCGAGGACTTGAACCCGAGTCCAGTGGCACTGGCGTTCATGTTGGATTGTTTCCAAGTGTGAGTTTCCTTTTTTTTTTTCGTCTTTATCTCTTCAACTGAAATCAACATTACTAACCAGATCAAAGTAACCCCTACGATCGACCAACTGCCGAAAAGTTGCTAGCGGAGCATCCCTTTTGCGAAGCTGACCCCGACTTTCAGTTTGACAATACTGAGTTGTACGCCAAGATCAACCCGGGCAAAGTGTAAACTCAAACTCGTCACAGGACGAGGCATCTGTTTCTTCATCTCACTCTATTCACCTTTTCACAGACGGAAAACACATATCCTCACATTTGCTCTTCATTTTCCGCTATACTTTGGTCATTTTTCCTTTTTCCTTTGTACTAGATCAGATCTGTGGACTGGGCCTGAATTATATACGTATATATACATTTGTATCAAGATTTTGATTTTGTTAGCCCTGTCTCATGACTTGACGTGTATTGAAATAAGGGTAGGTTAGGGTTTTGACTTGATCACGGGTTGAAGAGGTCCCCTGGAAAAAGCCTGAGACTGCCAATTTCTCGATTCTATTGTTCATGATCTTATCCACAGCAAAACGAGGAATTGATGTATTTATTGGTGGGAAAACAAAATGCAAGCCTTGAGGAAAAATACAATAAAATAAAAGTCTTACTCGATAAAGCAGGTGGCAGTCTTTGCATTGAGGGTAGGGTAGGGAATCGGAGAAAGCCAAGCCTGCATAGTTGTTATACATACAGTTACTTGACAGAGGTCCCGCAAAAAAAGTCAGCCTTTCTGAATTTTAGCCTCACTTGAATTCTTCC
>CM069897.1:3289230-3318391 GCA_036034705.1 Thielaviopsis punctulata
TAGGGAGGTGTTCTTTTAGAATTTCCAAGTAGACTGGGGCTATAATACCCTTCTGTCTTGCCTCTGGATCTGGAAAACAAGGCACAATGTTTGTCCTGGAATTATAAGAGATAGCCCCCCAAAACATTTGACTTTGAATATTCTTCATGATTCTAGGTTGAATGAGCTTTGGATCAAGCCTACTCCGGTCTGATTTGAGTTAGTGGTTGTGTTGTAAAAACAGATAAAGAAGCTGGTAAAGTGTTGGTATGTGACTTATCAGATTTGACCCAAGTCCACACTTGTTTTGCATTCACAGATCTATCCACAGAGGATTCATCTGAAAATACCACATTTTGCCAGTAGCTAGCAGGCTGATCAATAAATGATTTGGCCCAAGCTAGTCTCTTTGCAACAAGAGTTGGGTAAAGGAGAGGCCGTTGAAGTGCCTTCTTGTGTTGAATATTTTGTTTTTTTAGGTACAGGCCGAGAGTTTCCGTTGTAACAGATAGAGAGCAGTCCTGCACAAGATCTTTCAGGCTGATAAAGGGATTCTTTGTAATAGCCCGAAAACCTCTTCTTAGGTCTCTGTCTGTAAGGGAAGGTGGCCTACCAGGCCTATATCTGTCGGCACCTTCATTGGAGTAGTTGTAGTTGTCAAAGATGCCTCCTTGCGCGTCGTGCTGAGATAGATTCTAGCTTGCCGATCTTAGGGCATGAGAAACCCTGCGACCTAGGAGCTAAAATTCTATTTCTTTGTGTAACTGATGATTGCTTCCTGAAAATTTCAAACGCAAAATGAAGAAGTTGTGATTGATTGAAGTTGGTGAAGGGGGAGGTGTGTAAGAAGGAGAAAAAGTTTGTGATTTGAACGAAATAGCTTCGCATAATAATAATCATCTCCATTTCTTTCACAAAGACATCAAGAACTTGCCATCAACATTATGGCATCCCAAGAAAAAAGAAAAGAGAGAGCTGAGTTGGAAGCTTGAAAGGAGAGGAAAACCCTTCGCTTCTGCCCTTGGTATTTCTTGAACTACAGTCAGTTTTACCCTCCGCTTAATCCGCAAAAAAGAAACCAGAAGCAAATTCTTTCTAATAGAGCTCACCGCCGCCTCATTCGATACGCAAAAACGTACAGAGCGGCGGCTCGTGGGGACCTTGCGACTGGTGAGCTCTATTAGACAGAATAGGAGCTACTCCGGCTCTTTATAACGTGTGGGAGATCCCATTTGTTTCTTTGCGGATTAAACGGAGGGTAAAGTTGACTGTAGACTAGGATGCATATACCAGTGAGAGAAGCGATGCACCAGACTCACTTTGCAAGCTTCCAAATAAGCACTCTTTTTCCTGGAGACAGCTTTTTGGATATCGTAATGATGATGGTAAGTTCTTGATGTCTTTGTGAAAGAAGTGAAGACAGGAAAAACTGTTGAAGATGATGGGTTGAATGATGAAGCCCCGCGTCTTACATTGCGCGTGATTTCGGATGACCCTATGGTATATGTATACGTATGTACATAGTACATACACGTGCTTACAGAGTACATACTCCGTATGTATGTACTACACAAAAATACATACCGCTCACATGTAGCACAGAAACAAACCCCAAAATGGTGTTAGCTGACCTGTTAATTTTCTCTCAGCTTCCAGGGTTTGGCTTAAGCACCCAAGCAGCCTTGTCAAACCCTTGCATCCGGGAAGCTTTCATAATAAATAGCTTACTTTTTACTTTTTCTTAGTGCTTCCATGCCCTACCATTTTTCTCTCGTTGCTCCTTCACCGCTCTCAAGCCCCTGTAGGAAAAACGCGGCAGAAAAAAAAAATAGCACTCGCGCACTATTCGCACTGTATTGCCCCACGTTCAACCCAAGACCCAAGGCTCCCACTACCCAATGAGCAACTTGCTTCCAGGTTTGGTGTATACATACAGAAGAAAGTTAAACCCCCCTAACGAGACGGACCACGCAAAGATACACAAGTTTGTCTAGCACTAGGAGTTAGCCATTTGCTCTTGACGGCCACCTCTTTTTCAACCATCACCAAATTCCTCAGCCGCGCGCCCATAGCAGTGACTTGCTTTCTCTGCTTTTCTCTTTTGCTTTCTTGTTTCGTTGTATTATTCTAATTCACATCTGATACCATGTCTGCTGCGCAGCTTCTGAACCCCAAGGCTGAGTCCCGGGTACGTCTATTTCCTTGCGATTTCACCAGCTTCGCAGTTTATGTCCAGCCTTGGAGATTTTTTTTTTTCCCCTTGCTGCTCGTACACAAGAACAATTGCTAACTATAGTGTATAGAGGCGGGGTGAAGCCCTCCAGGTCAACATCAACGCTGGTGAGGGCCTGCAGAATGTCCTGAAGACCAACCTGGGCCCTATGGGTACCATCAAGATGTATGTTACTTTGCCAACTTTTACTCCAGGACTGAGCCTTTACTAACCGTTTTTAAAAGGCTTGTTGACGGAGCCGGACAGGTAAGCAATGCCACCGTGTTGATATTAAACTAACAATCGCCGACCGACTCCCCCCTTTTTTGTTTCGACAACCTACCCATTTCGAGATCGCAAATCACTAATACCGTGTCATAATTCAGATCAAGTTGACCAAGGATGGCAACGTTCTGCTCCGTGAGATGCAGATCAAGAACCCTACCGCTGTCATGATTGCCCGTGCTGCTACCGCTCAGGATGATATCTGCGGTGACGGTACCACCTCGGTGGTTCTGCTGGTTGGTGAGCTGTTGAAGCAGGCCGAGCGCTACATCTCTGAGGGTCTGCACCCCCGTATCCTAACGGACGGTTTTGAGATTGCTAAGGCTGAGGCTCTCAAGGTACGCGACTTTTTACAATATGCCCCGCGGTAGACGAATAAGAGACTAACATGTGATTGTGTTCCTGGGTATAGTTCCTTGACGAATTCAAGCTGCCCCGCGAGCCTTCGCGTGAGCTACTGCTCAACGTCGCCCGCACATCGCTGGCTACCAAGCTCAACTCGACTCTTGCCTCTGCCCTGACTACCGATATCGTCGACGCCGTTTTGGCCATCTACCAGGCCCCTGCCAAGCCCGACCTGCACATGATTGAGATCATGAAGATGCAGCACCGGACGGCTGCTGATACCAAGCTGATTCGTGGTCTGGCTCTGGATCACGGTGCCCGCCACCCCGATATGCCCAAGCATCTCGAGAACGCTTACATTCTCACCCTGAATGTGTCTCTGGAGTACGAGAAGACTGAGATCAACTCGAGCTTTTTCTACTCGAGCGCCGAGCAGCGCGACAAGCTGGTTGAGAGTGAGCGTCGCTTCGTTGACGCCAAACTGAAGCGTATTGTTGAGCTGAAAAAGGAGGTTTGCGGCAACGACCCCAAGAAAAGCTTTGTCGTCATCAACCAGAAGGGTATTGACCCCCTGTCGCTGGATGTGCTGGCCAAGAATGGCATTTTGGCGCTGCGCAGAGCCAAGCGGAGAAACATGGAAAGATTACAGCTGGTTTGCGGCGGTACGGCTCAAAACAGCGTGGACGACCTGTCTCCTGAGGTTCTGGGCTGGGCCGGTCTGGTTTACGAGCAAACCCTGGGCGAGGAGAAGTTTACGTTTGTTGAGGAGGTTAAGGACCCCAAGTCGGTGACGCTGATGATCAAGGGCCCCAACGCGCACACCATTACTCAGATTACCGACGCTGTCCGCGATGGCCTGCGCAGTGTGTACAACGTTATTGTTGACGGCTCCGTTGTTCCTGGTGCTGGTGCTTTCCAGGTTGCCTGCGCTGCTCACCTGAAGAGCGACGCGTTCTACAAGAAGGTCAAGGGTCGCGCAAAGTGGGGTGTCGCCGCCTTTGCTGATGCTCTCCTGATTATCCCTAAGACTCTGGCTGCCAACGCTGGCCATGATATCCAGGACTCTTGTAAGTTTTACTAAGCCCCTTTACCACCCAGACTATGTTACTGACTATTTTCCAGTGGCTCAACTTCAGGATGAGAACGCCGAGGGCAATGTTGTTGGTCTGGACCTGTCAACCGGTGACCCGATGGACCCTACTCTGGAGGGCGTGTACGATTCTTTCCGGGTGCTGCGCAACAGCGTTGCCTCATCGTCGAGCATTGCCTCGAATCTGTTGCTGTGTGACGAGATGCTCAAGGCTCGGCAGATGGGCAGACAAGGCGGTCCCGGCCCTGGCATGGATGGCCCGGAGCAGTAAAGACATACCGAACTGATGGATTAATGGAACGCAAGGATCCACTGCATTCAATATGGGGGTTTTCTGATGTTTTTCTTCTTCTTCCGTTGGGCGTATTTGCCCGCGCTTCTTTTTCATTTATATTATTGGAAATTTGTAGACTAAAATGACACGACAACACTGGCTGGGTTACATGAGCGCGGACTAAGGCTGATTGTGGTCGGGTATTGCAACTAATTCATAGATATCACATTTGAGCGTTTTGGATATTTGGCGCTATGAGGGTTGTGCAGTAGTGAGTACATACATAGTACATACATATATAGTGAGACGCAGTACTACATACATACGTAGTGAGAGTTGAGGCCATCGCAGGCTCCTGTTAGCCGCAAATGAAACTCACTGATAAGATAAGCCCCGCGCTACCTCGAAAATTTCAAGCGCCCCTCCAAAAAAATAGAAAAATAGAAAAAATACATTAGAAAAAAAAAACTTAGAAAAGGCTGTGGAAAGAGATTAAAGACAGCCAAAAACACACCAGACTGACAACCAGCAAAATGGGCGGCTACGACAGCGAATCTGATATTGACCAGGACTTTACCGAGACCGATGTTCTCCTGGGCTACGCCCAAAAAGAAGCCGGAGCTGATACCATTACACACCTAGGCGGTATACCTGTAAGTTCTTTTTTGCTCTGTTGCCCTGCACCGCTAAAATATCCAAGGGTTAAACTTGCTAACCCTGACACTTCTAGGAATGGATCGATGCTGCACAACCCCCCTCGGCGGCCCTCGCCCGCTGCAAGGTTTGCAAGGACATGATGGTCCTGCTGCTCCAGCTCGACGCACACCTGCCCGACCGCTTTGCCGGCCACGACCGCCGCTTGTTTATCTTTGTATGCCGGCGCACGCAGTGCCGGCGCAAGCCGGGCAGCATCCGCGCGCTGCGCAGCGTGCGCGTGGCCAAGGACGCGCCACCCGTCGTCGATGCACTGGCCAAGCCCGACGACAAGAAGCCCGTCGAAACGAACAAGGTCGTCACCAGCACGGGCCTCGGCGAGTCGCTGTTTGGCGCCAAGGGTCTGGGCGGCGGCGCAGCGGCGGGCAATCCGTTTGGGGCAAACCCGTTTGCGAAGCCAGGTGCGGGTGCGGCGCCGGTGAACCCCTTTGCCAAGAAGCAGGAGGAAACGGCGCAAAAGGGCCCTGCACCAGTTGATCAGGACAAGATCAAGAAGGCGGCAGAGGCACTGCCGGCAACATTTGCTGAGAAACTCGCGCTGAACAATCCCGTGGCAGAGAAGCCGCGTGCGGCTCCCACGCCGGCAGAGCCGTGGCCGACGACGCTGCCCAAGGCGTACCCGACTCTGTACATGGACGCCGAGTACGAGACGCTGGACCCGACACCGGAGATGAAGCTGCCGGCGCATGCCAAGATTGAGAAGATGGAGATTGAAGAGGCTGGGCCCAGTAGCGGATCGGGCAGCAAGGAGGACCAGAGCGCGTTCGAGTCGGTCATGGATGCGACGTTCCAGCGGTTTGCCGACCGCATGGCGCAGAACCCGGAGCAGGTGATCCGGTATGAGTTTGCGGGCACGCCGCTGCTGTATTCGGCGGATGATGCAGTGGGCAAGCTGTTTGCGAGCGGCGAGGACGGCGAGGAAAAAGGCCGGGGAATGCCGCGGTGTGACGAGTGCGGGGCGCCGCGGACGTTTGAGGTGCAGATTACGCCGTACGCGATTACAGAGTTGGAGGCGGATGAAATGAGCCTGGATGGAATGGATTGGGGTACAATTATCGTGGGAGTGTGCACCAAGGACTGCCAGGCGTATGGAGTGGAGGCAGAGAAGGTGGGATATGTTGAGGAGTGGGCGGGTGTGCAGTGGGAGCAGCTGGACGAGGGAAAATAGAAGGCAGGAAAGATTCCTGTGATGCCAATACGATTGTGTTATGATGATTAAAAATAAAGATGTCGTGATGAATGAAAGCCCATACCAAGACACTTTGCACAAATACAAACTCATATCGTCACATGTACATAAATCATATGTAGGCTGTAGATCATTTTTTACAAATGTTTTTGTTCTCTTTTTGTTGATTATTCTCTTTTTGATCACATTAAAACAAAACAAAACAAAAAAAGCGCCAATATTGACTCCCGTCACAAAGAAAAGAAATGCCGTATGTTGTTCTTTTGGCTTGTTTAGATTCCACCCGCCATGCTCCGCACCCCAGCTTACGCCAGCATCGAGTCCTTCCACGAACGCTGCATAACCTTGGCAAACATTTCGACATTGACGTCCTCGCGGATGTCAGACTTCTTGGCCTCATTCTCGGTGTTGCGGGGAACCTTGACAACGGAGCCCTCGACAGTGAAGCCAAACTCAGTGATGAAAGCCGTGGCCTTATCGCCGTCCAGACCCAGCCAGGCCTCGAGCTGCGACAGGTCAACCTCACGGAAGGCCTGCGAAACCAGGGTAAGGATGCGCTCGCGGATCAGAGTTTCGAAGCCCGAGATGTCGGCAATCAGGTCGGTGCACAGGTCGTCACCATCCAAGGTAGCCCAGAAGCGGGTGTACTGGGCGCTCTCCAGCTGGGTGTTGAGGTCGCGCAGCTTGGTCAGAGCCTCGTGCAGCTCGCCGCTGGCAGCAGCGCCGGGGTTGATCAGGTGCACGGCGAGGGCGAACTGAGCAGAGGGGAACTGAGTCATGGCCTTGACGAGGATGTTGGTAATGACCTCATCCTTGGCACGGTCGGGGTTGAGCTGGTACCTAAAAGCATGCCACAAATTGGCGGCCGCGCGCCAGAGTAAGTTAGCAAGGAAAGAGTCTTGCAAGGGACAGAGGAAGCACAACAACGAGAAAGAAAGGTGGCAGATCAGATAGAGATAACTGTGACTTCAAATGCGCGAAAGCATGACGGCTTAGGCACGGGTCAGGTAATAGGAAACGTGGTTGACATATTAATCATCACATTGACACCAAAGTATAAACACCAGTACAGTACAACAATAAACAGAGCAATAAGTGAGAAAACCAGAGGGCGACTTACAGCTTCAGCAGTGTCCGGTTGGCATTGCAGTCAGCAAACTTCTGCTCGCATTGCTCCAAGAGGTAGTTCTCAAGATGGACAACAGCCTCGGGGTTGTACCGCTCCAGGCCGTTAATAATGGTGGCGATGGCCTCAGGCCGGTCCACAGGATCCTCGCCGTTCATGATGGGCAGAAAATAAATGTGTGGTGAAAGTGGAGGAGGGAAAAGAAGAAAGAGAGAGAAGGACAGATGTAGGGACAGGGGACGCCACAAGCAAACAAAGAAGAAGAAAAAATTAAGCGGCTGTTATCGTTGGATGTGGAGCTGCGATAAAGGGTCGTCCGTGTAGTTCGGCAACTGTCCAGAGGGGTGTAGGTTGAATTTTGTATTGGTGTTGCGATTTTTCAGGGCCTTATGACTGCTAAGTTTCTTTCAGCCTCTCTCTTAAACCTCAATACAGGCTGTTTTTCATTTCAATGCACCTTTTTTTTGTCGTCTCAACTCTGGACCCGCATATTGAACTTTTTTCGCCAGGCGGGCCATTAGTGGGGTTTTGTGTGCAAAAGCTGCTCAAAAGGGTTTAAATCTTATCGATAAGCCTGTCACGTGCCACCGCGTCAAGCTCCCGTTTCCAAGACACGGCCAAGGCGGGCTTATATTCTCTCATGCCACGATTTTGCTTACTTGTTGAGTAACATATAAACACTGAAATTATCCTCTTTCTTTTGTTGAGCAATGTCCAATCCGTCTAAGAAGCGCAAACTCAACGCTGGCTCTGAGTCAAAAGCGCCGTCTCGTGGCCTCGAGTACTTTTTTGCAAAGCAGCAAAAGCCCAAGAAAGAGAACTCCGATGATGTCATAAGCAAACCTTTGAATTCAACAGCCAATGATGCCCCGCTCACAGATGAAGAGCTTGCGCGAAAGCTACAAGCTGAATTTGACCGTGAGGCGAACTTAACATCGCGGTCTAGCTCCTTTGCTCCTCCCAATATCCCAGCTGAAAGTCTGCTTGTGCCAGTTGCTCAACCAGATGCCACTGATCCAACACCTTCTGATATTGTGGCTCCAAAACCAGCGCCTCTTGAGCTAGAAACTCCTAAGCCAGCGCCTAATAAAACACTGGCACTACAGTCTGCTACCAACGCAGATGACAAGCCGTGCGAATCGCTTCCACTAGATGAAAGTCCTCTATCATTTGACTCTCAAGCACATCTCCATAATCTCAGTGAACAATGGAAATCTCAAAAGGATGGTTGTTCCTACTCGCTGCTTGTTCGCTGTTTTGTCCTAATTAATGGTACCACAAGCAGAATCAGAATTGTTGATACACTTGTCAACTGCTTGAGAATCATCATAGAAGGGGACCCATCTAGCCTTTTACCTGCTGTACGACTTTTGTTACACATCTGTTTTTTCTGTACTAATGCAATTGCAGGTATGGCTTGCAACCAACGCTATAGCACCACCGTATGAGTCCATGGAACTCGGGCTTGGTGGCTCCGCTATAAGCAAAGCTTTGCGGACGGCTTGTGGCTTGGATGCTCGGGCGCTCAAGTCTCTTTATGACAAGCACGGAGATGCTGGCGATGTAGCATTTGAGGCAAAGAAGAAACAAAGTTTTACTTTACGAAAACCACAACCATTAACTATCAAGGGCGTTTATGCTTCTCTGGTCAAAATAGCTACGACCAAGGGCCAAGGAAGTGCTCAGGTTAAGCAGTCTATTGTGGACAAGATGCTTCAGAACGCTCGAGGCGGAGAAGAGAGTCGGTACATTGTCAGAACACTGAGCCAACACGTGAGTTATCAGCGTCACCTGTAGCTGTAGTTGCTAACGTTTTCCAGCTCCGAATCGGCGCTGTCAAAACGACCATGTTGATTGCTTTATCACGAGCTTTTTTACTTTCAAAGCCACCAGGTGCAGAGTACACTGTCAAGAATAGAGAGTACCTTGCGTCTCTTAAGAAAGAATACTTGGCTGAAATATGGTCATCAGCCGAACAGTTGATAAAAAGCTGCTTTGCCCGCAGACCCAACTATGCCGACATTATTCCCCATCTTCTCGAAATTGGAGTCACCGATGAACTTGCTCTTCGATGCTGTTTGACTCTCCACACGCCACTACGACCTATGCTTGGAAGCATTACCCGCGATCTGTCCGAAATGCTCACAAAGCTACAGAATCATCAGCTCACCTGCGAATTCAAGTATGACGGACAGCGGGCGCAGGTTCACTGTGACGCTAGTGGTAAAGTGACCATTTTTTCTCGCCACTTGGAACTTATGACGGACAAGTACCCCGACTTGGTTGCGCTGATTCCCCAAATTAGGGGAGAGGGTGTGAGCAGCTTCATTATGGAGGGCGAGGTGGTTGCCGTTGACTCTCTTACTGGCGAACTCAGGAACTTTCAGGCACTTTCAAACCGCGCGCGCAAAGACGTGGAGATCGGTAGCGTCACAGTCCAGGTATGCCTCTTCGCTTTCGATTTGATGTTTCTCAACGGCGAGTCTCTCTTGAGTCGGGATTTTCGAGAGCGACGAGAGCTGCTGCGGTCTTTGTTTGTACAAGTTCCTCAGAGATTCACGTGGGTCAAGAACATTGATGCAACCTCAAGCGACTCAGAGAGCGTACTTGACTTTTTCAAGTCTGCTATTGAGAGTAAATGCGAGGGCATCATGGTCAAGATCTTGGACACTGTTTCTCCGATAGAAGATGCAAGTTCTTCGGCGATGGAAGAGGGCAAGACAAAAGATGACGAAAAGACTCCAAAGCCTAGAGGGAGAAGGAAACCATTGTTGGCGACATATGAACCAGATAGACGCCTCGAGTCATGGCTAAAGGTGAAAAAGGACTACAGCTCAAGCTTCGATACTCTTGACCTGATTCCTGTAGCAGCCTGGCATGGGTCGGGAAGGAAAGCCAAATGGTGGTCTCCAATTCTGATGGCTGTGCGAAACGAAGAGACTGGGTCATTGGAGGCGGTGTGCAAATGCATGTCTGGCTTCTCGGATGTATTTTACAAGGAAAACAGAGCTGTGTACAATGACGGCGAGGACGGAAGTGAACCGCAAAATACCCGGACTACACAGCCGGCTTTTGTTGAGTATTTAGGGCCTCGGCCTGACGTCTGGTTCGAGCCGCACGAAGTTTGGGAGATGGGCTTTGCTGATATTACTTTGAGCCCAACTTACTCAGCAGCTATTGGCCTAGTTAGTGATGAGCGAGGCTTGAGCCTTAGATTTCCCAGGTTCATCAAAAAGAGAGAAGACAAGAGCATGGAAGAGGCGAGTACCAATAGCTTTCTGGCCAGCTTGTTCCACAAACAGGAAGCCACAGTGCCGAGGCCACTGATTGAAGAAGATGAAGAAGAAGAGGGAGACTAAAACAATTGCCATCTGAATGCTGTTTAGAGTTAAATAAAACAAAGATCTACAACGCCATACACCTTTTCGTTTAGCTTTACCGAGGCGCATTCATCTTCTGAGCTACAAGACTGAACACAACGACCGATCCCATAAAGAGCACAGCATTGTAGAACTAGAGAGTCAGTTCAAACTGCACTTTACAAACTGGATTACGTGAACATACCGTCCTGCGCGAAATGGTGCGCTCCTCGTCTTCGCTTCTTGCCTCAATAAAGAGACGTCTGAGATTGGGAAAGCTGGGCTACGATATGTTAGAGCATGTGATAATGAGCTACAGAAATCTTGAGACTCACCATTTTTTTACATGCGTGCAATGAAGATCTTGAGTCTTTCCGGGAATTCTCATCTTGTTAATTGCTGAATTGGGCGATTGGATGTAGGGGCAACCAAGGCAAGATGAGTCTCACGTGACACATAGCTTAGGCAGACCCTAACCCAGGCGTCTCAGGCTACAAGCTCACCAGCCGTTAGCGTTCGGCGGGTCCTGGAATAAGGAATAAGCCAAGCTTGCTTCAATTGATTTGGCGTCTGCTTTGCTTCCATTCCAATTCAGCTAAGTTGGTTGCATCAATCCAATCAAGCACATCTAACTACCGCCCCTTGGCTTTAGCTTTCTTCACATATTGTTCCACCCTCTATTACTCACTTCGTCAATCCACAGAGCGGGATACTCTGATTTTAAGTTGATACTGGATTGATTTGTCTGTGTTGGTGTCTCTACCGACTTGATTGACCCTCTTTGATCATTGTTTGTCCTTATAGTCCGTCGTGATCCTTGAGGCACATTTAACCCGCCTCATCGCCATCACACTCACGTTATCCGAGCCGGCTCCGACTTTTAGTCCTACATACAATTACGATTGCGATTGCGATCCCGAGTCCTTGATACCCACTGCCCGCCAAGTATCCGCCCCGTTGCCGTCGCAATCATGGCGGTCAACCGCATTCAAAAGGCCTTTGCCCCGCCGCGCAAGGGTGAAACATTTGAGCTGCGGTCCGGTCTGGTCTCGCAGTATGCCTGGGAGCGCAAAGAGTCTATTCAAAAGACCATTATGGCCATGACTCTGGGCAAGGACGTGTCGGCGCTGTTCCCTGATGTGCTCAAGAACATTGCCACAGGCGATCTGGATCAGAAGAAGCTGGTCTACCTGTATCTCATGTACGCTGCTTTTGCCACGGCCATCTACTTGCTGTATTTAGTTACTAACTCTGCAATAGGAACTACGCCAAGTCCCACCCCGATCTCTGCATTCTTGCCGTTAACACCTTTGTTCAAGACTCCGAAGACCCTAATCCTCTAATCCGAGCTCTTGCCATACGAACCATGGGCTGTATCCGCGTTGATAAAATGGTGGACTACATGGAAGAACCACTGCGCAAAACGCTGCGGGATGAATCTCCATATGTGCGCAAGACGGCTGCTATTTGCGTAGCTAAGCTGTTTGACCTGAACCCCAGCATGTGCATTGAGAACGGCTTTCTGGATATGCTCAAGGACCTGATCAGTGACCCTAACCCCATGGTGGTGGCCAACTCGGTGCAGGCGCTGTCTGAGATTGCCGAAACGGCTCCCGAAACTAGAGCCCTAGTGGTGACGTCGCAAATGCTCAAGAAGCTGCTGCTTGCGCTCAACGAGTGTACTGAGTGGGGCCGTGTGACGATTCTGACAACGCTGGCTGACTACCCGCCTGCAGATGTCAAAGAGTCGGAGCACATTTGCGAGCGCGTGGCGCCGCAGTTTCAGCATGTCAACCCGTCGGTGGTTCTGGCAGCTGTCAAGGCCGTGTTTATCCACATGCGCATCATCAGCCCGGAGCTCGTGAAGCAGTATCTTAAGAAGATGGCACCCCCCCTGGGTATGTTGTGTTTTAATTCGCAGGCACGGTTTTGGTTCTAACTACTAGTAACAGTTACTCTTGTTGCCTCGGCTCCGGAAGTCCAGTATGTTGCGCTGCGAAACATTGACCTGCTCCTACAGGCCAAGCCAGATATCCTCAGCAAGGAAATGCGCGTCTTCTTCTGCAAGTACAACGACCCGCCGTATGTCAAGTTGCAAAAGCTCGAGATCATGGTACGGATAGCCAACGAGAAGAACTTTGACCAGCTTCTGGCCGAGCTCAAAGAGTACGCCCTCGAAGTCGACATGGACTTTGTCAAGCGCGCTATCAAGGCCATTGGCCAGGTTGCTATCAAGCTGGAGGCTGCCAGTGAAAAGTGCGTGGATGCGCTGATGGATCTGATTGCGACCAAGGTGAACTATGTGGTTCAAGAAGTGGTGGTGGTTATCAAGGACATCCTGCGCAAATACCCCGGCTACGAAGGCGTGATACCCACGCTGTGCACCTACATTGACGAGCTGGATGAACACAGTGCGCGTGGAGCTTTGATCTGGATTGTCGGCGAATATGCGGAAAAGATTAGCAACGCCGACGAGATTCTGTCGTCGTTTGCTGATAGCTTCCTTGAGGAGTTTACGCAGACGCAGCTGCAGATTCTGACGGCGGTTGTCAAGCTGTTTCTCAAGAAACCGGGAAACAACCAGGTGCTGGTACAAAAGGTGCTACAGGCGGCAACCAACGAAAACGACAACCCGGATATCCGCGACCGCGCCTACATTTACTGGCGTTTGCTGTCGGGTGATCTAGAGGTTGCCAAGGTACGTTTATAGATATCTTGCTGAAGGTGGGGAAAGCAGGTGTTAACACAATCCTAGAACATTATTCTGTCGCAAAAACCTGCCATTACCACCACCATGACGACTCTCCCGCCGTCGCTTCTCGAACAGCTGCTCGGGGAGCTTTCCACACTCGCCTCAGTGTACCACAAGCCCCCGGAGGCATTTGTTGGTAAGGGCCGCTTCGGTGCCGACGAGATTCAGCGCGCCGCCATCCAGGAACAGCGGCAGAACGCGGCCGAGAACCCGATTGCTGCAGCTGCAGCCGTTGCCGCTGCAGCCAACGGCGGCGCGGCTCCGCAGAGCAATATTGAGAACTTGCTGGACATTGACTTTGACGGCGCAGCCCCGGCGTCCCATGAAGTCGGCACGCCCGGCCGCGTGGCCAGTCCATCGACCGGTGCGCCATCTAGCAGCATCAATGACATGATGGGTCTGTTTGATGCTCCGGTGCCGGCGCAGGGTCAGGCTGCGGGCGGGGCGATGGGGGATATGATGAGCGGGTTTGCAGATCTGAACTTTGGTGGGCCTGCGGCGTCGAGCCAGCCGCTACCGGCGGCAATGCAGTTGCAGCAACAGCAGCACAGTCAGAGTTCAGGAGTACCTGCTCCGGCTGCATCGAGTGGAAGCAATGATCTGTTGGATCTGCTATAGATGGTGGTATAGTGGAGCGGAGCGGAGTGGAGTGGAGTGTAGGAGATGAATGTAGAAGAGGTGTTAATGCGTATTGTGATGATGTCATGTTTCACCTTTGTTGGTTGTTGAATGAAGTGTTATTTTTATCACTAAAGACGACTAAATCTGTCGATTGTATTGTGAGGGGGTATCCTTTTTCTTGCAACTGTTCTCCCTTTTTGCATGCAAGTCTATATTATATCATAAGAAAACGAAAACAAAATCACAACTGAATAGAAGAAAAATCACGCTGTTGTTCCCTCCACTCGTCCGTCGAGCGTCCCGGCCATTGGCGGTGCCACGCCCGTGTCCCGCTGATACTCTTCGGGGGTTTGGCACTTTGCTGTCCAGGCATGGATGCTAGCGATTTCGGCCTTGAGCGCGGCGTTCACGAGGCGGTGGCGCTTGAGCGAGTTGAGGCCGGCAAAGCTGGAGGAGACGATGAGGGCGGTAAAGGATTGACCGCAGCCGCCTGGGGAAAGTTAGTTTGTTGTTGGAGGAAGGGAAGAAGAAGAGGAAGAGAAAAGTACCGGAGATGTCGGTGACTTCGACGTAGACAGCAGAGACGCGCTCGATGAGAGCGGCTTTGAGTGAGGATTCTGTTATTTGCTCGGCCATTGTTATATATTTGTCGTTTATGCAGATCAGTTGAAATGAGGTTGAAGTTGAAATTGTTAGAGGGAGTAAACGAAGCTGATGACTTTTTGCAAGGATGAGTGACGTCTTCGTTTGTTTTGCCCCTCCCGTTTGGGGGTATTTACTTGTACATACAACTTTGAAGAAAGATCCCACTGATTGATAAGATAACGGATAAGGACTGTTATCAGTGCCTAAGCAAGACTGTGCTAAGCTTTGTTTGATTCTGCTGTCATTGGAATTTGTCTTTCCACCTTGGGGATATTTCTTTTGACCTTGTATTGCCTTCTGAGCATAACTGCTATGAGTTGTAAACACGCAGTTTCTTCTCACTTCAACAGGTACTTTGCCTCTTCGCTCTCTCATACTGTTTCTAGCCTTGCTCGCACACAAGCTGTGTCTCAAAGACTACCCCGCCAGATACTACCTGCTTTTATCTTCAGCCACCAGCACCGTTTCTGTTCGTCATCTTCTGCTTTAGCTTCAATGAGTTGGAACAACGGCCATGTTGGCGTCACGTCGCCGGACTTTACGCAGCTTGTTGTGCGCGGCATGCGTACCATGTTCCCCGAGAAGCTCGCTGATACAGCATGGGACAATGTTGGGTTGCTGCTCGACAACACCAAGCTGAAGACAGGCGAGGGTGAATCCGGAAAGCAGGTTGTGCTGGTCACAAATGACTTGACGTACCCTGTGGCTGAGGAAGCGATCAAAGTTGGCGCCAGCGTTGTTATCAGTTATCGTATGTCCCGTCCCCGTGTTTATTCTTACTGAATTCTCTCTCTGTAATGCTAACTAGCCCTTTTGCCTCTCTACAGACCCCATTATCTTCCGCGGCCTCAAGTCCATCACCACCGCAGACCCCCAGCAAGCCACTCTCCTCCTCCTCGCCAAACACAACATTGCTGTGTACTCCCCGCACACCGCCCTTGACGCCGCTCAGAACGGCATCAACACCTGGCTGTTGCAAGCCGCCACGGGCCCTCTCACCGCCTCGGCAATTTCCCCGCTCAAGCCCATCTCGCCGCTGCCCGCCGGCATTTCCTACGGCGGCTACGGCGCCGGTACTACTTTGCCGCGTCCTGCGCGCGCTGCTGACTTAATTGTCGCGCTGGGCAAGAGCATTGGCCAGCGCTACGTCAACGTCGTGGCGCCCACGGGCTGCGACTTAAAGGCGGCGACGGTGACGAGCGTGGCGGTGTGTGCGGGGTCCGGGGGCGACTTGCTGCGCGGGTCGGCGGCGGAGTTGTGGATCACGGGCGAAATGAGTCATCATGAGGCGCTGGCGGCGATGCAGGCAGGGCGCATCGTGGTTACGGCGTTCCACAGTAACACGGAGAGAACTTTTTTGAGAGAGGGCCTGACGCCCATGCTACAGGAGTGGCTGCATGGGAACGGGGCGGCGGGTGCCAAGGTGGTTTTCAGTGGTGTTGATAGTGACCCGTACAAAGTGCTGGATCTCAAGGACGTGGAGCAGTGGGTGTAGTAGAGCCAATAAAGAATGCAAAAGAAAGAAAAGAAAAGAAATAGAAATTCATTACGTGATGCAACATGCTGTTGCAGGGTATCGTGCTGTTTAACCAAGACCAATGCCAATGCCTTTTCCTCTCCAATCTAGCTGCTCTCTTCCCCTTCTTCTGCTTCCTTGTCCGCCTCTGCCACAATCCCATCTCCTTCTTCCAACAGCCTGCCAACCTCTTCGCCGCCGACGCCCTTTTCCTTCCACGCTACCAATAACTTGCGCGGCAGCTCCCACTCCTTCTCCGCGTCCTCCCAGCGCTTCTGTGCCGCTAGAAAGCGCAGCCGGGCCGGCACGGCGAGTACATCAGAAGCAACCTGGCGGGCACGCTGGGCGGCGAGGAGAGCGGGTGTTTGTTCGGGCGTGGCAGTGCGTAAAGATTCGCAGATCGCGGTGGCTTGTTCTTGGATGTGGGCCATGCGCGGGTCGAGCTGTGCGGCGAGTGGGTTGAGGGGGTCCATGTTTGTGCGCATCTAGGCGGGAGTTAGCAGGACAATTAAGACATGGAGGGAAAGGAGAAAGAAAGAATAAAGTACCTTGCGGATCGTCTCGGTCGCTGTAATCAGCTTGTTATAGTTGTCGTAAACCAGTGCCTTCTTCTCAGCGTCCAGGGCCCGTATTTCTGCCAACACGCGCGTATACACGTGTAACAAGTCCTCCAGCCCATTTTCCGCCGCCGCTTTGCGCACGTATTCTGCAACATCAAAGTCAGGCGCATCCAGTTCTCCTGCAGGCACCTCGCTATGCGGGCCATCCTGCTGCTGTTGCTGCTGCTGCGGCGGCGGCGACACGCTCGACGTACCGCTGCGCTCGCGCTGGATGTTGTAGTACTCGCGCAGCGCGGCGCGGTTTTTGCGCTTGGCGGCGCTCGGCACAGGGGCTGCGGGCGGCAGGCTGGGTGAGGCGGTGCCTGAGCGCGGGAGGTCGAGACTTGGTCGAGCGGAGCCGGCGGGCGATGTGAGCACGGGAGTGCCAGGGAGGCGGCGGGCGGAAAGACCCATGGACGGGTCGCGGGGAGAAGCAATGGTGGACATTTTTTGAGGGGAGCTGCTGCTCTTAAATGCTTGGACAGAAAAAGAAGGTAAACAAGTCGATGACGTCGTTGTGTAGAAACGTAGGGGTACAGAAACCCCGAAAATCAAGCCAGCCTTGCCTTTGTTAGCTGTTGTAGACCCTAATAACCCTAGACACCCCACCACGAAACAAACTGCCCAAGATTTTACAAATCATCATCTTCTTTTTTTTCAGCTTCCCTTAGACAACCTACTTAGCAAATGGATGCTGTCGTTCAACAACTCTGCAGCGGCCTGCGCGCCGCCCGCCTCCCGATCCCATGCACCGCCTGGGCGCGCAGCTTCCTCTCTGCCCAAAAAATAACCTCTCCCCCTCCAAAATCGAAGCTGCCACCACTCATTGAGAGCGCGCGCACCGCCATTCTCGCCGCAGACCTGACGGCGCCCAACTTTCTCGACGCCAGTCTTGTCAGCGGCTTCCCGCCGCCCGCCACGTTTGCCGCAGACGTGCAGGAAGCAAGCCTGCCAGCGGACGTAATCGTGCAGGTGCTCGATATCGAGGACTTGACGCGTTCGCGCTGGGACCAGGTGCAGGAGCTTGAGGCGGTGGAGCGTGGTGAGATGCGCAAGGGCCGTGAGATCATCCGGGCGCCGGTTGATGACGACGAGGCTGGCGGCGCGTCGGGTGGTCGGAAAAAGACGCATGCATCGACAGAGGGAGCTACGGGCCGAGACACGGCGACACATCGCCTAGTCCTGCAGGACCACACAGGCTTTCAGGCATTTGCCCTGGAGTTCTCGCGTATCCGGGCGCTGGGCGTGGGGACGACAACAATTGGGGCCAAGTTGCTGATTAGTGCAGGGGCGCGGGTTGCGCGCGGCATGATCTTGCTGGAGCCGGCAAATTGTGCCGTTCTGGGCGGCGGTGTGGCATCGTGGCATGCAAAGTGGGTGGAGGAGAAGAAGAAGCGGTTAAAAGAGACAGTGGCGCCAGTGGCAGGACGGAAAAAGTAGAAAAGGGGCGGGAAGATATGAAAAAATTGAATGTGTTAATGAGTAAATGGCTTGATAAATACTGATTCCTCCTCCATGCTACCATATCTGTGCCGTATGAACCCAAGTCTATACATGAGCAGTATTTCCATGTAGACCATTCTGACTAAAAAAGCTTTTCACCTTATCAAACAGCATCAAATTGCTCAGTACCAACTCAAGCAGCAACCTGTGCCTTGACCCGATTCCGTCCCCGCTCCATCGCCCCATCTAGCGCCGTCCACCCCTCCATCACCCATGGCGCCATAAACACCGCTGTCTGCGCATCCGCCACCTTCTTGGTCACTGCACACGCCATCGCCACATCTTCCGCCTTTAGTGTTCCACGCGGTGGCACACCCTTCATCGCCACATCCACCGCTACCTGGCCAAGCGCTGCTGCACTGCCGTCCATCGCCGCCGCTAACTTCGTCCAGCCGTGCGGCATACCTGGGTGCAACAGGATCTCAGTCTGCATCTGCGCCGCCACGTCAGAGAGCGAGCGCGCGGGAGTAATCGCTTCGACGGCGGCGAGAATATCGTTGATGGCTCTGTAAATATTTCCATCAAGGCTGAGCTTCATGCGCAGCATCTTGAGATCAACCACCACCGCTTCGAGGGACTCGTTGTCCTGGTCGAGAATGGAAATGACAGCGAGGATGAGCCGCGACGGCACGTGGTTCGGAAGACTATTTGCCAGGTCAAACAGCTTGTCTCGTGCCAGGTCGCGGTTCTTTTCCGTCCCGGTGGCCCAGAGAACCTGGCACAGCAAACACACAGCATCAGGGTTGCTGTTGGTCTCTTCCAGAGCAACTTCAAAGTTGGATACAGCTGTGTCAACGTCGTTGCTAAAGTAGTGCGCCAGGCCAACAGTAAGATGTGCTGACAGTCGAGCTTTGGACCGCTGCTCGGCCGTTAACTCCTGCTCCGAGACTTCATCCGTCAAACTGATCGCCATTTCACCGGCCTCAATAGCATTCTCATAGTCCTTGGATGCAAGGAACGACCGCGCTAGATCCGCCTTGGCAATAACAAAGCGGCCCAGAAGTTCAGGATCTTCAGTGGCCTCGTACTCGCTTTCAACTGTTGAGCACAACGTCTCCAGGGTCTGCACGGCACGAGCATGGTCGTAGATGCGCTCCTGGAACAGAGTAAACAAGTGTGGGTACGACAGCTCAAACGGATCAAGAGCCTTGGCCTGGCCCAGAGCAAACAGCGGCTCGATTAGATTGGCAACATGGACGTCGTCGGCAGGCGCCTTGAGAACAAAGTCAAACATTGCAGCACCGTACTGCTGGCGAGCCGTCAAGTTGGAGCCACCAGACAGACTAATAGCATGCACCATCT
Source organism: Thielaviopsis punctulata (assembly GCA_036034705.1). NCBI lineage: Eukaryota > Fungi > Ascomycota > Sordariomycetes > Microascales > Ceratocystidaceae > Thielaviopsis > Thielaviopsis punctulata. Next base: position 3,308,742 of record CM069897.1, read on the forward strand.
GACCGCGGAACTCGTTCTCGTCACCCAGCAGTTTCTGGATATATGCATTGCCGACCCAGGCATCAGCATACTCAGGATCATTAGACTGAGCACGCGCAAACGCTGCGCTGGCAGACTCAATATCGTTGTTCATCAGGGCCAAAGTGCCAAGATTGGTCCAGGCTGCGGGGTTGCGCTCATCCAGGTGGAGACTACGCACAAAGGCATGTTGAGACACTTGCGGGTTGATTTGGCTGGTGACAACACCCAGGGCGTTCCAAAACTCTGAGTTCTTGGCTTCTAGCTCAATCGCCCGTTTGAAGGCGCGAACTGCAGCTTTTTGGTATCTGCTCGAACGACCACGCTTTTGCAGAGGAAGCGAGCTATGGGCCTTGTACTCGGCCCAGCCAAGGTTGTAGTGGGCAACAGCCTGGGCGTGGGGGTCAGACGACGACACGTGAATTGCTCTCTTATGACACAGAATCATGTATCCAACCGCCTTTTTCGCCAAAGGGCCTTCCACATTGGCCGCCAGTCCTGCAATGTCAACCTTGTCGTAATCTGCAAAAAGCCCGTTGGCCTCATTGGAGCCAAATGTTGTGAGAATAGTGAAAACTGTCTCCATAGGCATCTCGTCCAAGCGAGCTCTCACAGTGACAAACACCGAGCAGGCATCGCCCAGAGCCTTCCAAAAGTTGAAGAGCTCAAACACAAGAGGCGCCACATTCTTAGCAAGTTCAATCGTCTCAGTGGCCAACTGAGAAGCTTTTCCGTAGAGTCCCTTTTCAACGCTGTCATGGGCACAGTCAACCAAGCTCTGGAGCAACGAAATGATGACACCATACTCACTGCTGTGGCTCTTGTAAATCTCCTTGAATACAGCAATGGCACTGTCGTAGTCAGACAGCTCCTTCTTGATGTTGGCAAGAAGGTAATTGGTAAACCACGTATCGCCCAGTGCGCTGCGGACATCCGGTTCCATCTTCTCTTCCAGATCCTGAGCATGGAGAATAGCCTTGGTAGCAGCCATATGACGACCCGATCTGTAGTAACTTTCACCCAGAGAAACCCACGAATGGTAATCTTCAGGCGACATGCGCAGAGCAGCCTGGAAGTTGGCAATGGCCTCAGGATATTCCTGTTTGTTGAGACACGCTGTACCGAGAGCTGAGAAAGGCCACGAAATGCCCTTGCGCTTAGAGCCAGGCGGCGGCCGCACCTTTCCAGACTCGATAATGCGGCGAGAAATCAGCTCAACCTTTTCCCAATCACCATCGTCGGCATATGACTCAGCCAAGTGCTTGGCCGAAATTACTTCGTTGCTAGAAAGTTCCAGGGCCTTTTGGAAGCATCGGCGTGCACGCTTCTTATCCCCCGCATAGTCCGAGTAGTAGATACCGAGGATCGTGTATGACTGCGCATGGTTGAGGTCGCTCTTGAGGGCACTAAGGAAGAACGCATAGGCGCCCTTGCGGTTCTTTCGGGCAGCCTTGCTTGTATCGTTCTCCCAAATGCAATATCCGATTCTGTACTGGATCTGAGCCAACAGCTCACCGCTCACAGACGCAGCCTTTTTCTTTGATTTGGAAACAGTGTCCAAACACTCACGCAACTCAGCCTCAGCTTCCTCGTACTGTCCCATCATAGCCTTGACCCAGCCCGCTTCTGACTTCACCATAATGTTTTCAGGGTCGCGTTCCAGGGCGCGAGACAGGAAGCTCGATGCCTTTTCAAACTCTTCTTCCTCTTCAAAAATTAAACCAACGCCAATCATAGCCTCTGTCGACAAAGGATCACGCTCCATGACCTGCTCAAACAGGCCCATGGCTTCCGCATGATTTCTCGGGCTCTGGTAGTACACCAGGGAAGTACCCAAAAGAATCCTGAAGAAATCAAGAGTATTGAGGAACTGGAGACCACAAAGTTTGCTATCGGCAGTGATTTGCTTCATGGCCTTGCGCATCAACTCGGAACACTCCTGCCACTCTTCCAAATGTCTATAGTATGCACCAACAAGTCGATACGCCAATAAAGAGGTCGTCTTGTTCATACCCTCGGTCATCATCATAATACGCTCCGCCTCCGATATAGGGATTTCGCCCACAAGAACGCCGCCGCCTTCGTCATCATCGCTACTAGATTCGCCGCTGACTTTGGGCTTGGGTGCTTCGGTTTCCTTGGTCTTTGCATCGGCGGGAAATGGAGAGATGTCGCTGGTAACAAAGGCCAAAATCACTCGGCTAAGGTCGCTAGTGGGAAAGAAGTGGCAGTATTCATGGAGAATGACCGGGTCGTAGTCGCTAATGTTTTTGTGGTCTTGCCACTCGAGGGCAATATCCCAGCCCAGCTGGAACGGGTGTCTGACTACAACCATGCCAGTGGCCTGGTCAAGCACAGACTGGCGATAAGAGTCCTTTCCAGGGCCGTCTTTGAGCACATACAGCTTGTCAAGGCAGTATTTGAGTAGCTTTTCTTCATATGTCCGCCGAAGCTCGTCGTCAGGGCACCAATTGATGATTCGACGGATGTAGTGCTCAAGCAAGCTATTGGAATAGACTTCGTGTTTGGTTTCTTGGCTGACAACTTTGAATACAGAGCCGATACGAGTTCGCCGCTCACCGATAAGTCTGTTGATGAGTTTCTTCTCTTCGCTCTCGGTGGCAGTGATGATTTTTTCGTACGTTTCCACAGGCCGCGGCACAAGACCTTCCAAGTAGCCATACACGGCATTGTCGGGCGACACAAGCTGAAGAGCATCGATGTAGTGCATTTTGTTGTCGCTGGTTGCGGCGAGCTTAGTGTAACGGTCGATTAAGTCCTGGATTTTGGGGAACTCGTTGGCGTCTGCAAGAATTGGTATCAAGTTCTCAAGGGCCTCTTTGAACAGATCAAGCCGCTTGGTTCCTTGACCTTCAGCAAGCTTGCAAACTCCTTGCCATGGCGTAGGCGACTTGGGATTTAATAGAGCAGCAGTTTTGTAGGCTGTCTCGGCATCCTCTAATGAGCCGATCTTTTCTTGAGCAAAGCCAAGAAGGATGAATCTAGGGTGTGTCAGTAGACGATCATACAGACAGAGAGAGAGAGACCTACGCATTGAAGTTGTTGCCATCAATAGCAATAAGTTCCTTTCCTTTGACGACAGCCTCGGCATATTTGTTTTGCTTGATGGCTTCATTCAAGGCGCGAAGCTGCGCCTTGGCAGACATTTTGACAGTATTATGTGATTATGTGGTGCAAGAATGAGCGTATGAGGCTGAAGAAAATGACAGACGAGGCACTGGTGAAGACAAAAGGCTAATGGTGACCAAGTGAAATCAGATGAGATGCAATGTAAGCCTTATTGCTTACGTTTGTTTTCTTGAGACGTAGAAACATTCCCAACCTACTTACTATACAATGCCGCATAAAGCTTAACAATATTCAATTGAGCCCCACCAAAGCTAAACAAGGTCGGCGGGGCGCGCGGATTGAAGAGCCGATGATTATCCATACAAACCCTGATAAGGGTCAGTCGGGAGTTGGAGCCGGCCCATTAATAGTACAAGTACATACGTAGTGTATATACATACATACTCCGTAGTATATTGGTGTTGTACCTAATGCGAGAGGAGCAAAAGGCTCACGCTTTGATCCTTTGAGTTAGTTGCAGAGTTACGATAACGGCTATTGGAACAATAAAGAGCAACAAACTGCCCAAGTTTGTCAAATGCTATGTATAAGTAAATACATAACCAAAGTTAGTTGGCCGACAGCCCAAAACGGTTATAAGTCACACTGTAAATATATGAACATACATATGTACGTCATTCAGGCGACAGCTTCGGCCTTTCAACTACAAGCCCAGCCATCTCCTTCAGTCATGAATACATGTCTTTTTGGTTGGGCACTCTGCTTTGTCATCGTTTGTCTCATATAGCTTGGCTTTTTTCCCTCCTTGGCATCGTTTATCGTATATTCTGTTTTCTGTCACTTTTCTGTTGTTTGTTCTTTGCATTTCTGTCTCTTTATCTTATCGCCCAAGTCGACCGACCGCCGTTCACCTAATTGAATCAATCAACTCAACTCAGCCTCACCAGACCCCGCTCGATCACAACGTATCACAATGCCGCAGTTCCGATTAACTATCGAAAACGGCCAGTTCCGCGACGGTTACGGCCGCCAAGTTGTTTTACGCGGCATCAACTGCGCCGGTGATGCCAAACTGCCCTCATCGCCCAATCAAACGTCGTACGACGCTACTGATTTCTTTGATGGCGACAAAGTCAACTTTCATCAGCGCCCGTTCCCGTTGAGCGCCGCCCATGAACACTTTGGGCGTATCCGGCGTGCTGGATTCAATACGTTGCGTTATGTGTTTACATGGGAGGCTATCGAAGCCGCTGGTCCCGGCATTTATGACGAAGAATGGATCCAGCACACAATCGAGATTTTGCGCGTAGCAAAGCAGTTTGGTTTTTTTGTGTTCATGGATCCGCATCAGGATGTGGTAGGTTCCTTTCCTCAAATGCATTCAAGAGTAAAGACGTTGTTAACCCTTGCTTTTCTGTGCAGTGGTCCCGGTTCTGCGGAGGCTCCGGAGCCCCTCTTTGGACCATCTACGCTTGCGGCCTCGATCCCGAAAAGTTTGCCGTTACCGAATCGGCCATTGTGCACAACACTTATCCAGATCCAGACTCGTTTCCCAAGATGATTTGGTCTACCAACTACTGGCGTCTTGCGGCGGCTACCATCTTCACTTTTTTCTTTGGCGGCAAAGACTTTGCGCCAAAGTGTATCATTAACGGTATCAATATCCAGGAATTTCTCCAGGGCCATTTTATTGCGGCAGTATCTCACCTGAATCGCCGTCTCAGAGAAGCTGGCGATCTTCACGATGTTTGTGTTGCTGGGTGGGAGAGCATGAACGAGCCAAACCGCGGCTTGACTGGGTACCAGGATCTTAGTGTAATTCCTAAAGAGCACCCACTCAAGAAGGGCACTTGTCCCACTATCTGGCAGACCATCCTCACTGGATCTGGACGAGCCTGTGAAGTTGACGTGTGGGACATGGGCGGTATGGGCCCGTACAAAACTGGTACCAAGCTGGTTGATCCGCAGGGCACATCGACGTGGCTGGCAGCCGGCTACGACGAATCCAGATACAACTACACACGAGACCCTGGCTGGAAGCTGGGAGAGTGTGTCTGGGCCCAGCACGGAGTGTGGGATCCGGAAACAGACACTCTTCTCAAGAAGGACTACTTCAGCAAGAATCCGCGCACTGGAAAATCAATTGATTACCCAGAATTCACCAACACGTACTTTATGGATTTTTGGCGGCTGTACAAGGCAGCTATGCGCAAAGAGCATCCAGACTGCATAGTATTGATGCAGTTCCCAACACTGGAACTTCCGCCACAGATCAAAGGCACAGACGACGAAGATCCCAAGATGGCGTTTACACCACACTTTTACGACGGTATCACGTTGATGACCAAGAAATGGAACCGCACATGGAATGTGGATGTAGTCGGTGTGCTCCGAGGCCGCTACCTTCATCCTGCATTTGCAATTCGTATAGGAGAGACTGCAATTCGCAACTGTTTCAAGGAGCAACTGGCCTCTTTGCGTCAGGAGGGCCTGGACCGCATGGGCAACCACCCGTGCATCATGTCGGAGTTTGGCATTCCGTACGATATGGACGAGAAACAGGCGTACAAGACAGGCAACTACAGCAGCCAGCTGTCAGCGCTAGATGCCAACTACTATGGCGTAGAAGGGGCGCTGCTTGAAGGCCACTGTCTGTGGGTGTATACAGCCATCAGCGACCACGCACGTGGCGATCAATGGAATGGCGAAGACTTGAGTATCTTTTCGCTGGACGACAATGACCTTCCGGTTAGTGCCATTCCACAAAGCTCCCTGACTCGCGGTTCTAACGTCAGTATTGCCAAGTCTGTTGACGCGCCTGAGGGCGGAAGCGGCACTGATTCATCTTCGGCCCCTGATGCCGCGTTAGCGGCTCCGACCGTGTCGTCGCGTGAAGCTACTGCCGATGAGGCCACAGTGACTCCACAGAACCTGAAGCGCACCATGACGAACCCGACCATTGCGTCGACAGCCATACGAAACCCGGAGCTTAGTAGCACGCCGGGGTACAGGGCGGCCGAGGCGTTTATGCGGCCAACACCGACGTTTGTGGCTGGAAAGGTCACGCAGTACGGATTTGACCTGCGTAACTGTGTGTTCAGCATGAAGCTAACGGCACAGGCGACTTCAAAAGAAGAGGCGCCAACGATTATCTTCTTGCCGCCTTTCCATTTTCCGCGCGATTCTTGTGTGATTGAAACGTCTTCCGGTCGGTGGGAAATCAGCGTGGATGACGGTGAAGGCGATGAATATGGCCAGGTCATAATTACAGAGGACGATGGATCCAGAACCGCTGGTGGCGAAGGAGTTGGTGGGGGGGCTCTTTTGCAGAAACTACGCTGGTGGCACGAAGGCGGTGAGCAGAGCATCAAGATTACAGGTGTAGTCAGAAAACTGGGGGTGATAGAAGGAACGTCAGAGGAGGAGGGATATATGGAGCAGTGCCAGAACAACTACAACGTGGGACTGCTCAACTCGTGTAATGTCATGTAAGCGCCATAGAGGATTGATTATATTAACGACAGCTTTCCTTTTCTTTTCTCTTCTTTTTTTCTGTCTAGGAAAAAGAGATTCATAGTATGATGATTACCAGATACGAAACAAACGAGCCCCAGGGTATAAAACGCCAACCAGACAAAGGAAACAAAGGGTTTGATAGAATACAGGCAGATCGGACTTAATTGTGCTTGACCGTCTGTTTCCACATGGGCAAAAAGATGAATACAAGCACACAAACACTCGCAAACACGGATCCGCCCAGCAGACTCTGGATAATCACCCGGTGCTGCAGCTTAAGCATGTTCTTGTCCTTGACACGCATCTTGCGGTCAAAGATCATGTGTTGCCGAATGCGCGTCATCAGCGTGCTCTTATTTGATGTGATTGACGCACTATCGTCGAACCGTTCCCACGGCAACGCCTGCCGCCTGGTGAACATGAGCAGGAAGAAGCACGAGCCACGCATGCCTGCCAGCAAAAAGGCCATGCCAATAGTCCACAGCGGCCACGCGGCAAATGTCTCAAACATGGAATGCGAGCCAATAAATGGCACAAAGGCGCGCAGAAAGAGCAGTAGGAAGCCGGCGGCAGTCATGACGATGCCAAGCAGGATGGACGAGCATAGCGTCTCAAAGCTGCCGTTGCCCATGCTGATGCGGATAAAGTTGCGGTGTGAGCAGTTGCGCAGCAGCAGGTACACGTGGTCGGCCAGTGGCGTCAGGTGCGCAGGGTCCGTGCTGTGCTGCAGCAGCGCGAGGGCCTCATCGCGCATGCCCGGCGGCACGTTGAGTTCCTTTTCAGCGCCGGGCAGCAGGAAGGTGCGGATGACGGCGTTGAGCTCGGCGCGCGCACCGGGGGCGACACTGGGCGTGATGAAGTTGAGGGTGCCGGCGGTGTCTTTTTCGGGTGTCGGCAGGACGTCCCAGATAGCGTTTTTGAGGCGCGAGGCGAGCGGGGCTGGGCAGCCACCGAGGCCGCACATGGCCTGGCGGCCAATGAGGTTGGCGATTTGTTCCATGGTGACGTTGGCTGCAGTTGGTGTTAGTGGGAGAAGAAAGCTGCAAATGCAGAGAGGAAGAGCATACCCATTTCAGGGTCGACGGTGTAGTTGGCGTCGGTTTCTTCGTCTTCGCAGACAGTGTTTTCAGTGTCACTCTTGGTAGAGCTAGTGCCCATGTTGACGCCAGAAAGCTCCTCCATACTCGTGATGGATGGGGCAATAGACGCTTTCATGGACGAGGGTCTACTGCGGGAGTGAGTCGCTTCATAGTGCTTGTACCTGTTAAGAGTTAGTCGCCTCTCTGTCTGTCGTCCCTTCCCAGCTCTGAGGTAGAAAAACGCACCACATGTAAAACTCCAAGTTCTCGGGCGAGCGCTCAATGTACTTGAGGTACATGTAAAAGTCGTATAGCGACATGGGGCTGCACGTGCGGTTCTCCAGCACTCTTTCCAGGCGTAGGTTCGTCGGCACGGCCGTATTCGAGCGGATATCGGGGCTGGACGAGCGTGTCCCGTTCAAAATCGAGCGCGAGTATTCACGAATGTCGCGGTAGTCGGGGCGCTGATACCAGGACATCCAGTCCGGAAAGCGGATGAAGAACATGGTGATTTTTGTTTTTTATATGCGTGCTGGACTGAGTGTTGGTTGGACAAGGTAAAAGGTACAAGTGATGAGCAGAAAGAAAAGATAAACAAGGAAACAAACAAGACATGATGGTAAATGTGACGGTCTTTGCTGTGGCTTTATATGTCCTCCTGAGCTTTAGTTCCCAGCTTGTCTTTCTTGTTGTACACATGTACTTGAGAAATCCTTTCGTCACACCTGTCTGATTTTCATTTTCTACCCATCCATAGCAAACATGATTTTCTTTGGCCAAAAGACTTTATGCTTTCTTTTTCCTCCCTTTACGGGTTTTCTACTTTTCTACATACATGTATTATTGTACCAGCTCTCCGTTAAAGTCAGCTGTGCTCTGAACGACAGATCATTCTTCTTTCGAGGGCTTTTTGGCCGGGGGTGTTTTTTGCAAGTACCAGTAAGTGCACGGGGGTTGCCTATGTCAGATGCTTTGCACGTTTGCTCCCTCCGCGTTTGTGAACGCTACGGGGATGATAAGCTGGCTGTTAAGCTGGCTATTGTGCCAAATCATGAAGATTTGGGCCCGCTAGATTTCGAGGATACGGACAATGCAGACTACGGGCCATCTCTTGGTTGGCATAGTTCTTGTTTTGTTTTTCTAAGGTATTCCGGATTCGTGTCCAGACTCGAACTGCCAGGGCTGAGATCTGGAGCAGCTGAAGACGGGCCCTGACAGGGGCTTGTGTTGTGTTTCCCTATTGCACTTTGCTTCTTCTATCTTGACTGTTCTAGGCGTGAACGGCCACCCACTATATGCTACGACTAGAATCCCATTTGTATGAGAACAATGGCATCAAAATTAGTACAGTCCTTTGGGTTGTTCTTTCTTTACCCTTACCTGAATAGCTATCAAAATCGCTCCCATCCTGCTTTTACATGTTTATTCCCTGTCTCTTTCGACGGTACGGTACGTACAACACAGGGCAGATTCTGATGTTCAATGTGGCGTTTTTGTTTTCTTCCTAATATAAGCTAATGCGAAATTGTATGAATGTACATATTCCCCTTTGTTCTTGTTCAATAATTGCTTTTTTTCTGTTCAACTGAGGATCCCCCTACACCAACCTGTTTTGTCTTGGCTTTATGAAAAAGAGGAATGGTCTCTTACAGCGGCTTCTGAAAAAATATCAAAAATCATAGAAAGTCTCGATGCTCCAGCCAAGACTAGAGACTAGCATCGTGCTGGCCAAATTCAAATGCAACTGGCCTTATAATGTCACATATACCAGAGCTTCAGCGCACTGACCAGATAGAAGTCACCCCCCTCGCTGTGGGCTTTTGGGTCTTCAGCTCATCTAGCTGCAGTGCTTCCTGTGTGACACAAATCTAATAGGTTCATCATGCGTTTGGCGGCTCAAACGGGATATCTCATCAGCTCAGTCGTTCATAACCCTTTGAAAAAAAA